>VXBB01002851.1:77499-95354 GCA_013399915.1 Illadopsis cleaveri | reverse complement strand
GCTGAGCCATGGGGTCACTGTGCTCTGAGGGGAGGCTGTGCTGAGCCATGGGGTCACTCTGTGCTCTGAGGGGTCCCTGTGCTGAGCCATGGGGTCACTGTGCTCTGAGGGGAGGCTGTGCTGAGCCATGGGGTCACTCTGTGCTCTCAGGGGCTGGGGACAGCTGTGGCCTTCGGAGCTGCTCTGGTCTGAGGGCTCTGCTGCTCAAAGGCACAGGGGGATCTGGGGGTGGCACAGAGCATTGCTCAGCACAAAGGAGCGATGGGTTCTCCCCACAGTGCCCTGTTCTCCTTTCTGAGGGAAACAGGTTCTGTTCAGGCCCTGCCTCACTGGCACCATCAGGTCCATCACTGCCACCAACTCCATGTAGCAGAGGGAGCAGGCAGGGGTGGCACTGACAGCATTTTCCACATCCCAAATACTCCCTTGCAGGGGCAAAGTGCAGGTGGGTGTAGGGGCAGGCAGCCCTTCAGGCTCCTCCATGTCCCGTCCAGGATTCTCCCCTCAGCTTCACCTCCTGCCATGCACAGGGCCCCTCTCCTGGGTGTTTGAAGGACCTCAGGCACCTTTAGAGAAGGGATGGCACTGAGATATCCACCCAGCAAGGTGCTGGCTTTGGGGTTTATCTGCTCTGGGGGAACAGTCCTGCTCAGGGAGTGCTGGGGCAGGGCTGTGTGCTGCTCTCCCCACTGCAGACACAGCCCTGGCTGCTGCTGTTGGATGAACTCTCCATGCTTGCTGGGGCTCAAGGCTCGAGCAAGGAGCCGTAAAAAGGGAGAACAACATCAAAAGCAGAAAGTGGAGAGAAGCCAAGAGGAACGTGGCCAAGTGCCCTTTCCTTCTTTCTCTTTCGCTCTGTGTGGGAAATCCCCCAGCCTGTGGCACATCCCTGTGCCAGACATGGCCACAGCTCTGCCACCACAGGGCCACGCGACAGGCACAGCCCTGACAGCAGCTCGGGGGACTGAGAGGGGCAGGGAATGGGGAGAGGGGCCCAAGGGAGGAACTCCTGATAGAGCCAGGATGGAACTCTGCTGGAGCTCCCACTCCACTGTGGGATTGTCCACATGGAGTGGCTTCTGGTGGCACAGGAAGGTGGGACCCTGGTGGGATGTGCTTGGTGATGGAGAGGCTCTGTGGCTGGATCCTGGGAGTCTCCACTGAAGGAATTAAGCACGGTGGGGAAGGAGATGGCGGCTGCTCTGTGGGGAGGAGATCAGTGGGTGCAAACACCCCACAGACAATCCCTGCCAACCCCTGCCAGGTGCCACGGGAAGGCACAACCCCAGCTCTGTGGTGCCCATCTCTGTGACCTCCTCACCTGCCCCAGGCAGCTCAGGGAACCCCACAGGGGAATCAGTGGGTCAGGAAGTGTGGCTGGCACCCAGGGTCACCTGGCAGCTGCCCCAGGGGGTGATCCATGTGACATCAGGGCTCTGTGACACCCAGCATGGATCAGTGGGGGGTTCTGGTGGCAGGAGGTGACTGTGCCCTGGCCTGTCCCAAGGGTCTCATGCCCTGGCAGAGGGCAGAGGAGGTGCCAGGGTTTGGGCTGTGCCCTGGGAACAGCCCCGGGCAGCCACAGTCCTGGCTGTGGGTGACATAGGTGACACTGCCAATGCTGTAATTAGCAGGTGCCAGCACTGCTGGGGTTCGTCCTTGGTTCAGCCCTGCTTCCTCCTCCCACCATCCTCCTCCTCCTGGGGCTGGGCAGTCCCAGAGGCACAGCTGGGCCCACGCAGGTCCCCAACTCTGCCACCACCCACTGCAGCCCTTAGCATGCAGGCTGAGGGACGGAGCCCTGCTTTGGGGGGCAGAGCCATGCTTTGGGGGGCAGGCTGAGGAGCTGAGCTGTGCTTTGGGGGGCAGAGCCCTGATTTGGGAAGCAGGGTCAGGAGCAGAGCCGTGTTTTGGGAAGCAGAGCCATGCTTTGGGAAGCAGGCTGAGGCACTGAGCTGTGCTTTGGGAAGCAGCATGACAAAAGATTCAAACCCACTGAACCAGTTTGGTGAGCACCGAGGTCCATGGGGGAATGTTGTACTCATGAGAACTCTCCCAGCATCACCACAGTCCCAAGAAATGCGGGGTCTGCCCCAGCAGAGCAAGCAGAAGTGAATTTGGGGCTGTGTTTGGGGCTCTCATGGCTGCAGAGCCAATGTTTTGTGTGTGGAGGGGATGAATTTGGTCCTGGACATTTTCCTGTTGGAGCAGGAATGGTGCCACAACTCTGCCACAAATCTGCAGCCCCTTGGCTGCTCCTCTCCCCTTCACCCAGTGTGGCTGGAATTGGGTGAGAAGTTTGAGCACCCATCTCTTGGAGCAAGTCCAGAGGAGGCCACCGAGATGATCAGAGGGATGGAGCAGCTCTGCTGCAAGGAAAGGGTGGGAGAATTGGGATTGTTCAGCCTGGAAAAGAGCAACTTTGAGGTGATTTCACTGAGGCCTTCCAGTGCCTGAAAGAGCTGCAAGAAAGATGAGGAGAGACTTTGGACAAGGGCCTGGAGTGACAGGATACGGAGGAATGACCTTCTGTTCTCCAGGCTGGACAGCCCAGCTCTCCCCTCCTGTCTCCACAGCAGAGCTGCTCTCCTCACCTCCAGCAGGACCTGCTCCTGCCTTGGCTGGGGAAGCAGAGCCATCCCTCAGGGCACTGCCTGGCACTGCCAGAGGGATCCCTGGGCAGCAGAGCGAGCTCCCAGCCCGGCTGTGCTCGGGGTACGTGCACACACACAGCCCCACGCTGCAGCTGTGCACAGATGCCTTTGGATCCTGCTGAGGGTGTTTGTTCCCATTCCCAGCTGCTCCCAGCTGACCCCTGGGCTGACTGTGGTGCTGGTGGGACCGGTGGAGACGTTCACAGTGTGAACAGCTCCAAGTGAAGTGAAAAAAGTGTGGTTTTTGTCAGGAGCTGTGATCCAGGAGCTCTCTGTACCAGCAGCCGGGGCTTTGGGGTGACAGGGTTCTCTGCACTCTCTGCTGCTCAGCACAGCCAGGGCCTGCTCCCGGGGCATTTCACCCCAAATTCACACCAGGCACGATCTGATCCATCATTCCAACCCAGCTCCTGTGCCGTGGCACTCGCGGCCGGAGGTTTGGGAGGCGAGCAGGGCCCGCTGTGAGCTGCAGGGACCGCTCGGCAAGGATCCGGGGAAGTGGGACATGGCCTGGAACAGCAGCAGCTGTTTGCACAGAGAACGTGTGTCCGTGGCCTGGGAGACCGTCTCCTGCCTGGAGAGCTGACGGTGCGAATAAAGACGTCGGGAGCCCGCAGACAAAGGCGCGATTGTTGCGGCCGGGGCTCGGGAGGAGCGAGGCTGCTCCCAGTGTCTCTGGGCGCTGCCAAACAGCAGCTGGAGCCCGTGGAAAACAATTCCCCGATGCCCCTCTGGGCACTGGGACCTGGCACCGGGCACCCACGGGGGACAGCGCTGCTGCAGCTGCTGGGGAAGGAGGGAGAAGCCGGAGCTTGGCTCAGGGGTGCTGGAGGGAATATCCAGCAGCGGGAAAACGCTGCGGGAATTTCCGCGTGGGTTTTGCTGGCCCCGGGCTGTGCCGGCACTCCGGCCTGTCAGATGGGGAGCAGCCACCCTGGGGAGCAGCCACACGTCACTGAGGGCTGTGTGCCCCTGTCCCCGTCCTGTCTGTGCCAGCCCGAAGCAGCTCATGCTCCTGGGACGCCGGGTGGGCACTGCGGGATGCTCAGGACTGCCCTTTGTGTGATTCCTCCGGGCCGTGGGAGGGAGAGGAGGCTGAGGGACAGGGTGGGCATTCACAGCCCCTTTCCCTGCAGCACTCCTCCGGCTCCGGCGGGCTGAGACCACCCGGCAGCTCCGGATCCCTCTGGGTCACAGGCGCCGGGTACCTCCGTGCGGCGGTGTGGGAGCACCGCGCTGTTCAGGTGAGGCACGGAGCCGTGGTCACCCTGTCCTGGGAGTGTCACTCACGCCTCGCACACTCACACTCACAGTCACCATTCCTGCCCGCAGAGCATCTCTTGGGAGCTCGGCCCCGGAGCTGCCCCGAGCCTGGCTGAGCACAGCAGGGAATTTGCGGCATCCTGGGCATTTCCTACCCATGGAGCCGGAGCCAGGCGCTTTCTCCCGGGTGGATGCGCGGGTCTGGTTTGTGCGGGCAGGGCCGGAGCTGCAGCCCAGCCTGGGCGCTGTCCCAGCGCCGCTGCTCTGCAGCGGAACGGGCAGGAAGCACCGGCTGCCGCACATTCCCACCCTCCTGCCAGGAGCTGCAACAGGAGAGCCCCAGGAAAACATGCCGCGTTTTGTTAACAGCCCTTGAAGCAGCTTCCTCTCCCACCCCTCTTTTGGCTGGAACCAGGGAGGAGTTTCCCTGCCTTGCTGAACACTGATGGCAAAACTGTAGTTCGGATGCTTTTTCTTCCTCCTGGAAGTGATGAGGAGATCCCTGCCAGGCCCTCTCTCCTCCCTCACCACAGCTCAGCCAGAACAGTCTTTTCTTTCTGTGGGATGATGTTGCTATTGACAGAAGTATGTAGACACCCACCCACTCATGAATAACTCGGTTATTGCCAAACAGAGCTGGGCCTTGCCATAACTCCCCGTGGATCTGTGCTGTGGTGAGCGCTGCTCCTCTCCCCAGCAGCCCAGGCCCATCCAGAGCTGCCTCTGCAGCAGATCCTGGGGCAGCCCGGCCCTCCTGGGGCTGGGTTTCAGTGCAATCACGGGGTCGGGATGCTGGGAGCAGCCAGTGCAAGACATTTTAATCAGCCCAGGAGGAGAAGCTGTTCCAGCAGAAAAGAACAGAACAGTTCAGCACTTCATGGCCCGGCTGCGTGTGCAGGGACGTTCAGTCTGTAACACTTCAAGGAGCCCAGGAGACACGAGGATTTCCCATCTTCTCCCCCCAGCACAATCAGTGCCCTGAGGCACTTCCATGTTTCATCAGACTTCCTGTGAGAAGAAATTCAATATTCAAATAACAGCAGCCAAGGTTTGTACCAGTGGGATAATTTCAGCACTGGTACGTGATCCTTTGTGGGGTTTATATGCCAGCATGGACAAACTGGGCAGAAGGTGCTTTTTGGCAGTCCCTGAGTGTTTCTCCCACAAGTAAATCATGGAATATCCCAAGTTGAAAGGGACCTCAAGGCCCATGGAGTCCAAATCCTGAATAAGGGATGCTCAAGGTGGGGATGGGAGCTGAAGGGATGAAAGACCTGGTCTTTTCAGAAGTGTGGGATTTGGCAGGATCCTGAATCCCTTCCCTTCACCCCTTGGTGTTCCTCCAGCCCCACACCTCCCATGGGACACAGCAGCCAGGAGCAGGACCTGCCACAGCCACCCACAGGTGGCAGAGAGCAACATCACCTACTCATTTCCACACCCATGGCAGGGTGTGGGGGGAGATGAGTTCTGAGATCCCTTCCAACCCACACCATGCTGGGATTCCATGAGTCCCTGAAGAAACAACAGCAGCAATCCCTCCTGCACGTGCTTCTAGAGATGTACATGCACCAAATGTCTGTCTCATGCTGTCTCTTTGTTTAGCAGCTTTAACTGCTGCAGAATTCATGGCCTGGAAAGATCAGAACCAGACAGAACCGCTGTGGGGCTCAGCTGGAGCTGCTCCCCTGGGGGCTGTGGTGAAGCTCTGCACAACATCACAGTGCCATCTCGGGGGTTTCATTCCATTTCCTCCTCTGGCCTGGCAGAAAAGGAAATATTTTATCCTAATGAACATCAGTGTTTGAAAACATGGTGATTGTTTTCAGCTCGGTGCATTTTCAGTGATAAATGAATAGCAGCAAAGAGCCAAGCCCCCATGCCTTTTTTGGGGTTGAGCAGTCGGTCGTGGATGCTCCAACCCTCCCTGAGAACAGCCTTCCTTTTCCTGAGCTCTTCTTGCACTTTGGGCCTGAATTTCCTCTCTGAGTAGAGCCTGTCTGTTGGCAGCTGCCAGGGGACAGATTATCTCCCTGCTCTCTGTGCCAGATCGTCCTGGCTGGGAAGCCCTGAGAGATTACCACGGGATAATTTGGTAATAAATAGCCATATTTGTAATATTTGGTTACAAATCACATCTTAATTGGCTTTAATAATGGGGCGTGTTTACCATGCAGACAAAAAATTTCTCTTTCATCACAAACCCTCCAGGATTTCTTCTCTTTTAATCTAATCCTAGAGAAATCTTGGACACAATCCTTATTCCAATGGTCTTTCAACATGCTGCCAAATTCTGTTGTTGGTTCTCTTCTCCCAGACCAGAGCCCGACTTGGCAGCAGTTCACAGAGAGTTTGGTGCAGGACCTTGTCAGCAGAACCATCAGCAAAAGAAAAATTTTTTTATTTTGCCAGCAAGGCACCATCCCTGCAGTGAAAGGAGAGGATTGGGAAGCTGCAGGGACTCCTGAGGTCCCAGTTCCTGGGATCTCCACAACTCCAGCCCCTCCTGTCAGGTCCAGCACGGAGGACCTGGAGGTGTTATGCTGGAATTTTAGTTTCCAAACAAGTAAGGAAAGTTTCTTTCAGTGTTTCTGTGTTTTATCAGTCTCCCATTTCATGGTGAAGGTTTAAAGCTGGTGAGGAAGAGCAAGGCCTTGCTCCTCTGGCCCAGCCAGAAGATGAAAAACGAGTCACCTCTGCTACAATACCTGAGTGCATTTGTGGAGGCAGCGAGTCTGGGCTTTAATTAACACAGGGCAGTGCAGCCATAATTACACTCATGGCTGTTTGCAGGGAAGAGAGAAACCAAGGGCACTGCTGCCCTTCTGTCACCTTTCCCTTGAGCCCATGGCCTTGGTCACATCCCAGAGCTCCTGGAAGAGCCTGTCCAGCAGTTCTCCAGACAAGCCCCAATCCCCCTGCTTCAATTCCTTTTTATCTATCTCCTGTGTCTGTGCAGCTCCTCTGCAGGAGTCAGGGCTGTCCCTCTGTGGCTGCTGGAGGCAGGGCAGGAATTCAGTGTCACTGCTGGGATCAGCGGGGTGGGAGCCCTGGAGGTGCCACAGGGACACCCAGAGGGACACAGAGCTCACAGCTGTGGGAATGGACACAGCTCTGCCCTGGGGGACACATGGAGCAGCAGGGAGGGGAACCCTGGTGCTCAGTGGGTGATCCTGAGGGAGGAGATTCTGCCCCTCTGCCCCTGTGCTCAGGTGATTCCCCACCTGCAGAGCTGCCCCAGCCCTGGATCCAACAGCACAAGGACCTGGAACTGCTGGAGATCCAGAGGAGGCCCCAGAGCTGCTCCAGGGCTGGAGCCAGGCTGGGAGAGCTGGGAATGTTCCCCTGGAGAGGAGAAGCTCCAGGGAGAGCTCAGAGCTCCTGGCAGGGCCTGAAGGGGCTCCAGGAGAGCTGGAGAGGGACTGGGGACAAGGGATGGAGGGACAGGACACAGGGAATGGCTTTAGCTGAAGAAGGATACATTTAGATTGTTTATTAGGAGGAAATTCTTTTCTGTGAGGGTAGGGAGGCCCTGGCACAGGGTGCCCAGAGCAGCTGTGGCTGCCCCTGGATCCCTGGCAGTGCCCAAGGCCAGGCTGGACAGGGCTTGGGGCAGTCTGGGACAGTGGAAGGTGTCCCTGCCACAGCAGGGGTGGCGCTGGATGATCCTTAAGGTCTCTTGCTGCCCAACCACTCTGGGGAGGAGAGGTTGGGAGGTGCTGTGAGGCTGCAGAGCTCAGATTCTGGAGTCCTGGTGGGACCCACCAAGCACAGGCTCATTCCAGCTGCTTTTCCCATCCTGCTTTTGCAAGAGCTCTGTCCCCATCTGAGAACCTTTGTGCAGTTCCCCTGATTTAACCAGCTCTGTTGCAAACCTGAACTCATTCATTAACGCTCAGGCTGTTCTTAGTCCATTCCCTCTTTAATAACTCTCTCTCACCAGTGCTTATTTGGGATGACTGTGGGATGGTTTTGAAACCAGATACAGGCTTGGCAAAACACTCATTATGGCTGTGGCTCATCTTCTCAACCCAGAAATTGCATCTTCCCCTAGTGCCCCAAATCTGCTTGCATTTGCTGAAGCAGCAATTTGACATTGAAGTCATTTGGTTTGTCTCAGTGGTTTCACATTTGACTTCTCAGGTTTCCTGAGGAATTTATTGCAGACTTAAAGTTTAATCGTGCTCTGGTAGGGTGACAGCTCGAGTTTAGCAAAAATGCTGCTAAATGTTCAGATCTGGAATAATTTAATTCCAAAGCAGATGCTTTCCCAAAGGAATGGATTTATTTAGATACTAATTTTAGGGAAATGCTTGGGCTGGTTACAACCAGCACTACTCTGTCAGCATGTAAAGCTCTGTGCTGCGCGCTCCTGACACTTGTGACAAACTGATTATCCCTAATTCTCCCTTCCAAAGACTCTGTGGCCAAGGGGAGGAGACAACAGCCATGGGAGCCAGTTCTCAGAGGGAGGAGAATTAATCCACTGACTTTGAAAATTGCTCTGAGGCCAACTCTGACAGAAGTCATCCATTAACAAAAAAAGGGAGTGATGTCCACACGGGACACGACTTCAAGCAGATTCCCTTTCCAAAACTCCCTCTGCAATGAGAGATTAAAAGGTTCTCTGCTCCCTGAAGTTAAGCACAATGAAGGTTTCCAAATGCTCTCCTAGCAGGATTTGGATGCTGTCCTGGCCTCATCCAGGTTCAGATGGGGTTTATAGAAGCCACAAGCACAGTCTGCAGGGTTTTCAGCTTGGATTTGAGCTAAAATCTTTTCTCAGTGATTTAGTAATGGGCCTGGAAAGAACTGCACACAGCAAAGGCTCCTCCCACTGGGAGGAGAACTCCAGCAGCTCTTCCACGGACTGTGGATGCTCCTCTTGGAAGGAATGGCCTGAAGGTCACCCTCAGGGATATGCTGAGACACCTTAAATGCCTTGTCCCATCTGTCTGGGCACTGAATGACCCCACAGCTTCCCAAACTCCCTGTTGCCTCTACAGTTTTTCCTTTTACCTCAATTTCAGGTTCAATCCACCCCCACGTGCCCTCTGTGGCTCGCAGGGCTTGAGCAAACCCAGAGCCTGGGCCAGCTGAGGAGCAGAGCATTTGCTCCTGAGCACAGGCTGCACCGGGTGTTTCATTATGATGTGTAACGACCTTTGGGGATTGGCTTTCATTTGGGAAAGGATCCTCGAGTCATTCAGGCTCCCCAGCCAGCATCTCCCCCACTTTCACGTGGCATCTTGATGTCCTGAGGGTTTGCTTGTCTGTCGCCAACGCCTTCATCTCTCCCTGACATGAGTTAATTGCCACGGAGCTCTCTGATCTTCACGACTCTCTTGTCATCTTCCCCACTCCTTCTCCAGGAGCCTTTTCCCAAGCTTGCTGGGCCTGTGTGATTCCTTGTTCAATGACTGATGCTGAACACCTCTATTTATAGATGTCTTCAGCACTCATTTCTTTATCGCTTGCTTTGCGTGGCATTTCATGCCCTTCATTTTCCCAGCTGCCACAAACCTTCTTCAAATCTGATCATTTGGGAGTAGTTTGGACAAGAGGGGCTTTGATTCCTCCAGAGTTTGTTTTCTTCCCCTCCAAAAGCAGTTTTTAATGCAAACACCACTCCACAGTTGAGTGCTGCTATTAGGGATTCATTCAGTTTACCAAAAACTTGAAAATAGCTGAATTGGGCTGTTTGGTTGCCTGGATCCTTGGCTGGTGGATGCTTCCAATTATAATCAATTCACAGAGGTGGGGGCCTAAATTTCCCTTAATTCCTGCCTGTCTGCTGCCCTGCTGTTTTCTGTGATAAATCCTCTTGGCTGCAAAAATTAAAGTGCCAAGATAATACTTAAGATCAGTTGCCAACAGCCTCCTTTGCTGGGCCCTAAGACCTGCCTGCTCTCCCCAAAGCCTGTTTTATCTCTCCAAAGGCTGGAAAGGGGCTGTCTCTCAGTCTTTTTCTTCTGCCATTGCTAAGACTTTTTATTTTTCTGCCTTTTTTGAATTTCATAGCCTGCCAAGAATTTTTCCCCTTGGATTATCATTTTTTTCCACGCTTTGTATGAACGAGTTGTATTCCTATTCCAAGCAACTGCAGCGCATTCACTCCCCCCTCCACCCCCTTCCTTACAGTCGCTCATTTTTGGGAGATGAATAAGAATTTAAATCATTCTCCCCCATCATACTGAGAGCTGCTGTCATTTCCCCCAGTTCTTGTGTCTTTTAAAAGCAAGAGCAGAAAGAGATGTAGAGAAATCATGGCAGTTTGAGGCCTTTGAGCACAAGCCTTGGATATTATTGGCAGTTTTTTCCTCCCTGCAATGATGGAATTTCACAATCAGGTCTCCAGGTCTGATGTGGAGTCCCAAGGGAAGAAATCTCCTTCTAGAGCCTGTGTTTATGTTGTCTCTTCCAGAAAGCTCAGCCTTAACAACATGGTGATTAAATTAGATGACAGATTGAGTTTCATCCTTCGGCATTTCCAGGCGACTTTTAATTCCACCCTCAGCCACCCTCTGGTTCAGCTCGAACTGGAGCAGCTCTGCACTTCCACCGTGCTCCTTGGGAGCAGTTTCTGCAGTCACACCCTCATCCCAGCTGTCCCTTCCTCCTTGTCCTTGCTCCAGCTTTGGATGTGAGACAACTCCTCAGAGTTCCCCTCTCTGCCCCAGCCTCAGGGGTGAGCTGATTCACTCTGTTCTGCTCTGCTCTGGCAGCCGGGGCTTGGGAGGGAGCAGAGGCAGGGAACTTTTCCAAGCCTGAAAACCCTTCCTGGTGAGGGGATTGGTGTGGAAGGTTCCTGTTCCAGGGCTGCAGAGCCGTGTGGGATTTGATACCTGGCACTGGGAGCTGCCAGTCCAGCCCAGCACGAGCAGCTGGGGCTGAGGGTCTGTCAGGGACAGGAACCAGCTCTGGCTTCTTGAGTGGATCCAGAGGAGGCCACGGAGCTGCTCCGAGGGCTGGGTCCCTCTGCCCATGGCAGGGGTGGAACAGGGTCATCCTCAAGGTGCCTTCCCAGCCAAACCAGGAATTCTCTACTCAAACAGAGCTCTGCCCTCACTGCTAAGGTGACGCCGCCTTTAATCCACACAGAGACCTTGCTTCTAGCCTGAAAAGGTGTTTTTCATGCAATTTTCCTGCACAGCTCATATTTAAAGCTGCAGCATCTGCATGAAAGCCACACACCCTTTATTTGCATGCCTGAAGTGCTGAGTGTGCAGGACAGGACCAGCAGTGGCTGCACACAGCTCAGGAGGAGCATCACACGTGTCCTTCCCATCCTTCACAGGGTGAATGCAAATGGCCTGGCTGCCCAAACTGAAAATGCACAACAGAAAATGCCCTGGGAATTCTTCAGGCAGCCAAAGTGCCCCCAGCCATCTCCATGACCAGGGGGACCTCATGAGAGTCAGGTTTCTAAAGAGGCATTTGCAAAATCAAACTTGGGCACTACTGCACAGGGAGAGCCCTGAGCTCTGCCCAGGCTGGGAGCAAGAGGAACAAGGTGATAGAGGTTTAAGGGAAGGAACGTGAAGAGTAATGGAAGTATTGGAACACAGATGAGTGTGCAGGAAATGTATGGAAAAGGTGCAGCCTTTCCAAAGGCAATTCCCACAGCACACTGCAAGAACTCTGGAGATTCAGGAGAGTTCACCAAAAGCAGGAGGGAAAGAGAGAAGAGCATGTGATGAGACACTGAGAGATCAGCCACCTCAGGAGAGGTCAGAAATGATGTGATGAAACCAGAGCAAATTCTGAATGGCCAAGGGATGATGCAGCAGAAAGCCTCCATTCTTTTTTCTGTTGTAACATGAAAACAGAGGAATTAGAAGGCAGGACCACTACCCTCTGTAAGTTATAGCCACGAGGAAGTGCTGTCCCTTGGTTAGGAGAACCCAGAAAGGGAGAGGAAAAGTGCTGGGTCCCAGGATTGCCCAGAGTTGTCCTAAGCAGTGGTATGAAAAGTGTGTGCTCTGAAAAGTCCTGTCCCAGAGCTCCAACCAGCCTAGGAGGAGACTCAGCATGAGGAGATCACCCCTGTTTGGCCTGGCCTTGCCTGCGCCCTGGCACAGCACATCTGGCACAACACATCTGGCACAGCACACCTGGTGCAGCTGTCCCCAGACACAAGGCCCCACACCAAATGTGGCCTTTGGTTGCCTCTCACAATTCCCTCATTTTGTCCCAGCAGTGACAGCAGAGGCCTGGAAATCCTCTGGACATCGTGTCCTTCATGTCAGCAGCCTCGGGCCTCTCCTCCCAACCTGCAGGTGAGTGGTCAGAACTTTCCCCTCTGCTGCTCTCTGCACCTGATTTTGTACCTGGTCACCCGAGGAAGGAACAGTAAATGAAACCAACCCAGGCCCTGGTCCCTGACACACTGTCCTTGTCAGTGAGAAGGGTATGACTTGCACAAAACTTCTTGCAGCCCCTCAAGCCTGATGGAGAGGGCTCTTTGCAGATGGCTTTTCCCCAGAACAGTCGTCTTGTGTCTCATCAGGCAGTTTTTGTCAGTCCTGGTTACATGCTCTGTCTAGTTTAAGCTGGGAACTCCTCAGGGGCCAAAACCTCTCACCCTCTCCTGTCCCCCAAGTGTCTTGTGCACCAGAAGCAGGACAGAAATAGCAAATCACCATCAGAGTGATCAGGAGTAATTTGGGAGCAACATGTTTTGCACAGCAAGGAAGAAAACATCCGTGGCTGCACCAGGGAGAGCTGCACTGAGTGGAGAATGTCACAATCCCCTCTGTCCCCCACTTGGGAGTTTGAGGGGAATAATTTGATTGAAAGGCAAATCCTTTAATCTGCAGATATAAATCAGCAGAGTGGCAGAATTGCTTAGGATGGAACATATCATATAGGGCATGTCCTGTATGTCTTTTCCCCTTAAACAACCACGGGCCCTCCAGCTGTTAACCTATTTATAAAAGGTAACTTAAGGCTACGCGCAAACTCCTGAGGACATTTCATTCTGTCATTACAGCACAGACTCGATTTTTCTGCCTCAGAATAATTGGGCTTGGCTTATGAAGGCCCAGGCTAGAGAAGAGATCAGCTCTGATACTAAAAGCCCTCTCCAGAGGAGCAGGATGAAGCCCTCCAGAAGGCCAGGCTGCCCTGTGCTTCCCTGGACAAGGCTCTGCCTGGAGAAAGAACGATGTAAATATCAGCTACTGCATCCTGACAAGCCTCTGCAGGTTCTCCTCTTCCCACATGGGAAATCCCAAGCTCCTGTTGCTGTGCTGTGCGTGGGAAGTGTCCCAGGTCACTCACAGCAGGACCTGTGGGGCAGGGCAGCAGCAGGAGCTATGTTTTCTGGGACCACAGAGCTCTTAATGGAAGTCACTGCCCCAGCCTCAGTGCAGCCCCCACCCATCTTCCTCCTCCTCCTCCTCCTCCTCCTTGTCCTCTGTGGCCCCTCACCAGGTTACAGCTGACAGAGAGATCCCAGATCAGGAGATCACGGGGTGTGCCAGCTGCAAGGCAAATCCCATGACCAGTCAGAGAGCCTTGACAGGTCTCCAGGATGGCAGGGATCCCTGGCCAAAATTCCATGCCTTCCATTGTACTGGAGTCAGCTTTGATGAGCAGAGCAGCCCTGTCTGGCTGGCAAATGTCTGGCAGTGACCCACAATGGTTTTGTTGTCTCTGGAGCAGCGTCCTGGCTCATTGAGTAGTTACCTTCCCCTTGCATCCCTGATCCGTGATAGGGGAGTGATGAGACATTTGTTTTGTAAGAGTATTCAA
This sequence comes from Illadopsis cleaveri, assembly GCA_013399915.1. Classification (NCBI taxonomy): domain Eukaryota; kingdom Metazoa; phylum Chordata; class Aves; order Passeriformes; family Timaliidae; genus Illadopsis; species Illadopsis cleaveri. The sequence goes on along the minus strand of VXBB01002851.1, from coordinate 81,681 downwards.
ATTCTCCAAGCTGCTTACAGTCATTCACTTTCAAAAGTGAATGAGCTGAAATTTCCCAAAAATGAGAGTCTGTGGGTGCTGCTCCAAGTGTGGAGGCAATTCCCTGCTCCAGTCAAACCCCATCTAGATCTGCTTCATGAGATTTTCTCCCCAGTAGAGTTTGGGTTCATTACTTACTGACAGCACTGCTGGGCACGCATTTTTGGACGTGACCCCTGCCCAGCAGCTCTGCTGCCTGTCTGGGATGAGTGAGGGATGTGAGGAGTGACAGCTCAGCCCCTGGCAGCGCTGCTGCCCTGGAGCCCAGACAGACCCCAGAGCTGGGACAGACCCCGGAGCCGGGACAGAGCCCGGAGCCGGGACAGACCCCAGAGCCAGGACAGACCCCGGAGCCAGGACAGACCCCAGAGCCAGGACAGACCCCAGAGCCAGGACAGACCCCGGAGCCAGAACAGAGCCAAGAGCTGGGACAGACCCTGAAGCCAGGACAGACCCCCGAGCCTGGACAGACCCAAGAGCCCGGACAGACCCCAGAGCCTGGACAGACCCCGGAGCACAGACAGATCCCCCAGCCCGGACCCCGGAGCAGGGACAGACACCACAGCCCGGACAGAGCCTGGACAGACCCCAGAGCCCAGATAGACCCTGGAGCTGGGACAGACCCCAGAGCCCAGATAGACCCTGGAGCTGGGACAGACCCCAGAGCCCAGATAGACCCTGGAGCTGGGACAGACCCCAGAGCCCAGATAGACCCTGGAGCTGGGACAGACCCCAGAGCCCAGATAGACCCTGGAGCTGGGACAGACCCCAGAGCCCAGACAGACCCCAGAGCTGGGACAGACCCCAGAGCCCAGATAGACCCTGGAGCTGGGACAGACCCACAGCCCGGACAGACTTCACAGCCCAGACAGACCCCGGAGCTGAGATAGACCCCGGAGCNCCCGGAGCCCGGAGCAGGGACAGACACCACAGCCTGGACAGAGCCCGGACAGAGCCCGGACAGAGCCCGCAGCGTTGCCCCTCGGGCACCCACATCCCGTGCTTTGAGCAGGGAATGAAGAACTCTTTCCAAACGGGCAGGGAAGCTGCCCGGCTCATTACTGCTTATCTTCAGCACTAGTGCTGCCAGTGCCCGGGGATCGGCTGTGTCACCCAGCGTCCTTCATTTGCACGGCTCCCATCAAAGCGGTGACAAACGAGCGTTCCCCACTCGGATCTTTCCCTTTCCGGCTCTCCCGGTGCCCACAGGTGACTCACCCAGCACGGCTCAGGCCCACGCTGAGAGCAGCCCCGGTGCTGGCTGCCCTACCTGCCCTGCTGGGCTAAAGGGGCCGGCCAGGAGTGACTCCTTAGGGAGATGAGCCAGGCCTTTCCCTTTTCCACAGCCACTTTCCCTGTCTGGCTTAATGAAAGGGCAGAGCCATTGCCTAAACATCCTCTCTCCTGCCATCAACCCCACCAAACAAAATGCCCCCCGCTGCTGGGACAAGGACAGACACACCTGTGGCATCTCACAGATTTTGTCTGCCTTACTCCGAGGACATTGGTTCATGCTGCCCTCCCTTCCAGGCCACGTGGAGATGGAGAGGACTCGGAGTCTGGAAAAGCAAGTGGAGAGAAATAGGTTATTTTGTCTAGAGGACAAACAAAGATAAAGGAGATGCTTTGAATTTTTGCACAGGTGAAGTATGTGGGGAGGCAACAAACAGAGTGTGGCCAGAGGTTGCTCCCAGGAAGCAGAATAGACATCAGAATTTAAACTAAACCAAGCAAGTTTCATATTAAACAGTGCCCTGGGAAGCCGTGCCTTCCTTCCTTCCTTCCTTCCTTCCTTCCTTCCTTCCTTCCTTCCTTCCTTCCTTCCTTCCTTCCTTCCTTCCTCCCTCCCTCCCTCCCTCCCTCCCTCCCAACTATTCTATGATTTCCTTGGTTTCATGGAAGGAAAACCCAAAGCTGTGGGGCTGTTGGGAGCCCAGGGTCACTCAGCCAGGCTTGGGGAGGTCAGAAGCCTCTCATGCAATTCCATTGGGATGCTTGGATTACAGTGGACAGTTGCCTGCTGCAATTTATACTTTACAGTGGACACATCTGTGGCATTACAGGGCTCTACCTGCTCTGCTTTATGATTTCAGGTGTACCTGGCTGGGATTTGGGCGAGGTGTCAGAGCTGTTGTGTGACAGGGAGAAGCCTGGGCACACCGTGTCCTTAATCCACCAAAGGTTTGCTCCTGTGATTGCTGTGCAGTGAAGGCCTGGCTTTGGGCTCTCAGGTTTTTCTTTTGGGGAATAAATTCTAGGCTCGGAATTTAGAAGTCTGGAATGATCCAGAAGCTCTTTTTGAAGCCAAAAGCAGTCAGCACAGTGGTCAGACATGCACTGATGTAACACCTTCTCTTTGTTGTATTACTGTTGTAACCTCTGCTTTTTGTTGCATTACTGAGTCTGTTCCACAGACACAGGAAGCACTGTCCTGCTCTAGGACCAGGGTGCACCCTGTCTCAGAGACAGGCAGCAGAAAAGCTCTAGAGGGGAAGAGAGGTGGATTTCCTAAAGAAAAAGAGGGATCTTTCAGTGTCTGATGATCAGGGTAGGCTGGAACAGCTCAGAAATTCAAACCACCGCCCGACCCTCCCAACGAAAGCCATCAGGGTGCTATTTTATCTTGGAGCTTAAAAATAGCACATGGTACAAGCAGTTGTTATGGATCTGCCTTTCATCGGGACACAGGATTTCCCTTTTCCAGCTCCGGCCCTGGAAAGGTACCTAGCTTGGGAGGCTGGGAGAGAGGTTGGTAGAAGGTGCAGCTTAACCCTGCCTGGATGGGGTGTGCCCCCTCCCACACCTCGTGCCAAGGGTGTTTCCTCCCTCCAGTGACCAGACATGAGACACACCTATTTTTGTTTTAATTTAGTCACCATGCTTTGATTTTCTTATCTGGCAGGCCAGCGTGTCCCATATTTCCACGATTTAGCAGCTCTGCAGCTCCCTCTGGGCAGATGAGTGACACAGAGCCCTCGGGGACATGCAGGAGCCTTGCTGTCAGCAGACATGGGACAGTGTCCCTCCCTCCCTGCTGCCCGGGTTAACTCCCAAAATACACTGTAATGGTTTATCTGTAATGGTTTACCCATGAAGAATGAGGCTGAATGTTCCTCTGGTGTGGTCGCTGTCACTGCACCAACCCAGTGTCCCCTCAGGCTCATCTCAGGGAGTTTCAGCCACAGGAAATGGTTTCACTGAGGGCAAACAACGGAGGTTACACTGATGGTGGATGAGGGAACAGTGACCGGTGTCACCTGCCTGGACTTGTGCAAAGTGTCCAACTCCATCCCACACGGCATCCTTGTCCCCACACTGGACAGACAGGGATTTCCTGGATGGAGCACTCGGTCAGTAGGGAAGGGGCTGGATGGTCACACTCAGACTTGTGGTCACTGTCTTGGTGTCCCAGTGTAGAGCAGTGACCAGGGGGTGCTCAGGGGTTGGGGAGTTCCAGGGCCTAAAGGGGCTCCAAGAGATCTGGAGAGGGACTAGGAACAAGGGATGGAGGGACAGGGCACAGGGAATGGCTTTAAACTGAAGGAGGGTAGATTTAGAATGTTTATTAGCAAGAAATTTTTGGCTGTGAGGGTGGGCAGGCCCTGGCACAGGGTGCCCAGAGCAGCTGTGGCTGCCCCTGGATCCCTGGCAGTGTCCAAGGCCAGGCTGGATGGGGCTTGGAGCAGCCTGGGATAGTGGGAGGTGTCCCTGCCGTGGCAGGGGTGGCACTGGATGATCCATAAGGTTGGTTCCAACCAAAGCCAGTCTGTGATTCTGCGACTCTGCAGCGGTGCCTGCTGTAAAAACACGTCCTTTCATCCCTCACCATCCTGCTATCCACATTTCATCCCTTTATCCTGTTTTCCTGCTCTCCTCCTGCCCTCCTGCATGCACANCGGGCCGGGGCGGACCGGGAGGTGGCAGGGGCTGCGGGGCGCGGGAGCCGCGCGGGGAGCGCCCGCAGCATCCCCGAGCATCTCCCGGGGGAGCCGGCGGAGGGAGCGGGCGCTGCCGGGGCGCGGCTTTGTTGCTCGGCGGCAGGGGCCGCGGGGGGTCCGGGGGGCCCCCGGGGTTCCCCGGCGTTGCTCCCGCGGGGTCCCTTCGGATCCGGCTCCCCGGAGCACAGAGACCCGCGGGTTTCGC
>VXBB01002851.1:60986-75019 GCA_013399915.1 Illadopsis cleaveri | reverse complement strand
CCGGGGCGCGGCTTTGTTGCTCGGCGGCAGGGGCCGCGGTGGGTCCGGGGGGCCCCCGGGGTTCCCCGGCGTTGCTCCCGCGGGGTCCCTTCGGATCCGGCTCCCCGGAGCACAGAGACCCGCGGGTTTCGCCCAAGGGCGACGCAGCGGTTCCGCGCTTCTCCTTGGGACGGCTCGAAACTTTTCGTGCCGTGTTTTCGCCCCGTCCCTCGCCGCTCCGCTCCCGTTGGATCCCTGGTATTCCCGGCTTTATAAGGACGGCTGCGGGCTCGCAGCGGGACGCGGGGTGAGGATGAGCATGGGCAGAGCGCGGCTGGGAGCGCTGGGTGTGGCGAGCCGGGGATGCGCCAGGCTCCAGGCCTCTGCTCAGTCATCGCAGCGCAGCCCGGCCAGAAATGCGGAGCGGGCCCGGTTTCGGGATGAGCAAACTTCTCTTGCAGAGCGCGGCCGGGGTATAAGGTACAAGAATTAAACAAGTGTTGGCCGCGGCGTGATGCAGGGTTGCTGTTAATAAGTTTAAGCTCAAGGAGGTGAAGTTTTGGGTTCTGCAGATGCTGCTCTGCTGCCAGAAGCTGCTTCTAAGTGTATCCTGGTAGTATGAGTGTTGTAGGCTCTCCCTCTCTTAGAGGGGTGTGTTAAAAGTCTGGTCTGTGAACATGCTGAACCCGAATTTAGATGGTTAGTTCTCTTTTCTTTAGGTGGTTCTTGGTCTCTCTTACTTGGTTGTTCCCTCACTTATTTCCTTCCCCTGATTCCTGTATGGATTTAGCAGATTAACCCATTGATTTTAGAGTTTTTAAAAAAGTTTTTATTTCTTTTTAAAGCTGCAATCGTCTATTCAGTGACCCATGTTCTTCCCAGCTTACAATTCCAGTTGAAAGGCTTCTTGAATAATACAATAGCCATCCAAGTGCTGCTCAGTGTTTCAGTGTGGAGTAACAAGCCTTGCTCGGGGCCTCCTCCTGCTCTGCGTGTGATGCTGCTGTAGCTTCATTTTGTAAACTAAAGACAGGACTGCACTGGAGTTTTACAACTCCAAAGCTTCTTTTCTCCTTGCCAGGGCCTGATGTCCCATCTGGTATGTTTTGCTGGTGTTGTATTATAAAGCACTGTTGCAGCTTAACTTCTCCTTTATTTGAGAAAGAGAAATTGTAACTCGAAATTATTCAGGTTGACAATACAATTATGATGAAGGTGACATTTCCTGGGCAGACCTGTCTGTCAAATTTACTTTTTGGGTTTTTGTTTGTTTTTCTTTTCGAGAACTGATGAAATTTCTGATTATCCTTCCAGATGCATTTTGGAGGATTCACGGACTCTTTTTAAGTTTTAATTTTTTATTCTTTTGTGCCTTCTTGCATCAGAAGAGATGGGCTTTTTCACTGTGAAAAAGAGCTTAACTTACTTGCTGTTGCAACAGCAGCAATATCCTGTGTCTTTTGTTTAGTTTGGTAATAATTACATGTTAGTGACAAATAATAAGCTTGAAGGCAGAATAGCTGATCTGTTTGTGACTGTGATTGTTGACTCTGAAGCTGAAGGCCGTGGATATTATTAAATCTGTTTTTATGTGTCTCTGCAGAAATGACATCAGGGAAAGATCAGCTAATACAAAGAAGTGTCAGTGGTTTGAAGATGCCAGCCCGGGGAGTTCAGCTAGAGCCCAGTGTTGCCATGGGTACAGTTTGTGGGTCACCCCTGGTTCCCCCCGAGCCCTCAGCTGATATTAGGAGAGGATTATGTCACTCTTGTCCTTAAAGACCAAAGGGGAGGCTGCTGGAGGACGCTTATGGCAGCAGATCCTGACTTTATCAGCTTGTTCCTCCAAAGGCAGGGCTGTGCCAGGCACTGTCCCTGTGCTGCCCGCTGCTCCCAGGAGTGGGGGACACCGTGGGACACCACAGCTCTGCTCCACCAGCTACAGCACCTCACCCTGGCAGGATATCTGGAGATCTGCTTTAACAGGTTGCCCAATTTGTCTGTGGGGGGCTTTGAAGGTTGTGAGTGCTGTGGTAAATGAGTGCAGCCCGGTTTGGGTGAGCACTGGAGTGGCCAGGGGGTGAATAATCACACCACAGGCTCCCAGACACTGCTGGAACCAAGCTGGGCTCACTCTGGGAGCAGGCTGTGCTGGTAAGTGTCATTTACAGGTGGAAGTACTAATTCTGAGTTATTTGGGTTCAGTGCACACATCTGTTCCCTCCCAGGGACACCACTCAAGGTTTTAAATAGCAGAGGATTGCCCAAACTGTTCTGTGATGGTACTAACCACCCCCACACCTCCAACAGCCTGAGCAACAGTGAGAACAGAAGCAAATTGGGGTTTGGGAGGGTCAGAAGGTGAGGCTGAGTGGAGGCTGGGGCAGGACTGGATTTCCAGCCTTAAGCTCGTTATGTGAAGTCTGATGAGTGCTCAGTGGAACCAAATGAATTACGTATTCCTGCTGGTAAAAGGGCTGACACAGCTGTAATTTCAGCCAATGGAGCTGTAATTATATTTGAGGTCCCAGCCCCTGTAGTGTTTTAGTGGTTGCCTCTCTTCCCTAGAAATAAATGGATCTGAGCCATTGAGTCAGCTCTGAGTTCTTGCAGAGTTCAGGTCTGGTTTGCACCCATTGCATGTTTTTGCTCTTGTGTACCTCAGGCTTAAACTCACCTGCTGTTTGCTGAACCAGTGATGTCTCCATCACTCAGTACTTGGAGTGCATTTGTCTCTCTGCACCGTGTCTCGGTGTGCAAGCTTCCAAATTCTGACCCACACCAAAGTTATGACTCAGGGAAACCACTGGTCAGACAGGGTTTAATTCTGTCAGGATGAATTCAAGCTACTTGCAATTCAAATGAAAGTGATGGTTACTTGGAAGCGAAATAATGTGTGACTATACCTTGGTTTGGTCCAGAAGAACCCCAAATAATTTATTTTCCTAGGCCAGACATAGATTGGAAGATAAAATTCCAGTCTCCCCCGCTGAGAATGAGGAGTTCAAGGCGTGTTACTCATTGTGTTGTTGCGAGTCAGATTGCAGACAACAAAATTATAATTTGTGTAGGTACTTGTGGAGTTTCAAAGGCAAATTGAAGAAGCTGATAGTGCTCTGAAAGGCAGAGTTATTTCCTGGAACTCTATGTTTGTGCTTCCTGTCCTAAATAAAACAGATGAATGTCTTGCTTAGTCAAATGTCTGTGTCCACAGCTTCCTCGTGCTTTAACAGCAATTGAACTGATTATTTCTGTGCTTTCTCTTTTTCCTCCTAGAAGGCCAATGAAATGCTAGTCAGCTGTAGATCAGAGCAGCCAGGGGTCTGTGATTACAGCACGTGGGAGGGTGGCACAGAGCTCAGGCCCTGAGCCGGAGTTGTCAGCACTGCATCATCTCCACGGAGTTCTGAAGAAAGGGTGGATGTCCTTTGGAGCAGGTTCTTGGGAGATGGTGGAAAAGCTGGGCTGAGCAGAGCAGGTAGGAGCCCTTTATCCTGTGGGGGGATTTCTCCTCCTACAGCTCAGAAACCAATTCCATGGCTTAGTGTTCCGCACACGGGAAGGAATTTCTCGTGGGAAGAAAAGGTCAGTGAAATCAGTTGCTGTAGATGTTATGCAGATTTTAACTTGGTAATGAGGAGAATGAAATACTTGTGGCTCACACTGGTGCCCTGTGTTGCTCTGGGTTCTTAATAGTAAGTTGGAAATTATTAAATATTAAATTTGTTTTAAACTATTGGGAAATCTGACCCTGAAGGATTATGAACAGACATAGGTGCGTCTCTCTAGCACTCTTAAAATTATGTCAGGATAGTACTGAGGATTTGCTCTTGGACTCATCTAAGTTACTCAGTTTTGTTTGTTGCCATAAGAGCCCATATTTTGGAATGCTGGAAAGCAAAACTTGTTGCAGTTGCTGCTGTAGAAAACACTGGAGACACGGAGTTAATGGGAAGTGTGGGTTACTCCCTGGATAAAAATGGCTGTACATGTAAATGACGGTGTATTCCAACTCCATAATGCACATTGTTCCCTGGAAAGGTCTGCTGGAAGGTGGGAGGATGCTGGGTTATTTATTCTGTGCTCCCCTGGAGACAGGGAGGGAAGGGGCTGATTTCTTCCCTCGCTCTTAGGAACGGCTGCTCCTTGCTGCTCTTTTAATCCTTGCCTTGTTTTACTCCCTGCCTCTCAGAACTTTGCTCGGCTAGAGTGGCAACTGCTGAATTGGTAGTTCCTCCGGGGAGTAGCAAGATACCAGCATTGAGATAAAGCTCACAGTGTCCCTGTGATTTGAACAAAACTGGCAAACAAAAACAATAGTTGTAGTTGCATTATCGAGGGAGGTTTGTGTAACGCAGTGGGCCCTGGATTAGCTTTCCTTTGCCAAGGTTGGATTTCCAGTCTCCTGGAGCTGTGACTCCCCTTGGAAAGAGTTTAGCACAGACAAGCACCGTGCTGGAGTCTGTCCCCTGCCCCAGATGAGAGTGTTGGCAGGGTGGAAGAGTGGCTGTGTGTGTGGGAGGAAGGTTAAGCACCAGGTGCATCCCTGAGCAGGTGACGTGACACATGTGGTGCCGCCGTGGATTAAAGCGGGATGAGCAGTTTGCCCCGGCTGCGTGCTGGCTATCAGGCTACTCCGAGGAGCTGCAGGAGCATTCTGGGAGAAGTATGCAGTTAATCACATCCATTAGCATGATTAAAATCCTGATTAGCCTGTGTCACTCGCTCCCATTTTCCTCCTACACTTCGCCCCTTTTTAGCCGGGGTGTTTGCACGGAGGAGCAGCAGCGAGGCTGGGAATCCTAAATGGATCCCAGGATTCTGGGCTTGGTGTTGGAACAAAGTTCCTCAGAAAGCTGCCCAGCTGCTGGCTGAAGAGAGCATCTGAAAAATCAGCTCTTCACAGCTGGAGGAGCCTCAGCAGGACTGTGGGGAATCCAGTTGAGCGTGGAGTAGGCTCGTCTCGCTTGTCTGTCAGGTGCTCAGGGCTTGCTCATGTTCCATGTCTGCTGTGTTCTGGCTTGAATTTTAACATCTCCATCACTGTGTGCTGAGGAGCTCCTGGTTCTGGCTGGCACCTTGGGGCAAGGCTCCTCTGGCCTCCAACAGCCAGGCCTGAATGGGCTGGAGAACAAGTCCAGGGATGGGATGATAGGGATGGACAAAGCTGAAAGTGAGGTTAGAGAAACTGCACATCAGCTGGTTGGATGGTGACTAGAAGTGGAAAAAAAATGAGGTAATTGTGTAAGTTCCTGTGTGCAAAAACTCTGTTTTTAAAAAACTTCACTGGTTGGGGAGATACTGTACATATTCAAACTGGAGCTTTTTGGAAAAGCAAACGTCTCTGAGCATTAGGTCATACACTTCCAACACATTCCCGCCTGGGAGTGAGTCATTGTCTTTTGTAAAATTGTATTAGAGCTACATCATCCCCAAAAGCTGTTTTTCAGCTGAATTTAGGGTGTTGACACTTGCTCTAAACAAAGTAAAACGATGGGAGCATTTATCAGAGCAATTTCAAAGTGTGTTTACATCCTCTGGAGGTGTGACTCCCGAAGTGCTGGAGCTCAGCTCATTCTTGTGAGTGGAAACCCTCAGCTCTCACACTGAGGACTGGGGCAAATATCTCCATGGAACTTAAATGATGTTTGTGAAATGCTTAAAATCCCCTGGAAGGGGCAGAGAAACATCCAGGTGCTTTTAACCTGCTCTTATTTCTCCTGCCTCCCACGTGTTCCTCGCAGGGACTGTGGTGTGTTGGCTCTTGGCTGGAGATCCTCTGGCAGTTTGTCCTTCCAGGAGTTGATATCTGAGGGTTTGTTTCCATATTATGACTTCTGTTTTCTCTAACAAAACTCGTTGGAGGTTCCAGCCCTCCTCCACTTCATGCTTTCTGTCAGGTGGTTGTGCTAGAAGTTCAGTGCAGAAATGGGGCAGGGAGAAATGGGTCGGTGCTCAGGTGGGATTTCTACAACTAATTCTAGAAGCTGCATCAATTCTGTTAAAGGGGAAGTAGGAACAAGGGCTTGGAGAAGGGGATGCCAGGCACTCATCACTCACCCTGGCTTTGCTGGGGAAAATGTGATGGGGAGATGCTGTCAGTGGGATGAGTAAGAGCTGGAGGTGAAAACCCCTTGGCTGATACTCTTTGGAAAGGCTTAGGCTGGCAGGCACACCTGGATCCCAGAATGATTGGAGTTGGAAGGAGATCACCCAGGCCAACCCCTGCCAGGCAGGGTCACCTGCAGCAGTGACACAGGGATGTGTCCAGGGGGGTTTGGGATGGCTCCAAACAGGGAGACTCCAGGATCCCCTGGGCAGCTGTTGCAGGGCTCTGCCCCTCCATGGAAAGAGGCTCTTCCTGCTGCTGAGCTGGAGCTTGTTGTGCTTTGGTTTGTGGCCACTGCTCCTTGTGCTGTCACTGAACAGAGTCTGGGACTGTCCTCAGTTTCATCCCCAGAAGAAAGGGTGGATGTCCTTTGGAGCAGGTTTTTGGGAGATGGTGGAAAAGCTGGGCTGAGCAGAGCAGGTGGGAGCCCTGCATCCCATGGGGGGATTTCTCCCACAGTCTCTCCTCATCTGGGAAATCCAGACCCCTCAGCAAAGCCAGACCCCAAACCCAAATTCAGTGTTGCTGTGTTTGGTGTTAACTCCATTTCAGCTCATCAGAAAGGGAGCCTGAGTGCAGGCAGCAGTGAGGATAGGGCAGGAATGAAGCACTTGGAACTGCTATGAACAGAATGCAGATGGAAATCTGCAAGTTGTGCTTTACTGACAGTTTTGCTGTAATCCCCTCTGGAAAGCACTGGGCATTTTTAAGCACCTGACTGTCAGTAGTTCAGATTTGCCTGGGTTTCAGGCACGGAGAGGAAGAGGTTGTCTGTGGTGAAAGGTGTTCCTGGGTTAGGCTGAAGGTCCCCGTGCTCCTGGCAGTGACATCTGCTCAGGAAGTTCATGTGCTCCCTTCCCCTGTGGGTAAGTGCAGCCTGAGGAGAAAATCAGCAATGATGTGAAATCAGCAATGATGTTGGATATGAAATGCTGTTGGAAATACTGAGGAAAACCCAACTGGAAACAGCAGCTTGAAGAAAGTGTTTTCAAATGTGATTGTTGGTGCTGTTTACAGCAGTTCCAAGTGTTTAATTCCTGCCTGTTCCCTCATTGCTCTCTGCACCCAGGTTCCATTTCTGGTGCCCTGAATTGGTGTTAACCCCAAACACAGCAGCACTGAATTTGGAATGTTATTTTTTCCTAGAATCCCAGAATAGTGTGGGTTGGAAGACCATCCCAGTCCACCCCCTGCCATGGGCAGGAACACCTTCACTCTCCCAGGCTGCTCCAAGCCCCGTTCAGCCTGGCCTGGAACACTTTAGGGACAGGGGATTTTGGTGTTGTTGATGAGATGTATTCCTCTTTGTATTTTTTTTTGGTATTTAACCTCTCAATTTCAGCTATTTCTCTGTTGCAGCTTTATTAAGTGCAGTGCCCTGTTAAAAAAAAATGCTCCTTTGCTTATCTGCACTGACTTTAAGGAACCTCAGAAGTTTTTCTGCTGTCCATGGATACTTTCACTGCTGTTAATTAGGTAATGGGAAACTTCCAAACTGGGAGAGAGCAAAGACAAAAATCCCCAAGCAGCCCCAGCAGAGGCTCTGAATGAGGCTCTGCAGACAGGGGAGGCAAAGAATGAGACAAAGAACTGAGTCACCCTCTCTTCCTTCCTTTGGACTCTTGTGGTGGGAGTGAATCGTTGTTGTTTTAAGTCATAAATCAGAGAGCAATTAGCAGAAGGGTTCTGGATGTTCATGGGTGGATCACTCAAATTTCTTTCTTAGCAGAAGCTGTGGATTTAAGTGATTTAAATAAGCAGCAGTAAATGAAATAGATTTTGTGCTGGCCTGGTGCTGGATTCCCATTGAGATGTTATGGATGGAGAGCCTCAGAAGTGTTGATTTCATGACTCTGAGTGCAGCCCCCAGCCCTGGGCCCAGCACAGCAAGGAGCTGGAGCTGCTGGAGAGAACCCAGAGGAGGCACCAGGGGGATCCCAGGGATGGGAGGAAAGGCTGGGAGAGCTGGGAATGGTCAGCTGGAGAGGAGAAGCTTTGGGGTGAGCTCAGTGTGGCCTGGCAGGGCCTGAGGGAGCTCTGGGAGAGCTGGAGAGGGACTGGGGACAAGGGATGGAGGGACAGGACACAGGGAATGGCTTCCACTGCCAGAGGGCAGGGATGGGTGGGATTTTGGGAAGGAATTCCTGGCTGGGAGGGTGGGCAGGGCCTGGCACAGGGTGCCCAGAGCAGCTGTGGCTGCCCCGGGATCCCTGGCAGTGCCCAAGGCCAGGCTGGACAGGGCTTGGAGCAGCCTGGGACAGTGGGAGGGGTCCCTGCCCATGGCAGGGGGGGCACTGGATGGCTTTTAAGGTCCCTTTAACACAAACCGTCCCAGGGCTCTGGATTCTGGGAATGTCTGCTCAGCTCAGCAGCTGCTCCAGGTGATTTGAGTGTCTGCTCCTGCCCAGGTTTGCAGGATGTGACTCCCAGAGTGGAAGTTGGTTCCACCTCCATGGTGGCTGTTGTGCAGGATGATGGGACACACCCTCAGGCTGTCACTGAGGCTGAGTCCTGCATTAAATCCTTTTTGGGGTTCTGTGCTGTGGGGTTGGCACACAATAGACATGTCAGGTGGTCTGTGGCACCACTGTGATGGGGACTGTAGGATGCTCTAGGGTGGCTCAAGCTGTATTTGATATCACAAATTTGCATTTATATATGAAACTACAGTGCATGTAATCCACAGGGTTAATTTTTCCAGGATATCTTCATGCTTAAAGCATACATACTATTTTTCTTTAGGCTGTATTTTAACCTATTTAAGCATTTACGACATGAGAATTAAAGGATATTTCCAGCTCGTGTTCTGAGGGCTGGATTTTCTTTAACTGGGTTTTTTTTTAGCTAAAATGTACTTTTTTTTTTGCATTGGGATTTGAACAGAGCATGTAGGGCAATAGGATCAAGTGTCACATTGGGATTACATATTTGTCCTGAAGTGACCCTCTTAGGGGCTTGCATGGGTGTAATTGGTGAATGACTGCATTTATAGGGATGTATATCTGCATTAGCACTGGTTTGATGTGACTCGAGCTGATTTGCTTCTGGTCCAAACTATTTTCAGCTTGGGGAATTCACTTCTAAGGAGAGATGCTATAATTTGCTTGTATTTTCCCTTCAAAGCAGTGGTGGTTTTACCAGGATTTAATAGCTCTAAATATGAATGTAGAGCAGTGTTGCATGGCATTGTCTAGTGGCTGAAACCCAAATTTATCCCAAAAGCTGCACATTTGAGACCTCTGGGTGTTAATGATGTGGAAAAAACCTTTATCATTATCAACTTTCCAAGATTCTTTTGTTGCATCCGTCATTGCCGTGTTCTTGAAACTGTCACAACTCTTTCATTCGTGCTGTTCTGTATTAATTTGGTGTATTGTGTCCCTTAGCTGGCAGCTGCTGTGGGATTTCCCTCTCCTGGAAGGAATGAACGTGAATTTGGAGGCGTTGGGGCACAGAAAGGAAACTCCTTGCACCTCCAAGCTCAGTTTCCTGCAGGGAAGGTTTTGAACGTGCCAGATGAGCAGGAATTGCTGGTCTTGCTGACAGACTTTGCCCGTGGGCACATCCCTGTGTGCTCATCTCTGAGCACAGCCTGGCACCTGGTTCTGCCTGCACTCTGGGGTTTCAGGGGGTGTTTGGGTGGCTCTGGTGGGCAGTGAGAGCCTTGCCCTGCCCCTGCAGCTCTGGGATCCCTTCAGGTGGTGATGGACGAGTTAATGGCTGTGATTCACAAAGGCCTTTAGCTCTCAAGCATCCATTTGCATTTTCTCCTTAATTACCCGGAGCTGTGTTTGTGCCACAGGTTTCCCTCTGCTCCCCCTTCCCTGCTGCTCTGCTCTCTCTCCAAAGCTCCCAGCTGCTGGTTTGTCTCCCGTATTTCTGTTTTCTCAGATCCCATTTAAGGCCAGCTGAATGTATTCTTTTTTTGCTACAAAGACCAATTTAAAAAAGGCTGTTGGAGGGGTGATTAGAGCACAGAATTCAACACACTGCTCCCAGAAATCCTGACTCTGGCTGGCATCAGCTGAGGGTGTCTTGTTTAAGCATACCACAGACTTGATGTTTTTTCCCCTTGGGGTTTGACTTCCTGTGATAAAAGGAGATTCCCTTTTAAAGCAGAGCTCCGTGGTTATATAATGAGAGAAGGAAATACTCCAAAAGTGACACTGGGAGAATAGAAAAGTTATTTTGGTGGCTGACTGTTAGAGAATAGAAAATTCGCTCAGGAGGGCACTGGTAACTCGAGTCCTCTTGGGAAAGTGAGAGGAACACATTTAAGGAATTAAGGGAGTGACCAGGGCAGAGCAGTGGAAGGAAGGTTATGGTGAGGACAGAGCTGTCCAGTGCACTTCTACGATTCCTCTTGGAGGATTTGACTCTTTCCAAACTGCTTTTCCTCTTCTCCATAAGCTGCTCCCAAGCACCAGAAGTCTCCAAGAGCTGTGCTGGCTTTGGCTGTTGGATTTGAAGCCATGAGCAGAAGTTGTTTTTGAATTTGTGCGTGTGGCTTTGTCTCTGTGTCCCCAGCAATGCCAGACCAGGGAACTCCTTCCTTCCTTCCTTCCACCTGCACTTTCTGCCCACCCTTACCAGGGCTTGCCAAGGACTGTGCAGGAGTCAGAGTGAAAATTGGCTTTTTATGCTGTTGGTGGGGTCAAAATTGAAGTTTCGAAAGCACTTTGCTGTTCCTCAGGCCAGGCTTTTGAGAGGCAGGAATACAAACTCCTGGGGAAGTTTGGATGTCCAAACTGAAGTCCAGCTGGATTCTGGCAGGGACTCACTGAACTCACTGAGCTTTCCTATTTCTGCCCTTGGAGTTCAAGCTCAGCACTGCACACACCCCACGCTCCCTCCAGACACTGCTCCTGCCAGTCTGAGCTCCCCTGGGATTTAAAATGGAATATTGATTTCCCTGGTCTGGGATACACCTACAGAAAAGTGGAAAATGCCCACGATTCATCAAAATTAAGCTGGTTTTCTTGCTAGTCTGGGGTATGTTTATTTTTTTCTGGTATGTAATTTATCTGTAGAATAATTTTTCAGCAGCCAGATGTGCTGACTGTGCCTGTTACGTTTCCCCAGTGAAATTCCCTGGCAAGCTTCACTTCTTCCAAGATCATTTTGAGGTGCTGATGTAATCAAACGGTTGGATGTGAACTCAACAAGAAATTATGTAGTGCAAAGTTTGCTCTTCAAATCCATGTGGAGTTAAAGTGAGTTTGTTATTTTTGTGTATTTTTAGTGTAGCCGTTTGTGCTGTTCAGTAACTTTGCTTTTGCTCATTTTTTAATTAAGAGATGTCAGTTTATGCCCGAGGAGAGGGGGAAGCAGGACGGTTACAGATCCTTAACACCTCATCAAAATTTCAGTGGGGGTTATTTTTTCAGCTCTGTTTGAATAATTAAACGTGCTGCTGAGCTAATTTTGCAAATGTGTGTGGGGGGAGCACAAGAAGTAATGAAAATAGTTAATCTAAATTGAAATGCATCAGAGCATCCTGGTTGTACAAGTGTAACGCCCTGCTTTATTCTAAATAGTTGTATTACCTAAAAGAAACTTCCTAACTTATAAACTGAGGGATGAAATATAAACATAGGTTGGGAAATGATCCTCTGAAAGACAGAAGTGAAATAGGGGGGCTCTGGTGATGAATATCTTGTTTAACACAGATCACCTTGAGCAGTATAATTTTCCATACTAAATTTTTAACCCTTGCTTCAAAGCAAGGAGACTTCCAAAGTGCCTCGGAGCACCTGCATTTTGTCCTTAAATGAGTTTAGTTTTCAAATGAAAGATTGTGGAATCTCATTATTTATGAAACAGAAGCTTTGGATTAAGCTCAGATGTTCCTTTATTAGAGAATTCCAACTACAAAGGGAGGCTGGGTATCCACCAGCTGCACTGGCTGACTGATAACAGGCTTTTCAAAGTCGTTTTCTTTCAGCAATCCTGTTAATGCTTTAAATTCAAGCCTAAACTTTTTTGTGGGATTAGGGGTAGGAAGGAAAAAAAAAATGGCCTGATCAGAGGAATAAATGCAAATAATTCAGCATGAACAGCAGAGCAGGAGGGTGAGGTGAGTCAATTGTTGTGATATGTGTTTGTAAGTCAGCAGGACAGTATTGCACTCCCCACTTTATAGTATTAAATCAGAATGTAAGAACAGATCAGGTTCGTGTATATGGGTTTGTGCAGAGCAGGTTTGGTTTCTCTTTGGTCCTTTTCTCATCTCCTTGGTTTTTGCTCTTGGGTGGTGGGGAAGTGTGGGCTGTGTCCCCATGGCTCCTTATTTGTGCTGCAGCCTCTGAGAGTCCTGGGGGCTGTGTGGGGTTCAGATCCCAGAATCCACACTGGGGTGGGTGGGAGAGGCCCTAAGGATCGTCCAGTTCCACCCCTGCCCTCTCCTGGAGCCCCTCCAGGCCCTGCCAGGGGCTCTGAGCTCTCCCTGGAGCTTCTCCTCTCCAGGGGAACATTCCCAGCTCTCCCAGCCTGGCTCCAGCCCTGCAGCAGCTCCGGGGCCTCCTCTGGATCTCTCCAGCAGCTCCAGGTCCTGTGGATTTTGGGATCCAGGGCAGGAGGAGCTCTGCAGGTGGGGAATCACCTGAATGGGGCAGAATCCCCCATTTCCTGCTGCCCACACTGGGATCAGCCCAGCACAGGGGGTCTCTGGCCAGGCAACGTTCAGCTTCTCATCCCCCAGCCCCCCTCAGTCCTTCTCCCCTGGGCTGCTCTCCCTCCCTTCATCCCCAGCCTGGATCTATGATTGTCCCAGCCCAGATGCAGGACTTTGCCCTTGAACCTGCTGAGGTTGCACAGTCCCACCTCTCCAGGCTGGCCAGGTCCCTGTGGATGTCCCATCCCTTCCCTGCAGCTGTGACAGCACCCAGAGCTCGGTGTCACCAGCAAAGTGCCCAGGGTGCCCCAGTCCCAGATGTTTCATTTGGCTTTTTCACAGTCTCTCCATTTTAGCAGCAGAAAATAACTTTTCTCTCCTCAAAGCCAAGTGCTCTGTGCACAGGTGAGCACTGGTGGTGCCAAGGAAATAACCCAGCTCTAAAGTCTCAATATTGGCAAATAAAAAAGATTATCTGTGGCTGCCACGGTCACCTTTGTCCTCTCAGCACAAGATTTCACACCTGCAGCTCACACTGAACACTCCTCTCCCTGCTTATCTCTTGGGAGAGTTTTTCTGTTAATCTCTCCTAGTACAGGAGCTGGGATTTCTAGATAAAATACTTTATATTGTACTTTTCAAAGCATAATACCAAAAAAAGGGGTTGTGTACTGGGAGGAGCATTTTCATTACTAAACAGGGATGTAGGCTGTATTTTATGGAATTGACTGAAATCTTACGGTTTTTAATCTGGGAGTTGCATGTGGATTGTTCTCTCTCATCAAGTTTTTACTAAATTCTATTATTCTACTAATTTATTTTTTAAATATATTTTTGAAAGAAAGGAAAGTTGAGTGTTTTAAGATGCTCACTGGGTTGAGCAGATTCAGGGCAGGCTTTTTGCTCTCACATGTTCTTTGTGTAAATTCTGGGTTAATTAAGTGACTCATTCATTCAGTCTGGCTGAGGCTGCAGAGGCCAAGGAAGCTCCAGCAGCACATGATGGGCTGGAGGAAAAAACAAACCCAGCACAGGGTGAAACTCTCTGAGGCATCTGAGCTTCCTTCTGGAAAGTGAATAGGGCATAGGCAGCCTGTGCCTCAGTGGAGATCTGCAGGATTGGGCATTTCACAGAACAGAATCAGAGGTTCTTTGATTCCTAAACACTGCAGGGCTTCTGGTTTGTGTCCTCCTGATTCCTGAGGCCTGGCTGTTAATAAATGTCCCTGTGCTGGGATTTCAGTTCTGTGCTGTACAAATCTGAATTCTGCACCATTTCAACTGGCCCAGGGCAAGGGTGGGTGGGATATCTGGAAGGAATTCCTGGCTGGG
>VXBB01002851.1:1564-56613 GCA_013399915.1 Illadopsis cleaveri | reverse complement strand
TTTTTTTGCTGGTGGGTTTGTTTTTCAATCTGAGTCTGAAAAGCTTGGGTAAGGTGTCTTTATGCCTTGGAAACGTGATCTGTGAGCTAAGAGGTAAAGAACTAAATGTTAATGACCTTAACCCTATCTGGCTGCACTGCCATGACCTTTATCTCCCATCTCTCTTTTCCCCAGGTACAGGTATCACTTTGTGCTTGCACCTCAGAACAAATCTGCTCTGATTTTAGCTGGAAATCAGAAATAACAGGAGAATGTTGGTTTTCTCTGATTCTCCTGCACCCTGGTAGTGCTCAAATTCTTTTTTGTGGGGTGGAGAGAGGTTGGTTGTGCTGAGGATCACTCAGAGCTGACCTAACAAAGCTCTGCCTAAACTGAGGTGCAAGTTCTGTCAGGTGTTGGGCACTGTCCCCACATTGGGGAGGATGTTTTGAGGGGTCTCCTGAATTTGCCAGGAGAATTTGGGATGTCCCTTGAGTGACTTCT
Source organism: Illadopsis cleaveri (assembly GCA_013399915.1). Classification (NCBI taxonomy): domain Eukaryota; kingdom Metazoa; phylum Chordata; class Aves; order Passeriformes; family Timaliidae; genus Illadopsis; species Illadopsis cleaveri. Next base: position 56,130 of record VXBB01002851.1, on the reverse strand, counting down.
GCCTAGCTGGGATCACAGTGGGCTCCTGACAAAACCAATGTGTAATCAGGAGTTGAATATTTTAGTTTTGGTATCTCAGGACACAGATACTGCTTCATTCTTGCTAATCTGTTCTTTTCCATGTAAAACTTTCAGGTAACAAATCCCCAGAAAACTTCTGGAATGTGCTCATATTCTGAATGGATTTGATTTAAATTGATTCTAACACCTCATGTTGTCTCTGCAATGATTTTGAGTGTCATTAACTTTTGTAGCAGAGGATGCCCTCTAGTCTAGAAGCCAACCAAAAAGATGGAGAGGGGCTTCAGCTGNCAACCTAGAAATTCTGTGATTCTGTGATTCTGTATGGAGAGGGGCTTCAGCTAAGAGCCTGGAATGGTAGGACAAGGGGGAGTGGTTCAGACTGAGAGAGGGCAGGTTTAGGTTGATGTTGGGAAGGAATTCCTGGCTGGGAGGATGGGCAGGCCCTGGCACAGGGTGCCCAGAGCAGCTGTGGCTGCCCCTGGATCCCTGGAACAGGTTGGACAGGGCTGGGAGCAGCCTGGGACAGTGGGAGGGGTCCCTGGAATTCTGATTTTATGGTTGACATATTTTGACACTAGACAAAGCCTATCCCCTCTGTGCTGCTGACCAGCCATGGCTCCTGGAAAAGCCTTTTAGCTGGAAGGAGGAGGGGAGGAAAACCCAACCTGAGCACAACCCCCCTGCCAGAGTTGTCTTACAGTGCTCATTTCCCTGCAGGGCAGGCTCAGCTTGTCCCCTGCTATAGAAGCACAACAAGGAACTGTAATTCTTCACTGTGCAGCCCAGGCTCTAAAATAACAAGGTTTGAAATATTCAGCTGTCAGACAGTGGCTCACTTAAGCCCTGGACAGTTTTGACTCTGTCCTGAGCAGGAGAATCTGTCCCTGGGGCTGTAAGCCCTTGTCCCAGCACTCACTGCTCCACAGGCAGGAGCTCAGGGAGGTTCTTGTGTGTGAAGAAATAAAGGAGAGTTGTGCTTGGTGTAACTCAGTGCTGTAACTCACTGAGGTTTCAGGTGGTTCAGTAGCAGGAGATTGCAGGAAATAAGCAGGGAAGCTTAGTGATTTCTAGCCCTGAAGCAGCAGCAGTGCTGTGTCTGCACAGGGTGTAAATGCCTTTTATACCTTCATTTTTTCTGATCCACATTCGTGGTTTTGCTCTTGGGACTTCACAGAGAAATCAACTGATGACTGAGGCTTTAAACCTGCTGTGTTTGTGCAGTGGAAAATAAAGATTGTTTGGTTTTTCATGTATTCCTCGAACACTTGCTTGTGTTGCTGTCTGGCATCATTTAAAAAGACAAAAGTTGTAATCCTTTTGTCTAAAAAGAGTGAGAAAATACCTGCTGTATAATCATTGTCCCAAAAATGAAATATGGAAATTATATGGATAATATGGAAAAGTAAAAGCAAAATCCTAGAATCCCAGAATGATTTGTGTTGGAAAGGACCTTGTATCTCATTCCATCCCACTCCTGCCATGGCAGGGACACCTCCCACTGTCCCAGGCTGCTCCAAGCCCTGTCCAGCCTGTCCTGGGACACTGCCAGGGATCCAGGGGCAGCCACAGCTGCTCTGGGCACCCTGTGCCAGGGCCTGCCCACCCTCCCAGCCAGGAATTCCTTCCCAATCTCCCATCCAATCCTATTCTCTGTCAGCTCATTAAAAAACATCACTGAGAGAGGAGATGCTGAGTTTGCTGGGGAGTGGATTCATCTTAGTGTTCATCACCTTTGGTGGGACATGGGGAATGCCTGGATCACATTCCTCGTGTGTTCCTGCACATCTGAAATGTTTCCCCTGAAATACAAAGCTTATTAAACCTGTCTCACTGACCTGCTGAGATACTGCTCTTTATTTAGAGCACATCTGGGCATGAGACTTGGTTTGTAGAAATATATATAGATGATCTTCTTCATGGAAATATTTATATATTAACCAAATAACATGTATTTTCAGAGCTTTTTACCCAGTGTCCTGGTCATGCTGCCAGCCTGTATTCTGTTGAACTTGAGTTTTTCCTTTTTTTCCACCAAAGCATCCATGCCAAATCTGCTGCCATAATAAGTTTCCAACCTGAAAAGCCAGGAATTAAATAAATCCAAAAATCTCTGTTGTACTTTTAGGTCAGGACTGGGGCAGTTGTTAGTTGGGGTGAAGCAGCACAGGTCAGTGGTTTCCACCACCTTGAAATGCTCCGTTCACAGGCACCGAGCAGAGCTCATCTCCAAGAGCACCCACTGATCTCTGCATGGATCCTTTCCCATCAAATCCTTCATAGGTGGGTTTGTAAGTGCTCAGTGAGGTTCATTTACTGTCCCTGAGCTGAGACCTGCAGCTCCCTGCCCACCCACACATCCCCACGGGATAATCCCCTCCATCCTCCAGGACAGGGACACGCAGGGAGCTCGTGACCTGGTGCAGGTGAGGGGATATTAATGGGCAGCTCAGGCACTTCAGTGATCAAACCTGGCAGGCATCAACCTTGAAAACGTAAGGAGATTTCAGTCTCGTGAATTTTTCTGCTTTCTCACACTAATAAAGTGTCAGAGATGGTTTGGAATTCTTCAGGAGCTGTTTGGCTTTGGAGCTGTTGCTGTGGCAGCCTGCAGGGCCCAAGGAGATGGGAAATCCAAACTTTTCTCCTGTTTGCCCTCAGTAGGGCCTGAACTGACACTGCAGACAGCATTCTTTAATCTGGTGTAACTTGGTAAAATCACTCTTGGTGCCTGCAGTTTCCTTCTTGGGTTTCATTTTCCAAAGCTGAGGAAAGACAATGTTTGGTAATTCCAGTGGGATTAGGGAGTTCTCCATTCTGGGGTGCAGGACTATGTTTGATACAGAATCATGGGAATGGTTTGGGTTGGAAGGGATCTTAAGGATCATCCCATTCCAAACCCTCCTACTATCCCAGGCTGCTCCAAGCCCTGTCCAGCCTGGCCTTGGGCACTGCCAGGGATCCAGGGGCAGCCACAGCTGCTCTGGGCACCCTGTGCCAGGGCCTGCCCACCCTCCCAGCCAGAAATTCCTTCCCAATATCCAATATTTCAGTTTAACCATCACCACTTGTTCTATCACCATCTTCTATCTCTGTCTTTCATCTAAGCCCCCTTTAGGTACAGGCAGGACACACCTTCACGTTGTATTTTTGGATATGAGTAACACCAAAAGTGTTCCACTGACCCTTTGATCTGCACAGCAAGGGTTTGTGGTGGAATGAAGTGGAATAAACCTCAGGGGCTGTTCTGGGAGTATCTCCAGCCTTGCCAGAGGAGCTGTGGGGGAGCAGCTGTGTCCTGCTCTGGGTGTGGTGTGTGTGCAGTGAGTAACTGAAGGATCCTTCTCGTTGGACGTGTTGAGCAACCTGGTACAGGTTGTTTGGCTGAGAGACTTTTTTATAAAGGCTTTTTAAAAACCAGCAAAAATGTTAATTTTTAAAAAGGCACGGAGAACTGAGCCCTTGCAAATGCCCCCTGTTTGTTCCAGTTGTGGGCTGGGGAGGTTTCCTGGTGGTTTGCTCTGGTGTAGTGGCAGGTGAGCTGGACTGCTGGAGCTCCCAGGGAAATGGGCTGATGTGAATATAAAAACAGTTCAGTAAGAGCTGCTCACAGTCTCATGTCCCTTGTGCTACTGACTTCTGTGATGTTTGGTGACTTCTGGTGGTGCTGGGATGTTTTATTTCAGGAGATTTTCTCTTGCAGCCTTTGACCCTGGGTAAAAATCCTCTCCCACACACTGGTGGGTGCTGTTCAGAGCTGCCATGGGCCAGGATTCCACTCTCAGACCTGTTTGCATGTAGCAGCCCTGGTGTGGAGAGCAGGATTTTATATGTGAAAATGTTCCTGGTCACTCTAACTCAACTGTGACATTGAGGAGCTCCTTCCCATTCCTCTCTGATGCAGGAAGGTCAGCTGGCTTAGAGCCTCTCATTAGTGGACAAATGACATTTGGGTAATGAAAGCTGCTCCTTCTCCTTGTTGCCATCAAAGAGTTCATTAATGCTCCCCCAGCTAAGGCAGGACGGGCACTGGAGGAGCTCCAGCCTCAAGGATGATTTCATAGTTCAAGACTTGCCTCAGTTCTCACTGCTCCTTGTATAATGTGTGTGCAGCTGAGTCTTTATGAATCTCAAATCAATAAAAACGCTATTTCTGGCCTGTAGCATCCCAAAAGATGCAGGTTGGATAATGCTGGCAGAGGGTGAGTGTGGGGATGTGCTTTGACCAATAAAGCAGATGACAGAAGTCACAGTGGATCTGTATTGATTAGACAGAACAGTAGGAAGAATTCCTGAATTCTTAAACCCTCTATTTTTAGATGTAATTCGTCTGGGCTGAAGGCTTTCTGTTCCTTGAATTGTTCCAAAAATAAATATTTCAGAAGAGGATTAAACTTGAATGTGCAAGACAGTGTTTTTTTATGCATCAGTGTTCATGGAAGGAGTTGGTCAGAAATCACTATTCTCCTTAAATTTGCATGCTCTGAATCCAAATTAAAGCTGCTTTCACCAAAACTACTCATCCACACGGGAGGCTGGAGGTGCTGGTGAGAATGCAACTGTGAGGGCTAATTTTAGCTAATTCAGTCCTGTGAGCAGCAGAGTCCTTCAGCTGTGAAAAGAGACACTTCGCTCCTGCTTAAATCACTTTCTTTTTTTATTGAGCTTCTGCTGAACAGGGACAGGCTTTGCTGATTCTCACCAAGGGCAATTTCTGCCTTGGCTTTTGGTGCTGGGTTTGTTTTTGGTGTGAATCTGGATGTTTAAGTTTGTTGTTGTGTTTTGTTTTGACACTTCAGAAAGAGCTTTGAATCTTTCTGCACGTCGCTTGTGTCAAAGTCCTTCATCTCAGCCTTGTCTGGGTGTTTCCAGGCTCCTGTCACATCCACTTTATGTGTAACACAGTCTGTCCCACGTTCCTCTCTTGGGCACTAACAAACCAGAGGGCTCTGGCTTCTGGAACTTTCCTTCCCAGGTGAGTGCAGCTCTTGCTGCCCTGCCCAGCCTTGCAGAAGCCTTTGGGAAGGTCCTTGGCTGGTCCTTGACACTGGCACTGTGGCAAGCCATGAGTCACTCCTCCAGCTTCCCAGAGTCATTGCACGTTGTGGCTTTTTTTCCAATTGCTCCTGACATCCCAAAATCCGTGGTGCTGTAAAAACAGCCCCGCTTGTGCAGCTGCTTATTTCCTGTCTGATTGGATGAACCTCACTGGGTTTTAACTTTGTCAACCTGAATCGCTGCCCAAGACTCTCATTTGAAAGTCTGTCCCCTCCAATAAGAATGAAATGTGGGTGCTGCCAAAGAGTATGTTCCTGCTGTGCAGTGGAAGGCCTTCATTCTTCCAGTGCTACCTGGGGCTGGGGAGGATCATCCCCTTCTCTAAGCAGTAGGGCTTGCGTGACATCCACCGAGCTCTGACTTGCTGTTCATGAATATTTCCCTAGAAAATGTTTCACTCTTCAAGTGCAGTGGAAATACATCCTGTGTTCTGAAGACTCTTTAAATTATTAGTCTAACTTAGCTTCTCTTGGGAGAAGTTCCACTCAGAAGTCTGGAATTAAATGTAAAAGCAGTCTCTTTCAAATCCCAGAATCATTTGGGTTGGAAAAGATCTCCAAGGCCGTCGAGTCCCAGCTGTGCCCAATCCCCTCCTTGTCCCCAGCCCAGAGCAGAGTGCCACCTCCAGTCATTCCTTGGACACTCCAGGGATGGGAACCCACAGCCTCCCTGAGCAGTTCCAAGGCCTGAGCACCCTTTCCATAGAGAAATTCCTGTTGGTGTCCAAGCTGAGCCTCCCCTGGCCCAGCCTGAGGCCGTTCCCTCTCCTCCTGTCCCTGTTCCCCCCCGGCTGTCCCCTCCTGTCAGGGACTTGTGCAGAGCCACAAGGTTCCCCCTGAGCCTCCTTTTCTCCAGGCTCAGCCCCTTTCCCAGCTCCCTTATCCATTTCCCCTAGGATTTACTGTCAGCTTTATCCAGATGCCTCATGCCAGTGTGGGAGCAGGAATTTGATGCTGAAGAAAAATTCATTGAGTATTTGGCTGTGGTGCCCATGGAGGAGAAAAGTCCATCATATATTTATGAATAAACTCTTGGTTTAGGATCTTGGTGAGTTCAGGAACAGCCTAGGGGGCTGTGGCCATGAAGGCAATTTTCCTTCTCAGGGAAGGTGTCCCTGCCCATGGCAGGGATTGAAATGAGATCTTCAAGGTTCCTTCCACCCTAAACCATTCTGTTGTTCTGTGATTCCTTGTCAGGTTGTTGTAGTTATTGCTCTGGGAAGAGCCAGGGGTGGAAATCTGAGCTGCCCAATCTGCATTTCATGGGCACTGTGTATATTTAGCTCAGGGTTCTGACACCCTGGGACTGCTTTGCATGTGGAATGTTGGAGCTGGGATGGGCAACGCCCCTCTTGGCTTCCCCTGTCAAGTGATCTTCATGCCCTGGATGTGTTGGAGACACGTTGGGAGTGTTGGGAGCTATTTAAAGGGAGCTGTTTATCTAGAGCTTTGGAAACCAAGCCTGAAGGGTGAGAGAACAGGAAACTCAAAGGTTGAGGGGCTTTCTCCTGCAAGGCACTGGAGACAGTCATGAATTTGGGATGGGAAAACAGCAAGTGCTGCTTGTTTAGGGAATTTAAAGGAGCTGATAAGAGCTTCTGATATGGGGAATGGCACATTCTTTCTTTCTGTTCTAAACTCAATGGCACTGGAGTGCATTCCACCTGGCTGGAATCAGAATGATAATCCAGAGCATTGCTCTGCTCCCTGTCTCTGGCATCACAAACAGGGGCTGAGACAATCCCTGTGCCACAGAAACTCCTGCATCCTTGGCACGGGAGACTGTGATGAGCATTCTATGAGGTGGATGAGGGGAATCACTGCCTTACAACCTTTACCAAGATGAGCTGGGAGTTCCTGCTCCAAAGGGCTGTCACTGGAAACTGCCAGAGATGAGTAGGTGCTACTAAAAGTAGCAAGAACCTTCAAAATTACAAAAAGCTGAAGGGAATTTTTAATGTCTGGCCTGAAATATGGATGTGATTTTGGAATTGTTACAGATGGGATGTGTTTGGTGAACTCTCAGCAGGGATGGGAGTCAGGGGATTCATTCTAATGGGATGCAGGGGATTCAGTTTTTGTGGGAGGGGAATCTCTGAGGTTGGAGAAGCCCTTGGAATGTTCTGTACTAACAGGATGAGGAGCTGAGGAACAAGAACTACTGGTGCAGGACGTGGAACTGGATCTTACAGGGACAGCAAACATGAGCAGTCTGCATGCCAGGCAGTGCCTGTTCTCTGATAGTGCAGGCAGGATCCAGTGGGGAGTGGCATTCATGAGATCCCTGCCTTTCCCTGGTGCTGCTTTTCCATGTCAGTGGTGGGAAGACAGTGCTGGGGAGGGAGGGAGGGAGTTGGGAACTTGGGGTCACAATGCATGGACAGGTATCTCTACTCATTAAAACAGTTCTCAGAAGTATTTCTCCAAACTGGAGAACACTCCTGGTTAATCATGGGCCACATGAGTTGGGATTTGCTGGATCTATGGGTTTTCTCCTGCTGTTCAAGGCTTCTGCAACAGTGAAAGTTTTCCTCAATTTATCCTGTGAGGGGACAGGGTGAAGTCTCTCAGATTATTTTAAGACCCAACACATCAGAAATCTTCACAGCCACGCCTTCAGTTTCCACAGATCTGTGGGTTTGGGGTAAGAAGCACAGACATTTAACACTTCTGCCGTTAATGAGAACACCCCCTAACTTCAAGAGCATCAATTTTAGCATGGGGGCAGTTAAGACCCCCACAGTACAGGAATTCTGCCCTTTAGGATTATTTAAAGAGCAAGCAGAGGTGCAGCTTTACCAAGGAAAAAGTTGGTTTGCCCAGACCAAGAAGCTGTGGTGGGTTTTATCTCACAGTTACCAGGCTGACCCAGCACTGCCCCATTTGAACTGGAGCAGCACTAAAAAAGGAGCTTCTGATTTTCTTCAATTCTGCCCAAAACAGAGAGGTCTCTGGGTTGGTTTTTTTTAACAAATAAGGTAAAGTTTTGGTGGTTTCTGTGCAAAGAGATTGGAATCTCACGTGTGAGAGTGGATCACAGCAAGAAGTGTGGGCTGGATGCCAAGGGAGCAGCCAGTGGGGCTGTGCCTTGGGCTGGGATGCCTTGGGAAGGGATGTGGGTGTTCTCCAGTGGGAAGGGGCTGGAGAGAAGGACCCTGATGTCCCAGTTTATCACAGGCTGGCTCACCTGCAGATAAAGATATGCAGAAAGGAGGTGTGAATTTGTGGTGTGGGGTTGTGGGGTGGGTTTGTGGGGTGTGTTAGCAGTGTCCCTCTGGGGAAGGGCAGCCTCAGTGTTACCACACAAGCAAGAGCTGGCACTGAGCACCTCGTGCAGCTGAGTCCTGCACCAGAGATTCCTCCAGCCCTTCATTAATGTGGTAACTCCCCTTGTGAAGGGAGCAGGACTCTGCTGGAAGGCTTTTGTCACTCCTGAGTGCTTCACTGCTTTACTGAATGTAAATGACACTTTTCACTGGGCTGTTTCCTCATTTAGCTGAAAGCTCTGGCATTTTACTTCCCTGGAACACGAAATGTCCATCTGTGGGGAGAGGAACAGGGATTAATGTTTGTGTCTGACTGCTGAGCAGGTACTGAGATGATATTTTCCTGTGAGATTGGCTCAATGACTTGCAGTGGTGGAGAACAAGTTGGACATTTATTTCTCCATGTGGGTTGAAAAACTTTAACTCTGTGGCTCGGTTTCTCTTCTGCAACGGGGCTCTGAGGAGTAATTATTGGGATGGAATTTTTTTTAACAGCTGTGTTTGCTTCACAATTAAGAAACATTATCAACAGAACGTAAAATATTGGGTAGAAAAATGTGAAACACGACACCCAGGTGAGGAGATGGTTCCCTGGTAAATCTGGTGGGAGCAGCTGCCCTGGAATCATGGCAAAAGCAGGAAAACAGCTGCAGCAGGTAAAGGTGGGCTCCTGGCTGGGATGTGGCTGTCACAGGTGGCTGGGCAGGTGTGACAGGGACTGACAGGGGCCCTGTGAGCTCTTAAGCCTTTCATTGAGCACCTGAAATGCTGCTTAGGGCAGGGATGTCCTGATCAGCCTGGATTAATTCAGCTTTAATGCCGTGTTTGGGGAAACCTATTAAGGTGTGTAAGGAGGGAAAAGTCACTCACAGTTTTCATGGAATATCCTAAACAGCTTGAGCAAGTGTTGGTGGGAAACAGCAATCACAGGATGGTTGGAATGTGGGGAGACCTCTGGAGATCACCCAGGCCAACCCCTGCCAGGCAGGGTCCCTGCAGCAGTGACACAGGGATGTGTCCAGGGGGGTTTGGGATGGCTCCAAACAGGGAGACTCCAGGATCCCCTGGGCAGCTGTTGCAGGGCTCTGCCCCTCCATGGCAAGAGGCTCTTCCTGCTGCTGAGCTGGAGCTTGTTGTGCTTTGGTTTGTGGCCACTGCTCCTTGTACTGTCACTGAACAGAGTGTGGCACCATCCTGTGCCAGCCCTTGGGGAGATTGGTGTGGATTGCTGGGATCCCCTCTGAGCCTGCCCAGGCCCAGCTCCTGCAGCCTGTGCTCATCAGAGATGCTCCAGAGCCCTGAACATCTCCTGGGTGTGGCCTCTGCTGGACCCTCCCCAGCAGCTCCTTGTACTGAGGAGCCCAGAACTGGACAGGATATTCCAGCTGTGCCTCACCAGGGCCCAGTAGAGAGGCAGGATCCCCTCCCTCAGTCCTGATCCCAGCAACAGGGAGATCTCATTCCTCTTGAGGAGGGAACATCAAGAAAAGCTGCCTGGATCACTGGAGGGGGACTGCAGAAAAATCTCCCAAGTCTCAGTTGATTCTGAGTATCACCACTCATGTTCCAGCATCCTGAATTCCCTGCCATCCCAGGGCTCTGTAATCACACAGTTCCTTCTGCTTTGTGTCTTGCAGATAAGCAGTTGCTGAGGACTGAAGTACCTGCCCAGGGAACGCCTGCTTGTGAGGTAGGAACTGATTTTCTAATTAAACACTCAATGTTTTATTCAAAAGCAGAGGTTTGGTCCAGCTGTGTGTGCACAGCAGAACAGCTGTGCTGGGAATTGCAGCCACCATCCTGAGATCTGAAATGAGAGTTCTGCCACTGGGAACTTCTGTGGAGCAGGCACGTCTGGGATGCACTCACCTTTCCATCCTGTTCTGTTCAGCCTTCTAATTACTGCTCTTGTTACATCCTTCCAGTTAAAATCCTTCCAGTTAAAATCCTTCCAGGCAGAATCACAGAATGGTTTGGGTTGCAAGGATCACCCAGTGCCACCCCTGCCATGGCAGGGACACCTCCCACTGTCCCAGGCTGCTCCAAGCCCTGTCCAGCCTGGCCTTGGGCACTGCCAGGGATCCAGGGGCAGCCACAGCTGCTCTGGGCACCCTGTGCCAGGGCCTGCCCACCCTCCCAGCCAGGAATCCCTTCCCAATCTCCCATCCATCCCTGCCCTCTGGCACTGGGAAGCCATTCCCTGTGTCCTGTCCCTCCATCCCTTGTCCCCAGTCCCTCTCCAGCTCTCCTGGAGCCCCTTCAGGCCCTGGCAGAGGCTCTGAGCTCTCCCTGGAGCTTCTCCTCTCCAGGGGAACATTCCCAGCTCTCCCAGCCGGGCTCCAGAGCAGAGGGGCTCCAGCCTTTGAGGTATTTAATGAAGTTTCAGACATTCCTGGGGTTCTGGCTGGGATAACAGGGCTGGTGTGGAACTTTAGGCTTATCTTTTCTGGCCACTTGGACCTTCTTTTCTTGCCTTTTCTGCTTCAAAGGGCTCACATCTTGTTTAACTTGGTCACTGAAATCTTCTTTTTATCAGAGTAAGAGGACTACAAAAGATTAAAATGGGTAAACTAGGCTAAGGAAAACAAGTCAGATTTGATTTGTTAGGAATTGGGAGCAGCGGATCATCCAAGTTTTTTATCCCAGCTGGCCCTTGGGGGAGGCACAATAAAGCTGCAGTTCCACTGGAATCTTCCATCAGGTCTGCACTTGGGATGTTTGAGGTGCAGGTGCTCACATGATGTGGCTTGGGGAAGGAATTACAATTTATTCCTGATCCCTGCATGGACTCAGAGACCCAGGTGTCTTCTGCAGAGCAGTTTGGGTTTGTTCTCCAATGCTGGCTATGTCTGGAAGTCCTGAGAGGAATATCTGCTGTTTTCTTCACTGTTTGATCCATCCATCTGCCTTCTCCTGTAGAAAAGGCCTGAGCTGTCAGTGGCAGTGCTGGTGCCACCCAGTGACCCTTGGCTGTGAGGAGAGCAGAGGAGTCCCATGGATGGAGCTCAAAACACTTTGATTTAACATCAGCTTTATCCACTGTGATCTCCTGGAACTGCCTGGAGGTGCCAGGAGCCTCCTAAAACTTGCTTATGGGATAAAATGGTTCCTCAGGTGCCTTTTTCTTTCAGTGCCCTTAACAGCAGAGACAGAGAGAACACCATAGGTGCAGAGTCCTTTATCTTCAGTGAGGCTGGTGCTCCTGTTCATGGTGGGCCTGGAAAAGGCTCCTATGTCCCTGTTCCTGGNGATTTGATTTGTTAGGAATTGGGAGCAGCGGATCATCCAAGTTTTTTATCCCAGCTGGCCCTTGGGGGAGGCACAATAAAGCTGCAGTTGCACTGGAATCTTCCATCAGGTCTGCACTTGGGATGTTTGAGGTGCAGGTGCTCACATGATGTGGTTTGGGGAAGGAATTACAGTTTATTCCTGATCCCTGCATGGACTCAGAGACCCAGGTGTCTTCTGCAGAGCAGTTTGGGTTTGTTCTCCAATGCTGGCTATGTCTGGAAGTCCTGAGAGGAATATCTGCTGTTTTCTTCACTGTTTGATCCATCCATCTGCCTTCTCCTGTAGAAAAGGCCTGAGCTGTCAGTGGCAGTGCTGGTGCCACCCAGTGACCCTTGGCTGTGAGGAGAGCAGAGGAGTCCCATGGATGGAGCTCAAAACACTTTGATTTAACATCAGCTTTATCCCCTGTGATCTCCTGGAACTGCCTGGAGGTGCCAGGAGCCTCCTAAAACTTGCTTATGGGATAAAATGGTTCCTCAGGTGCCTTTTTCTTTCAGTGCCCTTAACAGCAGAGACAGAGAGAACACCATAGGTGCAGAGTCCTTTATCTTCAGTGAGGCTGGTGCTCCTGTTCATGGTGGGCCTGGAAAAGGCTCCTATGTCCCTGTTCCTGGGGTGGCTGGAAGATGTTCCCTGTTCCTGAAATGGCTGGAAGATGTTCCCTGAGGTGGCTGGAAGCTGCTCCCTATTCCTGGGGTGGCTGAAGGATGCTCCTGGTTCTTGGGGTGGCTGGAAGATTCCCCCTGTTCCTGGGGTGGCTGAAGGATGCTCCCTGTTCCTGGGGTGGCTGAAGGATGCTCTCTGTTCCTGGGGTGGCTGGAAGCTGCTCCCTGTTCCTGAAGAGGCTGGAGGATGCTCCCATTGCTGCTGTGGCTCCCTGGGGTGTTCCCAGCTCCTGCTGGCTGTCCCAGGGCTGTGGCTCTTGGCCAAACCATCTTAAGTCGTTGTGTGAAAGCCACTTGAAGAGGAGCCAAGGAAGATAGGTGGCTTATCTCCCCTGGGTGGGATGGAGGGGGGGCCGTGCCCAGCGTGCCCCACGTGCTTGTCCCCCTGGCCTCAGTGGACCTGCAGAGGTCACAGGAGGTGGAGTGTCACCTTCTCCTCAGGAAGAGGCCACATGGGGAAGGTGACAGAGGCATGGGAGAGCTTTGTGTTTGCCTTCCTGCCCCTGCCATTCTTGAGTGGGTTTTGTTTTTCCTCTTTTCTCTTGGCTTGGCCCAGTGTGGTCTCCTGGGATGTCTGGGCTGGATTTGGACTTCATGGAGTGTCTCCAGTTGGAAGAGACCCTTGGGGATCATCGAGTCCTACTGCCTGCTCCTCACAGAACCACCTCAACTAAACCTCAAACTAAATCCCATGACTGGGAGAGTTCTCCAGGCACCCCTGGAACTCTGACAGCTTGTGCTGTACCTCCCAGCTTGTCTGGGGAGGTGAGTTTGCCATTAGGATTTTCCTGCATTGTACAAAACTGGGAGTTCTGGCAGGAGCTGGAGTCCCAGGCACCCATGTTCCTCTGCACATTGGTTGTTCCATGGTTCCAGGACATGCAAACCAACCAGGTGTTTCCCACAGACTGCATTGAGCAGCTAAAAATGTTTCCTGGAGTGATTTATCCGGGAATATTGAATGCAGGCTCATTGAGTGTGAGGATGAATAAGGGCAGCTTCCTCCCCCACATCCTCTGGGAGAGCAGGCAGGAAGTGTTGGTGGGAGCTGGGCACTGCCTGCTCCTGCTTGGACTGACCTGGCTCAGGAATATCGTGGGTTCTTGACAAACCTGAAGCTGTTATCTCAGATTGTCCCTCAGGAATACCCCAGTTCTTCCTGCTCATTCTATCAGGAGCTCTTCCAGCCAAGTCCAGGGGAATGTTTGATCATCCCTCTTAAAATACAGACACTGGCCATGATTGTGGCACCTGGATCTTCATTTGGTTCTTGTGTTGGTTCCATGTGTACAGGTGGGGAGAAAACAACTTCTGCAAACGTCACCTGCTGGATAAATTGATGTTTTGTTGTGTAATGGCTCTAACTAGGAAGAAACACCCACAAACCCACATCTTTAGGGTCACTTTTATTGGGTGTGAGGCCCTTGCACAGGGTGCCCAGAGCAGCTGTGGCTGCCCCTGGATCCCTGGAGGTGTCCAAGGCTCCAAGGCCAGGTTGGACAGGGCTTGGAGCAGCCTGGGACAGTGGGAGGTGTCCCTGCCATGGCAGGAGGTGGCACTGGATGGGATTTAACGTTTCTTCCAGCCCAAACCATTCAGGGATTTGAGGATTCTCAGTCACTTTACCACTAAAGGTTTTACTTTCTTAAAGTGATGTGGGAAGCACCCTTAATTAAAATCACAAGGCTTTTTTATTATTATTTTTCAGTTCTACACTGAATAATTAGTTATTTACTCCCCTCTTTTTTCCCCTTTTGGAAAGGAATTGCTGTGTCCCAGGGCACCTCAGTGTGGCACTGGACACTGCAGCTGCACCTGCAACAAGAAAATGAATCATTCTCTGAAGAAACCACCACACCATGCCTGATAAGGCTCCAGGGACACCTGGAATGTCTTTTATTGCTCTTTCTTTCATGAAATCTCAGCTTTTGTTTTCCGACCAAAGCCTTGTTTTGCAGGCACCCTTGAATGTGTTTGTTATCAGGAGCACGGAAATGTAAATACAATGGTGGTTGGGCTGCAGCAGCTCCTCCCTTCCTCCCCCTGCCTTCCTGCATGCACTTGGGGAGGGGGGAGCTGTTCTTCTGCAGTAATTCATTTCAGAATGGACTGTTCTTCCCCCTGCTGCCACCCCATCAGATTTCAAAGAGAGACAATTCTCTCCTTGAGAGCAAGAACTAACACATGGCCTCGTGCTGTGGCTCCTCTTGGCATTTCCCCAAGCTCCTGCCTGCCAGCACATCCCATTTTTTAACTAGATAAGCCACACAGGCACTGTTCTACTTGAACTAAGATTGCATTCTTCTGCTTGCAACATTTGAGCTCATTTCCTAGAAGAAAAACTAAAAAGATTGGAGCCTTCACCAACCTGAGTGTCCCAGCCTTAAGTCTGCAGCTGTTTTTGAGAGTTGTTGCCCAAGTGTGGCTGTGCTGGATGTATCTGGTCACTGGGAGCTAATGTTGGTTGATCTCTCAGTCAGCAGGAATTTTGTCATTAAAACCAGGTCAGGATAACAGGAAGGCTGCACTGCAGAATTTGTTCTTTGGCCTCACTGGGGAGGAATTGGGCTCAGCTGTTGGATGTGAGCAGTCACTCCGTGCCTGTCATCTGCTTTTTTTACTGACTCTGTCATGAACTTTGTGTGGCAGGAACAACTTTCTGGGCAGAGTTATTTCTCTGCAGTTTCCAGGCCTTTCTTGCCTGAGCTGCCCCAGCAGATGCCCCTGCTGTGTCTGTGCCACACTGAGGCTGCTCCCTGCTCACTGCTGAGGAGTTCAGTGATGCTCCTCTGGCCCTGGGCCAGCTGTGGGGCTGAAGCAGCTAAAGAAAAATCCCCGGGATCCTCTCTAAGAATAAACATCACCTGAGAGCAGGAGTGTCCCCCTGCCTGGGGACAATTAAGGTGTCCTGCTGGGAGGCAATAACAGCAGCAGCTTAAGGGCTGGGCTGGCATCCCTCTGGCTGAAGGGATGAGCTGCAAGGCCACAGGAGGGGCTGGACCTGCAGCTTTCCTTGTGCTTCCAGAGCCTGCTGGGTTTATAAATCAAGAATCTGGTAGTTCCCTTTTGAGGGAGGTGGGAATGTACCTGCTGCACCTGTGGTTTAGCAGAGCTCTCTCCAGATGGAATCCTGCTGGATGTGCCACTGGACACGTTTTCAGGCACTTTTCTGTGGCTGTGTCTGATGTCCCTCCCCTGGGCAGCACAGGAGGTGCAGGGCTGGTGCAGGGCTGGTGTGCAGGGCTGGTGCAGGGCTGATGTAGGACTGGTGTAGCAGTGTGGTGATGCGGCCTTGTGGTTCCTGCTCTGGCACTGAGGGATGCTGAGCTCATTCATCTCCCCAGGAATTCCCTGGCTGAGGGAGAAGATCTCTCTGCACTAAAGCTGGTGCTGGAGCCAGGAATTGCCCCGTGGTCCCTCAGAGTTCTCCCCTGGGGAGGTTTGGGGTGACTCACTGGACCTTTCCCTGCCTCAGTTATCCTCCCTGTGCTTGGGAGCTGCACCATCACCACCAGGAGTTCCCCTCTCCCTTGGAGCACAGGCAGGCACTTTTGCTTCCCAAGCTTTCAACAAATCCTTTCCTGAGCTGTTGTAGCCAAAGGGTTCAGCTCTGCTTGCAGAGGAGCCCAAGAGTGATCAGTGCTTTTCAAGCTAAAGGCTTCTACCCTGGTTTAAAAGGGTTGCAGAGTTTTGCCTTTCTCACCTGTGTGTAGGCACAAATATCCCTACTTAGAAGTAATTCCTGTTAAGGTGGAATATGTTTAATCTCCATTACATCTTTTGTGGAGTTGCCCCAAGATGAACAAAATCCATATATGGGATTGCCAAAGGTGGTGCAAAAAGGCCCTTTCTGAGCATGTTCCAGTGACACCCCGGTGTGTAAAGGCAGGCTGGGGTATCCCAAAGGTGTCCTCAGTGGGGTAAGGAACAGGGATATCCCAAAGGGGTCCTCAGTGGGGTAAAGAACAGGGATATCCCAGAGCAGTCAGGAACAGGTTCCACAGCTTGGAGCCTTCCAGGTGTGTTCTGCTCCCACCCTAAATGTGCTTAGGGACTTCAATTCTCCATGAATTTCTGAGCACCTGAGTGGCCAGGAAAAGAGGTAATTCTGTTCCTGGCCTGAAAATCCCTGTGGATGGAGCAGGGAGGTGCTCCTGTGTGGTCCTTGGGCACGTCCCCATGGAGCAGTTCCCCAGTGTGGTCACAGAGCTGGGCACTAACAGAGCATTGGCTTTTCCTTGTTAAACACCTACCTCCACCAGGCTTTGTTGTGGTTTCCAAACAGCAGCCCCTGACCTCTGCACCAGCCCAACGTGTCTGTTCCATTTCCAGCTTCCTCTGGGGGCATTTCTGGGTGTTTTTGCAGAAGCCACTATCCTCAGAGGCTGAGGAGTCCATAAAGTCTCTCACTTGCTGTAGCCAAGCTCTTGTGGAATTTGCAAATAGCTAAAACTCATTTCTTGGTGTAGGAATGCTTTGTTTCTTTCTTCCAAAGCTTTTTGACCTTCCAGTAGTGTTTGAAAGCTTCAAAATATTGTTTTCTNCAAAGGTGGTGCAAAAAGGCCCTTTCTGAGCATGTTCCAGTGACACCCCGGTGTGTAAAGGCAGGCTGGGGTATCCCAAAGGTGTCCTCAGTGGGGTAAGGAACAGGGATATCCCAAAGGGGTCCTCAGTGGGGTAAAGAACAGGGATATCCCAGAGCAGTCAGGAACAGGTTCCACAGCTTGGAGCCTTCCAGGTGTGTTCTGCTCCCACCCTAAATGTGCTTAGGGACTTCAATTCTCCATGAATTTCTGAGCACCTGAGTGGCCAGGAAAAGAGGTAATTCTGTTCCTGGCCTGAAAATCCCTGTGGATGGAGCAGGGAGGTGCTCCTGTGTGGTCCTTGGGCACGTCCCCATGGAGCAGTTCCCCAGTGTGGTCACAGAGCTGGGCACTAACAGAGCATTGGCTTTTCCTTGTTAAACACCTACCTCCACCAGGCTTTGTTGTGGTTTCCAAACAGCAGCCCCTGACCTCTGCACCAGCCCAACGTGTCTGTTCCATTTCCAGCTTCCTCTGGGGGCATTTCTGGGTGTTTTTGCAGAAGCCACTATCCTCAGAGGCTGAGGAGTCCATAAAGTCTCTCACTTGCTGTAGCCAAGCTCTTGTGGAATTTGCAAATAGCTAAAACTCATTTCTTGGTGTAGGAATGCTTTGTTTCTTTCTTCCAAAGCTTTTTGACCTTCCAGTAGTGTTTGAAAGCTTCAAAATACTGTTTTCTCTTGACAAATCCCCTTGAATAAACAGTGCCAGGTTTGCTGTTCCACTCCTCTGGAACACCAAGCTGGTGCTGGGTTGCCATGAATGAAAACAATTCTCCACTCAACTTTCTCATGTGGAAGCTTCCAGTCCTGTGTCCTGATGGGCAGGTTCTGCTGCTCTGTAATTATGTTGTCAAGAGAAGGGCTTGTTTTAATTAAAAGTAAAGTAGCTGCTCTGATACAGTCACTGACACAACTGGAATTATCCCGTGCAGGGAAAGGAGTGGAGCCTGTGTGGAAATGGAGTGGTTGGAAGCAGAGGTGGTGTCCAAGCTGTGCCTGATCCCCAGCTTAATTTCACAATTCACCCTCTCTGGCCTTGCTTTCCCTCCTACGCTCTCAGATGTGTATATACACATATTTATATATTATTATATATACATAAGGCAAGCCTGTGAGTTGATGAAGGCACTGAGGGCCTGCACAGTCAAACTATAATTAGGCTAGGCTAAACCTCTGAATTTTTTTTCTCACAGCATGACTTGAACTCATTCTCATCTCTGGGTTTGTCCTTCCAGTGTTTGTGCTGTGCAGTTTTCATCCTGTCTTAGAAATTAACATCCAAATTCTCCTGTGAGAACAAAATCCATTATTCTGGGAGACATGTACGTGAGACAAACATGGAATGGGATGAATTCAGAGGAGCTGGCACAGGGCTGAGGCACTGAGGTGAACTTTTGTAGTGAAACTTGTCCCTTTTTGTGCACTCAGCTGTTGTGTCCAGGCTGTGGCAGTCAGGTGGTGTTTCAGGAAGGATGAGAGGAGGTAAAGACAGAATTGTTGGGTGATGCACTCTGTCAGTGATGTGCCATCCTTGCCTCTCTCCCAGGAGAAGGATCTCTCTGGGCAGGGCCTGGCAGCCCAGAGAGTGTTGTGGGTTTTGTTGTGGGTTTGCTCTGGGAGGGAGGTGGATCCAGGCTCCTCCCTGGGCCGGGTGCTAATAAAGGAAAGCAGCTGACGGGAGCAGCTGCTGGGGCTGCATCCTCCAGAGAAAGTGCTTTGCAAACAGCCCTTTCCTACCCTGCCCCCACTTCTCCTTCCCTGTGCCAGGAGAAGAGAGGAGACTCTTCCCCCATGATGGATGGAACTCTCCTTTTTTGGTGCTGCCTGTCTGGGGAAACAGCACACGAAATCCCCTCTGCTGCGAGGCCCTGCACACCAGAGCTGGGCTCTGGGGGGTTGGGCTTTAGAGCTGGGCATTTTGGAGCTAAAACTTCCAGGTCTGAGCACAAGGTGGGCAGACTCTTCTTTTTTTTTTTTTTTTATTAGATAAATATTTATGATTTTTGGAGTCCTTTTAAAGTCTCTCACTTCAGTGCTTGTGGGCCTGTGCAGAGCTCGACGCGTGAAAGTCCCTCACAGTTATTATCTATGAACTCATCTTCCATGTGGCTTTTTTGAAGGCCAGCCAAGAGCATTAATCCCCACCTTCTAGAGTCCCTAATCCCTGCTGGGGCTTAGAGGAAAGTTATTCTTGTCCTCCCAGTGAAGCTGCTCTGGCAGAGCATCTCTCTGTGTAACTTAAGGCAAGTTTATTAATGTGACTTTTTATCAGCTTGGAAAGGGTACAGCTCTGGATGGAGCAATCCAACTTGGACAGTCTTACCCCATCCTGCTGAGTGCTTCATGGCACTGACATTGCCCAAAGGGAGGGAATGCAGGAGGTTGGTGTGCTCTTATCTCATCTCAGGCATAATTACAATAGTAAAATGCTCTTTGCAGGCACAAGTACGTGCCACAGATCTGTTTTTGGGCATGGGTGCAGCTGAAGTGGAGTCAGGGCTGGAAATGGGCTCTGCTGGGGTGATTCTCTGCAGTTGTATCACTCTTCCTCTGCTCAGCCTGACATGATTAAAGCCTCCCAGCTCTGGTTTTTGTCCAGTTGTGGCTGTTTTGGCATCTGGCCCTCTCCCTTCGTGAGCCTCTCCCTTTCCACCATCCCTCCTTGCTCCAGGGCTGCTCTGCTTCCAGGAACGCTGCTCTGAGCACTCCAGGCTGGTTCAGGTGGCCTTCCTTCCCTCTGTTGTCCTTCCAGGGGTTTGGACAGGAGGGGAGTTGGTGCCCTCAGTTCAGTGTTGTCAGTTTGGTGGCTGTGGGCAGCTCTGATGATCAGTCTGGTGTCAGGGAAGGGTTTGGGAGGTGGCTCAGGGCCCTTTCATGGGGCTGAGCTACCTCTCCTCTCTGGTGCTGCCTTCCACAGGGAAATTGCAAAACACCCCTCAGGCTTTGGGACAAGTGCAGAGCAATTGCAGTGTGTTTCCCAGGAATGCAGCAGGGCTGCTCTCTTGGGTGTCTGGAGTTTTCTGTCTCGAGTTCTGTGGGCAGAGTGTGGCTCTCCAAAGCCTGAGAGCAGCAGGAGCTGCTGTGGAGTGCCCTGATAAAACTGGCTCAGCACTTCAATCTCCTCACCCTGAGCAGAGGAGAACCTGAAACAAGGCCAGGCGGGAACTGATGGAAAAGCTGCAGGTGAGAGTCTGACATGAGAGTTTGCAGAGCTCTCAGTGCAGCTGAACTGAGATCAGAGGGGGGATCTGTGCCATGGCAATGCTGAGTTCCAGAGGCCAGGCTGGGGCTGCTGGAGGGGTGGGCAGGCCCTGACACCAGTCCAGCTGTGGCTGCCCCTGGATCCCTGGCAGTGCCCAAGGCCAGGCTGGACAGGGCTTGGAGCAGCCTGGGACAGTGGGAGGTGTCCCTGCCCATGGCAGGGGGGTGGCACTGGAGGATTTTTAAGATCCCTCCAAGTCAAACCATCCTCTGATAGCATTCCATGATGGTTTTAATACATTTTTAAAACAACAGCAGTTAAGAGATGCCTAAGCAGCTAGAAAATAAAAGGAAGGATCTTGAAATGACACGTCTTTTGGATAATTAGAAAAAGAGATGTTAAAGCATACAAGAGGTCAACTATCAATATAGAAAATTAGCAAATTCACATCATGTAAATAATGTATCAACACCGATCATCTTAGGAAGTTGAGATAACACATTTCTCGACTATCATGTACTTGTAACCTTAAAAGAGAACACAAAAAAGCTGAAACAACTTACAACTAATAACAGCCACGATGTGAAATTGTTACTGACTCTTCTGTGTTATCTGGGGAAGATGAAACAGCAGAGATTGTAATGAACAACAAAACCTTTCAGGAAATCAGGGGTCAAACAAATTGTGTCTTCTTCCATTCACAAACAGGGGTGTGTGTGTATTTGGACAGCTCTTGTGTGTTTGTGGGTGTGTATTTAGACACTCTCAAACAGGAATTCTCCCCAGTTCTCTTGCATTTGGATATTCCTTCTGCCTTGATCTTTGACAGAGATCTGGCTCCAGCTAATTACTTTTATTTTGCATAAGTGCAGAATGCAGACTTTATTTTTAACCTGCTTTTACTGAGTTGAAAATAATGTTAATCAGGGACATGTAATATTCATGTTACCTGCCACTGGAATTCCTCCAAGTCCTGAAGTCCTGGTATTTATTTCTCTGTTCCCTTTCCTCTGAGCCCTGGCCACACTTTACATGGAGGCCTGGAACCTTCCATGATAGCTGGCAATGATGGAATGATGGCATCAGTCCTCTCCAGGCAAGAGAGGGAAAGGTTTGGTGGGACGTGCTGGGATGTGCAGGGCCGTTCCTCCTGTGCAGGTGGTTCCTCGGTGGAATCCTGGCTGTGTGGGGCTGTGTTCCAGCTCTTTGGAAGGGAATGCTTGGTGGGATGCATTGGCAGCAGGATGGGGAGCAGCAGTGGCAGAGCCTTTGGCTGCTGGCAGCTTTTGGCCTGTGCCAGGATCACCAGAGTCCTCTGTGTGGTGAGATCAATTCCTGTGTGGAATTCCAGAATTCCAGCCAAGGTAAATGTTTGAGTGCCCCAGGTCCCTCCAGGACCACAGTCCCTGTAAGATGTGTTCTGCCTGGGGCACAGGTTGTGTTTGGGGTGAGCAGTGCAGAGCCTCCAGCTCCTCTTGGAAGAGCACATTGCAAGGGCAGGTGCCAAGCTGAGGCTGCCCCAGGCATCCACTGATCCATCCTCACTGAATTCCTTGGAAAACATCCTCCAGGAGCAGCCCTGGCATCATGGGGTTGTTGTTCCAGCTGTAAATGTGCATTGTCTTTTTGGGGTTTGGTGTTGCCATAGTTCCTGCAGCAGTCTTGCAGCTCCAGTGCAGTTTTTATGGGTGTTAGGAGCCTGTCCTTCATGCAGTGCATGGGTTGTGTGACGTTCCTCAGATGCACTCTGCAGTTTCACAGCATCTTTAAGGCTGAAAAAGATTCCCAAGATCACCGAGTCCAACCTTTGACAGACACCCCCCTATCAACTAAACCACAGTTTAACTCAAGCAGCCTTGAGTCATCCTGGTTGCTGTTGCCTCCCCTGGATGCCCTTCTGGTCCTGCACTTTCCTTAAACCTCCTTTACATTAAAGAAAAAATGTTCCTTTTTGTTGTTGTTGCTGAATCAAATACAGATAATTTTAATATTAGTGAATATCCACATCCACAAAGAGCAGGTGGGAACTGCTTTAGTAAAGCTGGGAAATGCTGGCCTGGCAGCCTTCAGGCCACCTTCAGTAATGGCTTTTGAGCTGACAGTGAGTAGGGGCTGCACACGTGGAGAGAGGAGCTTGTTTTACAGCTTGCCCTTGGCTGGTGTGGGATTTCTGCCTGGTGATCCTTGGAGACTTCATCATTCCATGGAGTGGGAGCTCTGCAAGCCACGAGTGGCTGCGAGGCAGGAAGAAAATAGAAATTTCGTCAAATCTCCAGAAACTGAGGGAATCTTTTTAACATTCCCAGCGAGGCAGGAGTGCTGGGAGCCTGTCTGCTCCCTGGCTCTGCTAATTCATGTGGCATCTGAATAATTGATGATGGGGAAGGCACGGCTCGTTGGCTTTATCAGTGCTTTCCTAAGGGAAATGGAGCTGATGAGAATGTTCCTGATTATGGAGCAGAAATCATCATTAAGGACTCGGGTGCAGCAAGCTGGGTTTATTTGCAGTACCAATAACAGCAAAAACAATGCTTGAAACAGAGAAATGGCTCATTCCCCAAGGAATGAAACCCTACAATTGATGGACACCCTGGAAGAGCCTCAGATCTCCCCACTCACGGAAGGCCCAGCTGGGAGCAGCAGTCAGAGGCTGAGGGGGAGATTGTTCCTGACCCAGAAGTGGAAGGAGGGAGATGCCAGACATGGAGGAGGAAGTGGCTGGGAGCAGACAGTGAGAGGAGGAAACAATTGGGGCTGAAGTTTTGCCTCAGCTCTGGGGTCGTGTTGAAACTTCATTGACCTCGTTTGAAATGAGAACTTCAAACTTCCTGTTCATTGTCTGGTGTGGCCATAAAGGGACTGTGGAAGTGACTGAGGTCTGCATGAAGCCTGCAGAGCTATTTCATGGTTACAGTCCTGGAATCCCAGACTGGTTTGGGTTGGAAAGAACCTTAAAGATCATCCAGTGCCACCCCTGCCATGGCAGGGACACCTCCCACTGTCCCAGGCTGCTCCAAGCCCCATCCAACATGGGCTGGGGCACTGCCAGGGATCCAGAGACAGCCACAGCTTCTCTGGGAATTCCAGCCCAGCCCCTCCCCACCCTCCCAGCCAGGAATTCCTAACTCCCAATCTCCCACCCATCCCTGCCCTCTGGCAGTGGAAGCCATTCCCTGTGTCCTGTCCCTCCATGCCTTGTCCCGCTCCAGCTCTCCTGGAGCCCCTTCAGGCCCTGGAAGAGGGAATTTGGGATTCCTGAGTGGAAATACCTGTGGTGTCCTTGTGGAGGCAATAGTAGAAACTGTTTTCCCTTTGCTTGTGCATTTCTGGCTTGTTTTCTGTAGCAGCTTGGAGGCTCTGAGGCTGACTGAATTTATTCTGAGTAATTCAAGTGAGCCAGAAGGCTCGAGGAGTTTGTGCTGAGAAGGGAAACAACTCTGCAAGTGCTTTGTCTGTTTTAGGAGTCTAAGCTTAAAATCATCAAATGCCCCAAACCTGCCCCCTCTGCACCCAAACCTGCTCTCTTTGTCCCCAAATCTGCCTCCTCTGGTCCTGTCCCATCTCCTGTCCCTCAAACAGGAGCGCAGCAATCATTTAAGCCCTATAAATAATAACTGGAAAATCTCCTGCTGTATTTATGGATTGTCTGAAGGAGAACGTGGCTCTGGGAGTCTCCCTGAAATCCCTCCTGGATGGAAGTCCAAATGTCTCTAAATGGCTCTAAAAATCAGGAATATTTGATGTACTGCCTCGCTTTCTGCTTCCCCAGGAGCTCTGAGGGAGCTGCCAGCTCACTCTGGTCTCAACAACACCTCCAAGCTGAAATTTGGGTTGATTTTGCTGTGGAAATATCTGGAATCTCCTAATTAATCCTGGTTTGATGATGCCATTGGGTGCTTGGGCTGGTCCAGCAGGTCTGAAGCATCCCAAAGAACTGGACACCTTCCCTGTGCCAGGGGGGTGGTACCTGCACATCAGGGAGTCCCTGGGGAGCTGATTCCTGCTGTAATTCTGGAATCCAGGTCACCCTTTCTGAGGCTGGTTTTTGCAGCAGTTGAGCCAAGTGTGATATTAAAGTGTTGGGAAGATTTTATTGGAGATCTCTCAGCCTCCATCTCTTTGCCCATGAGAAGCTTCTGGCGATTAGTGGGATTTTCCTGGGACTCCAGAAAAATCCATAAAGCAGAGCTCTTGCTGTGTTTAACTTTAAAACAACAAATAAGCGAATCCCATTGGTTTAGACTGTGCCAAAAAAAAGGATTAAAAATTCAGTTGGGTCACAGATTTTTGTGCCCAGCCATGGAATGTCAGGAACGCCAGCGGCTCAGTCGGTCGCTGTGTCCTCTCCTTGGGGAGGATGGATGCAGAAATCTTTCCATGGATTCCAGGGCTCTGGGAAGGAGGATGACTTAGCACATCTCTGCTCTCCTGTTTCCTCACGCCTCAGCAGCCAGGGCTGAATGCTCCCAACAGCTCCAGCTAAGAAAAGCAACCTGACTTACCCAGGAGAAATGGGAATCATGACCGAGCTGTCCCTGTTTTTCCCAGCCAGGCATTTAATTCGGGCTGGAGTTAGGAGCTAATTTTAAAGGAGCAAGTGGATCTGTTGGAATAATGGATGTGCTTCTCATAAATCTGGGCATCAGAGTCTCCTTTAAACCAGCAAAAGTGAGGAAGTGTTTCTGCACCATTCCTCCTGGATGGGGGCAGATTTCTCTTCCTTCTCTGGCAGGAGGGTTGCTGGGCCAGGGACTGAGTCCAGCCTGTTTGGAGCAGGATGGGGCTGTGGATTGCTGCCAGGAGCCTGGCAGGGCTCTGGAGCAGGCAGGAATGCTGTGTCACTGTCACTGTCACTGTCTGAGGTACCCGGGTGTGCTTCTCTGAGAGAAATCTGCCAGATTTTCTATCCCTCTGCCAGCAATCCCCAGAGGTAAAGCAGTGTCCTGCAATCCCCAGAGGTAAAGCAGTGTCCTGCACTCAGTGTCATTGTGTTAGGACAGTTTACAGACTTCCAGGTTTGGGCTTTTTGGGCAGCATCCCTGTGCCCACTCTCCTCTTTCTCCTTTCTCTGTCTTCAGACAAGACACACAAAATCTGGGTCAGACTGATCATAACTTGAAATTCCAAGCCTGTGCGTGCCCGGAGGCAGGAACACAACAGAGCAGTCAGGGAAGCTGCAAAATGGAAGCACAAAGTTCAGGAAATAAATTCCACTCTTCTCTGGATGGGAAACTGGAGGCTGTGGCTCGTGCAGGTTTTGATTTGCCTCCTTTTCCAGAGGCTGGTGAGTGGGATGATGGCTCTGGGAACTGGTTCCAGGGGGACACTTGAAGTAAAACCTGGGCAAGGAAGTCACTGAAGAGAAGTTCTCAACACCCTGAGAAGTTGTTGATGCCTCTGGATCCCTGGAAGTGTCCAAGGCCAGGCTGGATGGGGCTGGGAGTACCTTGGGTTTGTGGAAGGTGTGGCCTGGGGTGGCACTGGATGATCTTTGAGGTCCTTCCAACCCAAACCATCCTGGGACACTTCCAGTGAATAGTTGGAAGTCTTTGGAACAAGCCACCAGGATGGAGGGTCTGTGATGTGGGTAAGGGATTAAAATAACCCTGCTGAACCTTTCAGATTAGCTGAGGAGAGATGGATTTTATTTATCTCAACAAACAGGTTACTCACTGAGTACACAGAGATTCTGAGCGTGGAGAAGAACAGATGGAGCAAACCCTGAGTGTAACAGATCAGCTGTGCCTGGAACAGGAGAGATCTAAACAATCCTCCTGTGTAAAAATAATGTGTGAGTTAAAGGAACACGGCTGCTTTGCTTTGGGGTAATTTGAAGATTTCCTGGAATGTGTTGCTACAGGAAAGCCCTTCTCCTTGCCTGCGGTGCAGCTGTCACTGTGGCCCTGGCAGGGCTGTCCCTGCTCCTTCCACACCTTTCCTTGGAGCAAACTCCTCCCACAGATGTTGCCAGGGAGGGCTGAGCTGGATCCAAACCTGGAGTCAGGTTGGTGTCAGCCACGCTCCCTCTGCTGATTTCACACCCACAGGGACCTCAGCAGCTGTTCCACTGAGGAATTGTTCAGAATCCCTGAGGCTGGAAAAACCCTCCCAGCCCACTGAGTCCAGGCTGTGCCCAATCCTTACCTTGTCCCCAGCCCACAGCACTGAGTGCCACCTCCAGGAATTCCTGGGACACCTCCAGGGATGGGGACTCTGAACCTCCCTGGGCAGTTCCAGTGCCAGAGCACCCTTTCCTTTCAGGGAGGAATTTCAGTGCAGTTTTAAACCTCTGCCTTCAGAAATTTCTGTCACTGCTCAGTTTTTCTTTTTCATCCCCAGGTTAATGTCAGAATTCATCTTCCCTGTGCTCTGTAGATGTCTGATTTCCAGAGCTGTGCAGGCAGGGGATTAAGGTGCATCTTGCTGCTCTGTGCTATATGAATGGAAATGGGGTAGGAAGCATCTGTTTCTCTAAGCTGCTCAACACCTGAATATGCTCCAGGATTTGCTCTCTACCCCTGGGCACAATCCCTGCAATATCCTCATTTTCCTCTTGTCTTAGTTAGCAGACAAACCCTGGGACTCTGGGAATTGGTGTAGTTTGACTGCTGTAACACCAGAGAGGGAAAAGGAGGAATTCCCAGGGGTGTTGTGGCTGTCCTTGGAGTCCACCTGGGCTGAGGAGAGATCCCTGCAGTTTGTGCCAGGTGCTCCTGCCTGTCTGAGACTCCAGTGCTGTGTTTAAAATGGCTTTTCTTAGTTACACTGGTTTATTTTTATACACCGTTTCTACATTCCCTATTTAGCTAAATACGGACAAGGAAATGTCCTGCTGATAAGGCTGCATAGCCTCATTATTATTTTCCCCCAGAAAGTAGATCACTCCAGTGTCCCAGATCCTGTGTAGGCCTGAAATAGCAGCACTGCCAGTGCCACAAACCCCAAAAATACCATTTATTTTATGGCATCTATTCCGTGGGGTGCAGCCGACTCCAGATCGGACTCTGCTCCCAGGGAACAGGGACAGGAGGAGAGGAAACAGCTCCAAGCTGTGCCAGGATATTGGGAAAATTCCTTCCCCTAAAGGGCTCTCCAGCTCTGGTACAGCTGCCCAGGGCTGTGGTGGAGTCCCCATTGCTGGAGGGATTTAAAAACCCTGTGGATGTGGCACTTGGGGACATGGGTTGGTGGTGGCCGTGGCAGTGCTGGGGGAATGGCTGGACTGGATGGACTCAGAGGACTTTTCCAGCCTCAGTCGCTCTGTGCTCGTGATGCAGCTTGTTGGGAAATCTAAACATTGTTTTTCTTTCTGATGCTAAATGACATTTTCAAAAGAGGATGATTAAATGTTCATCACTGCACATTGAGACTCACTGACCTAACACCAAAGGTTCATTTGTGAGCTGAAAGCAAAGGGGGATGTGCCTGAAAAATTGGCTCTTTCTGAGCCCCATTTGTTCCTTGAAGGAGACTGTGCAGGGATTAAACTTCTGCAAGTGTCTTTTTTGGCTGGTGCTCCCTGCAGGGTAATGCAGTCACTTGTGTGCACTTCTGGATGATGCTTTGTCTCAAAATAGTCAGGAACTCTGAAAGAAACCTTTTTGATAAGACTCTTTCATTTAAATACAAAATGGGGCTTTTTTTACTGACCATGATTCCTTCAACTGTGACCCTGCACAGGGGGTGAAGAGTTCCAAACTTTTCACCTCTGGATTTCCAAGCTGTGATTCAGGGCCTTTATCTAAACCACCAAGAGCTGCAGTTGCTGCCTGAAGTGTGGTCTGCCTGCAAGTCTGACCTTTTATTGTTCAAAGAATAAAAAAGAAGAGCTTGACCTGAATTCGTTTCCATAACAGACTTGCCTGGAAGGACAGAAACCCCACTATCAGTGGGACACCATTGTTCCTGAGGAATGTCAGGCTGCAGCCTGTAGGTATGTGGTGGCCCTGCAGTGCTGACACAGAATTTCCTGGAGTTCAAGGAGTAGGAGCCTTTGTTTTTTGGGAACAAGAGGATCTGTGTTCTGCCAGCCCATGGAAGGCAGAGGGCCTGGGCTGCTGCACAGTGGCCACTTGGGTCACCCCTCCTGACCCAGCACACACAAGTGTCCCTTGTGTTCCTCAGGCTGTGGCTGCAGCTCCGTGTCAGCAGCTCCTCATTTTCCTAAGGAGAGGCCAGAGCCAGGCTGGGAGAGCTGGGAATATTCACCTGGACAAGGGAAAACCCAGGGACACCTCAGAGCCCCTTCCAGGAGAGCTGGAGAGGGACTGGGGACAGAGCCTTTCTGCACATTCCAGCAGTTGTTGTGGGCTCTTGTTCCCAGGAATAGCTTCAAAAGGCTGAAACGTGAAAAAGGGAAGAGTTGGTGATGGGTGTGTGTTGTGCCAGCCTGAAGGTTGGAGATGAGTCAGTTCAGGTGCATTTTTTCAGCTTGGTGACAGGAATTAAATTGAACACAGAGATGCAAATCGGGGGGATAACTGGTGATTACTTCTCCTCTGTTTCCAATTCATAGCTGTGGATATAATAATGCCTGCCTGTGCACTTTGCTGTATTTTTTCCATGTAAACATTATTAAAACGTCACTTTCCCTCCCAAATCCCGGGGCTGGAGGGGGTTTGCTGGGATTAGCAGGGTTTGCTGAGGACATGAACGAGCTGCAGGACCCTCTGGGAGGGATCAGGAGCAGCACTGAAGTATACATCAGAGATTATGTAAAATCCTAATCTCCATAGGGGAGGCTGGGTGGAGTCAAGCCCAGCACTAAATTCTCTTGCGTCATTTGTCTTTGTGCTGCTGAGGGGTGTAATTAACTCCAGATCTGGGGCAGGGCAGGAGTCAATGTCACACCGTGGCTACCCTGGCCAGGTACTGGCCGTTATTTTTTACATTTTTTGTTTCAGGTTCTGATAAAAGACCCCATGAAATGTAACATCCACAAGCTAAACCCGCTTTAGATGATCCCGCTTTATTTCTGCTCTGCTTGGGGAGGGTGGGTTTAGACCCATCTGGGAATTGAAGCACTAAACAACCATTTCTGGATGGTGTGAAGGCACAGGGGGTCAGCAGCAGAGTGAGGGAAGCTCAGAGCTGTGTGCTGAAACGTGTCTCTGTCTGGCTGGCCCTGGTTGCAGGTGCAGAGGTGCTCAGGCATGGCTGAGCTGGAGCACAACCTGAGCCTGGCCGACGCTCTGACGGAGCCGCCCCACGACGTGGAGGAGGAGGTGAAGAGGGACTTCATCGCCACCCTGGAGGCCGAGAAGTTCGATGACGTGGTTGGAGAGACAGTAGACAAGACAGACTATGTGCCACTGCTGGATGATGAGGACGATGCCAAGCCTGGCAGCCAGGAGCCCAAAAGCAAAGGGCACGTGGACGGGATTGCCGTGGAACGTAAGTGTCCCAAAGTGTCCCCAAAAGTGCCACTGAAACGTCAGGGGACTCCTGTGCTCAATGTGACACTGCTGAGACAGCACTGCTCTGGTGCTGACCTCAGCCTGAACCATTTCTTTCTTTCACAAGCCAAAATTGGGATCAAACCCTGTTTGTTGCTTGTTGCCCTTCAGTCCTTCAGCCTGTGGAGCAGCCTCTCCCTGCTGGCCACAGCAGAGGCCGTGCTTTACATTAATATTTGGGGTTGGGTGCTTTTGGGCCTCTCACACAAAGCACTGACCAGATTTTGTGGCTGCCATGCTCCACAAACAGTGTCCTAAAATAGCAGAGCTGTGCAAGGTGCCACCACTCTGGGGGGTGGCAGATCCAAGGAAGGAAGGTGGCTGATGAGCTGTTGCTGCTCAGGTTATCAGGTAGGAATCTCCATCATCTGTCTGGGAGCTTCACTCCCAAATGTTTAACAGCTAAATCCCGTGGTTCTGATCCAAGCCTTTATTTACTTGGATTTCTTTTGGATGTGCTGGTTGTGTGCATGGTACCAAAACATGCTGCTTGTCTCTGCTGCTGCTGCTGCTGAACACTTTCCAGCCCGGCTGATATTTAGAATCATTAAGGTTTAAAAAGATTTTTGAGATCATCAAACCCAGCAGCTCTCCCACCACTGCCAAGGCCACCACTGACCCATGTCCCCAAGTGCCACATCCACACAGATTTAAATCTCTCCAGCAATGGGGACTCCACTACAGCCCTGGGCAGCTGGGCCAGGGCTGGAGAGCCTTTTCCAGGAGGAATATTCCCAAATATCCAACCTGAGCCTCCCCTGGCCCAGCCTGAGGCCGTTCCCTCTCCTCCTGTCCCTGTTCCCCCCTGGCTGTCCCCTCCTGTCAGGGACTTGTGCAGAGCCACAAGGTCCCCCCTGAGCCTCCTTTTCTCCAGGCTCAGCCCCTTTCTAGCTCCCTCAGCCCCTCCTGGGGCTCCAGACCCTTTCCCAGGTTTGTTCCCTTCCCTGGACACGCTCCAGCCCCTCAGGGTCTGTCCTGGACCTGGGCACCTCAGAACTGCCCCAGGAGTTTGAGGTGGAACATCACAAATTTGTTCTTGTTAAGAGCTTTATCAAAAGTTCTTCAGGAAAAGTAGAGTTTGAAACAGATGCTTCCCTATATGAAAGGGAAAAGAGTAAGGTTTGGGGGTCATCCAATGGGTTTCTTTCCCAATGAGCAATTTAAATTATTGCTCCCTTTGCTCCTATGCTGTTCCCTCCCTGCCCAAGTGGGAATTGTCACCTGGGACCAGCAGTGCCTTGATGATTTTATTTGTTTTGTGGCCTTGATCTGTGCTGTGCAGAGGAGGAGAACCTTTGGTAACCTGATGACTTCCTTCAGAAGAAGTTTTCTTTTTTTTGCCTTAATCCTGCTGCTCATCAGTGTTGAGGAAGGTGGGATGTGATTGCTCAGAATCAACAGAACCTCCAGGACCACAGCCTGGGGAATTCTGCTCTGTTTAAAGCATTTATTTGCTTTGTTCAGAAGTGCATCGGGTGCCTTGGAATACAGAACATGTAACTTGGGATTTTCCATTTGCTGACACAGTTATTAAATGGCACCAAACAAGCAGGAAGGATGGAAATGGGCAAAGAGATTATTCTAAGACTTAGACCTTTGAGCAGTTCAGATGTGCATTATTTATTTCATTTATATGTTAGCATTGCAAGAGCAGAGAAACACGAGGACTTGTTAACACCTTGCATATGATTTGAGGATATTTTAAAGCAATCCTTTGTTGTACAAGCTGCAGATCCTAAACCATCTCAGCACCAGGACTTCTCAGTGCTAAAATCATTCCACAATATTGGTTTAAAATACAAATCCCTTCAGTGTGTCCTCCCAGCTGTGTATCCTTGGGCATTGCTATCCCAGCTCATTATTTCATATAACTCCAGGACCTTGGGCTGGGGATAATAAGGCCTTTTGGGTTTGCTCAGTAATTAAAGCTCTCTGGGAGAGAAAGGCTGGGTCCTGTGGGCAGAGCTCAGGCAGAAATACTGGAGGGGGGGGAAGAAGCAGAATTTCAGGAGGAATTCCTTCATGGAAAGGGTTGTTAAACACTGGCAGGGGCTGCCCAGGGAGGTTTGGAACCCCCATCACTGGAGGTGTCCCCGGAAGGGCTGGAGGTGGCACTCAGAGCTCTGAGCTGGGGACAAGGTGGGGATTAGGCACAGCTTGGGCTCCATGGGCTGGGAATGCTTTTCCAGCCTCAGTAATTCAGGGATTGAGGGATCTCCTGGCTTTTCCAGTCCCCTCCTCTCCCCTCTCTGCACACCCAGCACGGGGCTGCTTGAGCAGAACCCGTTTCTCTCCTACGTGGCACAAGGAGGGGATGCAGTTCCTTATTCTTGCTTTGGAGATTGGCTTTTCCCTTTTTTGGGAGAGCTGGAGAGCAGTCAGGAGCATTATCTAAATCTTTGGCAAGATGCAAACAAGACCCTACATGAAGAGATGGAGAAGTTGCCCTGAGTGGAGCTGTTCAGCTCTCCCCCCTTGTAGCAGCAGCTAAAGACTGAAGCCTAAAACAGGCTCAGTTACCTCAGACCAGGCTTAGATTTGGTCCTGGAATATCCTTATTTCTCTTACCTGTTTTTCCCTGAAGTGCTGAGGATACCTGTTTCTTCCAGGAAATTGATTTAATACTTGTAACTGTTTAAAAATATAGTAAAGCTGAATGGGCTTCATTTCTTGAGGCTCCAGAATAAATGAGCACTGAGTGAGATTTACAGGGTCCTGAGGGGGTCTTGGTGTTGTGGTTCCGTGTTTGAGTATAACACCAAGTTTTTGGGGAGCAGCAGCAAGAGTTGCACATCCCTGGCTCCAAACAGCCTGGCTTTCCTGAGGGAGAGGAGCAGCCTGCAGAGCTCAGGCTTTTCAGCCTCCACTTGTTCATTTATTTATGTTAAAAGGCACAAATTTGTTCTGACATCACGGTCTGTGCTCCTGAGATTGTCTTTCCCCAGTCAGAAGAGGTTTAATCCTCCATCCTGTCAGGCTTTTGCTGCTCCAGCTCTGCTCCAGGGTTTTCTTTCACTTTTTTTTCCTAAAACCAGGAGCCAGATTAGGCGAGTTTAACATTGAGCTGGGCCCCAGCATGGGGCTGGGTGGGTACAGAGGGGTGGAGAGCAGCAGGGACCTGTGATGAGCAGTGGTTTGGTCACCCACAAATCTGTCCTAGAAGAAAGCTTTAATAATGGTTAACTGATAAAATCCCAGGGAGAAATGGGTTTGCTCTTCTCACACCTGGCTGCACGTGGTAGTTTGGCAAATTCTGGGATAATCCTCTGCTGACCTTGTGGGCCTTACATAACAGCAAGGCATGGCCAGGGCTGTGGGCTGCCTGCTTGCAGATGGATTTCCTTAGCAATTCCAAGGCTTTCAGGATCCTCTGGAGCTTCCAGACAAAGTCCTGGAGGCTGCAGCAGCACTTTCATCCAGGTGCTCCTGTGATGGGGTGAGGGTGTGGAGGAAGGGATTTTAGGTGGGAGCACGTTCCAAGGGAAAGGAAAACACTGGGGTTTGACAAGTTGCAGCAGAGCTCCTGGGGAATGTTTTAGTTGAAGTGAGGACCAGGATTGTCTCTGCAGTGATGGTTACTGGTGGGGAATTGTGTTACTGGTGAGGAATTGTGAGCACAGACCAAAGGGCAGGTCTGTGCCTACAGGACGTGGCCTTGTGCTCAGTCCCTGTGTTTGCATTCTTGCACTGCTCACAAATGCCTTGGTGAGTTTTAACCTTGAATACAGGTTTTTTTGGGGGGGATTGGAGTTAATTTTCTCCATGGTGGCTGTGTTCAGAATGGGGTGTGAGAGTGATGTTGATAACGCTTGGGTAGTTTGGATCAAGGACTTTTTGATTTCCCAGGCTCAGCCAAGTGTCAGGAAGGTGAGGGCATGGCCAGGAGAGCTGATCCCAGCTGGCCAGAGGGATATCCCAAAGTACAGAACATCCTGCCCAGTATGAACTGGGCAGAGTTGGCCAGGAGCTGCCAGTCCCTGCTGGGGGATGTGCTGGACATGGCTCAGGGCCTGCTGACCCAGGGGATTGGGCATCACTGGTTCCTCTTGGGTTTTATTCATTGAATCATGGAATTGCTGAGGTTGGAAAAGCCCTCAGAGACCACCGAGCCCACCCAGCCCTCAGCACTGCCAGGGCCACCCTTCACCATGTCCCCAAGTGCCACATCCACAGGGTTTTTAAATCCCTGCAGCAATGGGGGCTCCACCAAAGCCCTTGGCAGCTGTGCCAGGGCTGGACAGCCCTTTTGGGGAAGGAATTTTCCCAATATCCAACTAAACCTCCCCTGGCCCAGCCTGAGGCCGTTCCCTCTCCTCCTGTCCCTGTTCCCCCCCGGCTGTCCTCTCCTGTCAGGGAGTTGTGCAGAGCCACAAGGTTCCCCCTGAGCCTCCTTTTCTCCAGGCTGAGCAATCCCCCCTCTCTCTTTTCATTATTAGAATTCTATTATTTTATTTCATTTATTAAGCTGTCCTTGAGCCCAGGGGGTTTATTCCCCTGCCTTCTCCTCCCCACAGGGCCGGGGCAGTGAGTGGGTGGCTCCATGGGGCCCCATTCCCGTGGGGTTAAACCCTGCCAGGCTCCAAACCCGGCGGGTTGGGTTTGGTTTGATTGACTCGATCCCGCTGGGACCGGAGGTGTCACCACGAGGTGGCTCTGCTGGCGCTGCTGCCCTCCCTCCCCGCGGCTCCAGAGCTGAAACCCGAGGCCAAACCACGTTTCCTTTTGCTTTTTCCCTCCCTTCCCACACGAGGAATAAGTGCCTTTCTCGCGGCAGGATTTGCTTTAGCCAAAGGGAATTTAGACACTTGGTCACGTATGAAAGTGGAGATGGAGATTGTTCCACACGCCCCAGAGGGATGGAAGATAAATCAGCAGATGATGATATTTGCATTTTTGTCTCAGATGAGACATTAAGCCTTTTCCCTCTCCAAGTCTGTCCAGCCCCATTCCTGCCCCACAGTTGTTACATCACAGAATCCCAGGCTGGTTTGGGCTGGAAGGGACCTTGAGGATCATCTCATTCTACCCCCTGTCCTGGGCAGGGATATCTTCCACTATCCCAGGGTGCTCCAAGTGTCCAGCCTGGCCTTGGACACTTCCAGGGATCCAGAGACAGCCACAGCTGCTCTGGGAATTCCAGCCCAGCCCCTCCCCACCCTCCCAGCCAGGAATTCCTTCCCAATCTCTCATCCATCCCTGCTCCCTGGCAGTGGAAGCCATTCCCTGTGTCCTGTCCCTCCATCCCTTGTCCCCAGTCCCTCTCCAGCTCTCCTGGAGCCCCTTCAGGCCCTGGCAGGGGCTCTGAGCTCTCCCTGGAGCCTTCTCCTCTCCAGGGGAACATTCCCAGCTCTCCCAGCCTGGCTCCAGCCCTGGAGCAGCTCTGGGGCCTCCTCTGGATCTCTCCAGCAGCTCTAGGTCCTGCTGCTGTTGGAGTCCCAGTGCTGGAGCAGCTCTGCAGGTGATTTTGAGGCAGAATATTTAAATGAATGAATGGAAGGAGATAAAGCTCCTGGTTTAAGAGTCACCAGCTGGTTCAGACTCTGTCCATCAGTGTTTTTTCTCACGTTTTCCTCTCAAATATCAGCGTTTGACACTGTGTGCTAAAACCTGCACAAGCCCTCCTGACCCAGCAGCCACCCCAGAGCCCTCTGTGCCCTCAGGTGTGCCATCCCTTCCCTGGAGCAGGCTGCAGGTGCCCTGGTGGGGACGTGCTGGCCGTGGTGGTGTCCCCTGTCCCCTGCCTGGTCCCTCTGGGATTAGGGTTGGCACTGCCCATTTGCTCCAGATTATCGGTTTAGCCAGTGCTGCCTTAAATTTGTTTATATAAAAACAATCCTTTGATCCACGAGCCAGATGCAAATACTATCTTGTGATTCTGATGAGGATTAGGTCGTTACAACATCTTGACATGGTTTTGGGTTTATGCAATTTGGGATATGAGGGGAGGAGCCCTGGCCCTGGGCAGGTTGCTGGGTGCTTTCACACTGGGGCTTCAGCAAACCCAGCTCAGATTGATTTGCTCCAAAGGCACTGACCTTCAGAGACTTAAAAATAACAACCACTCATGCTGGCTGGAGTTGGTGTGATTTGACCTGATTTTTCTGGAAGCTTGTCTTCCCTAAAAGCTGAAACTGTAAAGGGAACCATTTTACCTGCTCTCCATCCTGCCCAAGGAGAGCCATGGCATTTCTGATCCTTCTGCTCCTGTGGGAACCCACTTTGGAGGGGTTCAGCCATACTTGTGGTCAAGTTGAGTCCTGGTTTAATGCATCAATAATGGTGGTGGCATCAGAGTCAGTGAGGCTGGAAAAGCCCTCCAGGATTATGAAATCCACCCTGTGTCCAACCCTCATTTTGTCCCCAGCCCAGAGCACTGAGTGCCACCTCCAGGTCTTCCTGGGACGCCTCCAGGGACAGGGACTCCAGACCTCCCTGGGCAGCCCTTGCCAAGGCCTGAGCACCCTTTCCAGGGAGAAATTCCTCCTGGTGTCCAGAACATCAGGACCAGGCTATGAAACATCCCAGCAGCTGAATTGCTTGTACAAGGTGTAAGGAGCAGCTCTGAGAGAAATGAAAGCAGGATGTGATGATGGAGGGAATCTTGGGGCTGTCCTCTGCAGGGCCAGGAGCTGGACTTGGGTGATCCTTGTGGGTTCCTTCCCACTCAGGAGGTTCCATGATTCTACAGGACTTAAGAAAACATGTAACTCTTACAGCTGGGCTGAGCTGCCTGGGTTCAGCAGGAGCTCCTGCATGAAACTCCTCAGGGATCTCACTGCAAGACCTTGTGTGCCTTTGGGCAGCTGTGACTCCGTGTTGTATAAACCACACTGAGCCTGGTTTCTCCCTGCCTGAGCTGCTCAGGGAATCCAGGGGCTGCCAGGACCTCCCCAGTTCCTTCAGACCATTCCCCAGTGCCAGGAGCCCCCAGCCCTTGTGGAGCCTGGCACAGGGAGCTGGGCTCTGCAACTGCTGAGGAGCAGCTCCAGGGATCCCTGGGGTGTTCCCAGCTCCTCCAGCAGGATGTAAGGGTGTGTTTTTCTATAAACTGGAATTTTTGTAAAACACCAGGATGGGCCACTGGTGTAGCTGGAAAGACTTTTCCCTTTGCTTTGCTGAGGGCTGGATTCAGCCCTGAATCCTTCAGTGTCTGAAGGACCCTGGTAACATGGCTCTGGTATAAAATGGGCTCAGGGAGGGCCAGCAGCAGCTCCAGGTGACTGAGTGTGTGTCTCTTCAGGAGAAACCTTTATTATTTATAAAATGAGCATTTCCTCATTGTCTGGGGGCCCAGGGAGGAGCTGCTGTCAGAGCTGGTGCTGCTTGTTCTGCTTCACTAAAACTGCTCGGGGTCAGAAAGTCACAGAATCCAGATTGGTTTGGGGTGGAGGGAACCTTAAATCCCATCCAGTGCCACCCCTGCCATGGGCAGGGACATCTCTCACTGTCCCAGGGTGCCCCAAGCTCTGTCCAGCCTGGCCTTGGGCACTGCCAGGGATCCAGGGGCAGCCACAGCTGCTCTGGGCACCCTGTGCCAGGGCCTGCCCACCCTCATTGTATCAAACTTCTTCTTTTACCTTATTTAAATGGACCTTCCTACAGCTTCCAACTGTTCCCCCTTGTCCACTGCTGCCAAAATTCCCAAGTTCAGTGGTGCTGGTTAAAATTTGAGCTGTCAATATCAGAGCAAGATGGACTAAATCTCACAGTGATAAGGATTTTCTGTGCTGGTTTTTGGAACTGATGATCTTCCACCCTGACCACCTTCCTCTAAATCTCCCCTGATCCCTGTTTTAGCAATGTGTGGTGTTTAGGGAGGAATTTCTCCCTGGAAAGAGTGCTCAGGCCTTGGCAGGGGCTGCCCAGGGAGGTTTGGAGTGCCCATCCCTGGAGGTGTCCAGGGAAGGCCTGGAGGTGGCACTCAGAGCTGGGGACAAGGTGGGGATCAGTCACAGGCTGGACCTGATGATCCCAGAGGGCTTTCCCAACCTCAGTGATCCTGGGATTCTGTGAGTGTGCTCTCAAGGCTGGAATTGATCATTTCTTTTGGTAGTTTTAGGATCACCACTTGGGTGACAAGGTGGGGATTGACCAAAGCTTGGACTCAGTCTTGGAGCTCTTTTCCAACCTCAGTGATTCTGCAGTTTCACAGTGTAGTTTTTAAGGCCTGGATTAAGATGAATTCCATCTATTTTTAACCCTTGCTTTGATTTCTTGCAGATTCTTCAGCCTCTGGGCCGATGGTGGTGGAGAATGGCGACCACGGGCTGCAGGGTCACGGCACAGGTACGTCCCTGTGCCCAGGGCACACAGCACTGCCCTGTCTGTTCCTGAGCAGCACAGCTGCACCAGGGCCAAATCCGTCTGCTCTGGGCTCCTCACTCCTCCCAGGGGGCTGAGTTTGGGGTTTATGAGCTTGCAAAGAGTTTACAACAAAATAGAGCTTTGTTTTGTTTGGAGTTTAAACGGCTTCTTTGGGTCAAACCTGGTTCTGGAGATATGCTGTTCTATAGCCATGGTCAGTGCTGGGAAGGCAGCTGATCAAAATGGCTTTGTAGAGAGTCCATAATGTCCACAGGTGAACTGTCCCCTGTCCTGTGACTTCCCCTGTTCCCTGAGACCCACAGTGGTGTTTTCCCACATCCCCCATCCGCTGGAGCAGTTTTTATTCACTGCCATGACCCAGCTGTGTCCTCCCACCCAACCTCCCCTCCTGTGGCTGTGTCCTCACACCTGCTCCAGCAGTGGCACAGGTGACACTGAGGCTTTGGAACCTTTTTCCATTGCATCAGGATAGTTTGGACTGCTAAAAGCTTGTGATGGAACTGGAGCAATATTTGAGACTTGTGCAGAACCAGGAAAAGAATTGACCTTTCCAGTCAGGTTGAAGTGCTGAGCTTGGTCTTCTCTCAGTCACAGTTAATAGTGAACACTGCTTCTCATCCCCCTGAGCCTTCTGACTGGGAATTGGGGTTCCTACCAAATCCCAGCCCATCTGTTCCCTGCTGTCAAGAGGACTTGGGCTGTAGGACCTCTCTTTTCTTGGGGATGGAATATTCCAGGCTCAGCTGTGATCCTGGCATGGGTAAGGACTTCATTTGGTCTCCCTTGTGATGATCTCCAGCTCCAGATCCTTGCTGAGATTGTCTGGGTGCTCCCAGTGTTACCCCTCCTAATCTAGAGGTGCAGCCCCGAATTAAAAACCAATTCAGGAAATCATGATGAACATTTGGGAGTTGGGGATGAATTAAAACACTTCTTTGCTGTAATTCTCTTCAGGATTTTAGAGTTTGGTTTAGTGTGAGTGAGTTTCGTGTCCTTAGTGAGGATGGGAATAGAAAAATTGATCTTTGTGCTTCATTTGCCATTGGAAATCCACTCTAAAGGAAGTTGTGCATCTTTTATAATTCAGTATAAACTGAAATTAAGAACACTTCTGAACCTTCCTAAGGATGTTTCCTCCCTCTTCTTTAATACTCATAACCAAAGGAGGTAGAAATGCAATCAGATTTATGGTCTGAATAATTAAAGGCATCGGGATTTTTGTATTGAACTTCTGGCTTGTGTTTAAAAAATTCTTTGTTATTTGCCTCACTCTTGCTTTGTGGAGATTTAACTCTTCACACTAAATGTTAACAACTTTGATCAAAGATACTTTTATGTGTCTGGAGCTTTTAAATTTATTAATATGTTCCCTCTTTGTGGGGTAGAGTTGATTTTTTTTTTTTCTCTTGTTCAAATCTGTCTAAAAGCGACATCAAAGTGGCAGAGCAGCGTGTCAGGATGAGTGGCCATCAAGTTAATTAGGTTTGCCAGGGTAACAGAAGATTTACATGACACAATTCCTTCATGGCCTCTTTCCCTACCCCCTTCCTTGTGGAATATTTGCAATATCCGTGGTTCCCCATGGTGGGGAAGGGAGAAATGCTGAATTTCCACCTGGCACTGGATGGTTTCAGAGCTGGTGCTCTGTGGGAGCAGAGGGAATGCTCTCTCTGCCTTGAGCAGTGCCTGCTTGCACATTTAAGAGGTGCTGCTGCCCAAAGCCTGGATCCCTGGCTCTAAACCAGCTCCAGCTGTGGGGTTTTGTTTTCAGCAGGATCCATTCCCCGTGTCTGAAAGCTGAAATGATGCTTAGGGATGTGCAATGTGAGCCCAGTGCAGAGAAATGGAGCAGCCAGGACAGGGCTGAGGAGAGTGATGCTCAGGCAAACCAGCTTTTTGCTACAAAAAACAATGTTAAAAGCTACAGACAGAGCTTTAAAAACCAGAGCTGGGTTTAAGTTATTCTGAAACAGACTCCAAGGAAAAGGAGTAAATCCAAATGTGGCTCTCTCTGGGCTGGAGCTCCGGAAGCACTGCTGGATGGTTTCCCTCACTCCTCAGATAAAACAAGGTGATGATTGACCTTGTTTAATTACATCTGCAGCCACGTGGGCTGTGCCTGCAGGGGCTGGGATCAGTCAGGACTGAGGCTGGCACTCCTTGGCAGCAGTGCCCTCTCCCAGACACCCTCAGTGCAGCACATGGCAGGGACCCAAACCTCTCCAGCTCGGGGCCAACCCCTCCAGCAAGTGCAGAATTATTTTCATTTGGCAGGGCTGTGTTCAGGGCAGGATTTTGGGCAGGGAGACCCTGGCAGCTCCTGTGAAGGGCTCAGTCCTTGGCAGCACTGAGCCCTACATGACTGGTGCTGTCTGGCCCTGTGGGGTTTTGTTTTTGGGAATCTGGGAGCTCTGGGTTTGAGTGCTGGGCACATCCCCTGCAAGGAAGGCTCGCTGCTAATCCTGTTCTTCCTTAAAAGCTGGCCCTGTGAGGCTGGAGCAGCGTTCCTGGGGATGCACAGCCCTGTGAGGCAGCTGGGGAACAGGGAATTCCGTGGTGCTTTGGAATCCCTGCTGGGGGAGGAGAGGCAGCTCACTGCTCACCTCCACCAGGCAAAGCTTAGGGAGGGCTTGGTCAAACCAACAGCAGGTTGAGAACCAAAAATTCATGTGTAATTTTCAATTTGCAACTCTTCATTGCAGGATATTTGCCTAGAGTTCAAAGGAAATCTGTATTTAAAAATAAAACCCAACCAAATTTCTGGAAAGCAATCGATCAAGGATGATTCACATGGTTGATCTGGATGCCTCTTGCCCAAGATGCTGTTTTTGCTCTTGCTGGCAGGTGAGGAGTTCCCTGGGGAAGTATCCCTGCTGGATGCTCATACTTCCCTAGCAGGGCCTTCCCTCCAGCCAGCCTGCTGGGAATTCTGTCACCCACCACTGGCTCACAGAAATATTTGGATTTCAGTGCAAACTGTGCTTGTGAACAGCATCCTGAGGTGCTGCTCTCCCTGCTGGTGACCTGGCCCAGCCCACTGTGGCTCCATGTGGGGACTGGTGACAGCTCTTGAGGCACCTGTGAGAGCAGAGCTGGTGTGTGTGTCTGTAACCTGGCTTTTGGCAAATCTCCTGGCTGCCCTAATGAAGTGTTTGGTGTTGTGCTGCCTCCATGGTGATGTTTACTAATGACTTGCGCTTTCTTGCCCCCTTCCCCATCCCCTTTCCCTCTCCTACTTCTTTCCCTCTCTTCTATTTTCTCCTCCTAGAAGCCTAGACTGTCTCCTAACACTGGGGCTGCCACTGACACGAGGCCAGTGTCCTTTTCTACCTGCCATTACACTTCTAAAATCTGCAGCATTTTACAGAGCTCTTGCTTTACCTCCTTGGACTTGGCTGTAGAAGAACCAAAGGGTGGCTCCATCCTGCTCCTCCTCCCTGTGCTCTGCAGTGCTTGTTGAAACCTTCCTCTCTCTGTGTAAGCACAAAAGTGCACCCTGGTTTGGAACTGCACTATGCCACTGGTTTGAAATCACCACCACAGCTCCATTTTTCGTTTGATCACCTTTAAATTTAATTTCTCTCCGTTTTCATGGTGCTGGATAAGAGAAGGTTTGGAATTTCCAGTTGTGCTTCCATAGTGGATGGGTCCACCATGACTGCAGCTCC
The DNA here is from genome assembly GCA_013399915.1 of Illadopsis cleaveri. Classification (NCBI taxonomy): domain Eukaryota; kingdom Metazoa; phylum Chordata; class Aves; order Passeriformes; family Timaliidae; genus Illadopsis; species Illadopsis cleaveri. The sequence goes on along the minus strand of VXBB01002851.1, from coordinate 14,595 downwards.
CTTCCCCTTCTCCCCACACTCACCACAGCCTTGGAGAGTACCTGCCTTGATCCTTGCTGCTTTGAAACCCTCTCACATCAGGTTCTGTCTGTACCAGTGTTGTTTTCTTCCAAACGGGTGGGTTCAGATCCTTTCAGCACTTTGTAGACTTGAGAAACAGATTAGGGAGAAGCAAGTTTCCTGAGGTGCAGGGGGATCATCTCTGGTGTCTGAGGGGTGGATTTGGGGGTCCAAGCACTTGCCATAGCTGGGAGTATGAAGGAAAACAGCCAGCCCCAAATTCCTGCCTTAGGGAATGGCTTTGCTGTCATATTCCTTCCCAAAAACCTTAGAAGTAAGAAAGGAAATGGCCTTTTTTTAACTCCACACCTCTGACTTCCTGTGGGGAATGACAACCTTGGATAGAATTTTACCTGCCATGAGAAATAATCTGTCCCTGCTAAAAGTGAGGGAAACAAAAGGACTGATTGTGAAATTGTACTAAAATAATCCTGACAATTTCCAGCAACACCAGAAGGAACAGGTTTAGTTTTTAACCTAAACCAGAGCTCCAGGAGCATGTCCAGTGGGATTCCCACTGGCTCCACAGAGGTGCAAAGCTTTCCAAAGACAAAAGTGCTCATTTTTCCATCAACAGACAAAACAAAACATGAAAGGAGGAGATAATGAGAGAGACAATGCAGTGTTTTACCTGAGGCAGGCTCAGCCTGGGCTCTGGGAGGTGAGGGACTGTTTTGGGTGAGGAGAATCCTGTTTTGCAGCTCAGGGTACTGATGGAAAGGATTTAGTTAAACCCAAACTGAAGGATTGGAAAGGATTTAGTTAAACCCATGGTGAACTGCCCAAAACGAGCCCACCAAGAGCTTCACTTGCCTAAAAATGACATTTCCTTGTTGTGAGGGCAGTGAGTGGCAGCTGGTACCCACTGCAGCCCTGCTCCCTGCTGCTCTCAGGGTTTATGGGATGTAAATGTGGGATATCCCACCTGGAATGAGCAGTGTCAGTGCCTCCAGAGGGGCTCTTTGGGCATCTCTGCTTTGTTGTTTGTTCCCCAGGGAGGCCTCACATGCTCCCAGTGGCAGTGCCAGTGCTGAGTCATGGCCTGGGCACTGATGTGCAGCAGGGCCTGGCACTTTCCTCCCCCCTTTGGTGCCAATTCACCCCTTTGTGCCCCACTCATTAGGAGCTGATGTCCTTGTGGTGCCAGTTCCCAGCAGGTGACCCTGGTGGCTTCTCCTCCCAGGTGCACACTTGTTCCTGGGAAAACTCCATGTCCTGGAGGCTCCCAGCTCCCCAAACTGGGCTCTTCCTTCCCATCCCCCTGGAGTTTCCAGCATCATTCATGTTGGGAAAGACCTCTGAAATCAAGTCCAGCCCGTGGGTCCTTCATGTTGTGCTTTCTTTGGAGTTTTTGGTGTCCGTGGCCATAAAAGGAGATTCTTACATTCTTGGCTTTCTTTTTGAAGACCTTTTCATAGCTATTTTTTTAAAAAAATGTGATTTTGAAGCAAGGCAGCATCACTTTAACTTGGCTCCTTAATTTTTCTTTCTCACCTTTTGCCTTAAAGTGGGCTTAACTCTTGTGCCCTAGAAACAGAGAATAAAAAAAGACTGACAGATATTTTCAGATTGAATTATAGAAGGCTTCAGGTTACCTGAATATGAGGTTTTGCCCACTCCCACAGATGCTTTCCTTCAGTGAAAGGCAACAATGCTTTCAAGTCTTGGCTAGAGGGACTTGTGGCCAAAGTGAGGTGGGCAGAGGAGTTTGGGAGCAGCTGCCCCTCCTGGGACCCCCAGTGAGTGGGATGGGGCTGGGTGGGCTCAGCAGAGCAGGGGCAGAGCAGAGGCAGCTCCTGCAGCCCCAGAGTTCTGCTGTCCCTGCTGCACACATGGATCATCCATCCCATGGCACCTCCATGCTGTCACCCTGTTTGTGTCCCTGTTTGTTTGGGGTGCCAGCAGGTTCCCTGGTGGGAAAGGGGCTGTAGGGCAGCTGTGGGGCTGAGGTGGGTGTTCCTGCTGGACTGACCCAGGCTCTGGGTGGGAGAGGTGCCTGGATCCAGGAGGGATGTAGGGAAAGGGGGAGTCTGTGCAGAGTGTTGGATCTTTTGTCCCTCCTGGAAAACATCCATGTGTCCCACTGAGAGCTCAGTGGGGAGTGTGTGTGTCCTTGTGCAGCCCCACGAGCAGGGAGGCACCAGGAGTGTTCCTCTGCTCAGATTTCCTGCTGTCCCTGCTTTCCTGCAGCCCTTGGAGGTGATGCTGTGCCTTTCCTGTGCTCTAACATCCCTCTGCTTCCACGCCTGTCTGTTGTCACCCCTGATGCTGAATTATTAATTGCAATGCTCTGTATGATGCGAAGCTGTAACTGCTGTGGAATAAATCTCCCTAATAAACGTCTCAAACTAACCCCTCCCGAGTTGTTCTGTGGTGAGAATCTCCGGGCTCCTGCTGCCAGTGCAGGGAACATGCTGGATCAGCTGCTCTGGTGCCATTGCTGGGAGGGGAAATGGCTGGAACTGGAATCCTTTGCTGCCTGGACAGAGGTTGGAAAAGTGTCCCTCAAAGACAAGGATGTTGTGCTGAGTGACTCTGTGCCACACGACATCCTTGTCCCCAAACTGGGCAGACAGGGGTTTCCTGGCTGGAGCTCTGGGTGGATGAAGAAGGGGCTGGAGGGTCACACTGAGCTGTGGTCACTGGCTCAGTGTCCCAGTGCAGAGCAGTGACAGGAGGGGGCTCAGGGGTGGCACCAGCACTGTCCAGCCTCGCTGTGGGTGCCAGTGGCACTGGGGCACCCTGGGCACTTTGCTGGTGACACCGAGCTCTGGGGGCTGTCACAGCTGCAGGGAAGGGATGGGACATCCACAGGGATCTGGCTGATGCCTAAAGAAACTACCTGGAACAGAGGCTGGGCAGAGTTAAGGGAATAAAGTGGCNTAAAACATCAGGCCAGCCTGGAGAGGTGGGACTGTGCCAACCTCAGGAGGTTCAAAGGGCAAAGTTCTGCACCTGGGCTGGGACAATCCCAAGCACAGATCCAGGCTGGGAATGGAGGGATGGAGAGCCCTGAGGAGGAAGATTTGTGGGAGAAAAACATTTAAAAAAACCCAAAAAACCCCAACCCAAACAAAAAGCCCAACAAAACCATCCCAAAATCTGTTTATTCTGTGTAGCATTTTGTAACTAGGACACCTACAGGTGTGCTCTTCTACTTAGAGCTTTTCTGCAGCCTTTCCTCTTTTAACTGCCTGTGTATGTCCCTCTTGGTGCAAGTTGTTATTTACAGAGGCTTTTACCCTTCCTGGGCTTCAGGCAGAGCTTTTTAGGCTCCTCACAGGGGGATCCAGCCATGCTCACTGCCGGGGAGTTCACGTTTCCTGTGGCTCCAGTCTAAAAACAGCAGCCAAGTGAATAATTCAGCAGCTTTGCTGAGTTCCTCCATGACTCAGATGGTTTGAGTCTCCCTGAGCTTTGGGGTGCTTGTTTTGGGGGGAAGGTGATGTGACAGCCAGAGAGGTCTCTGTCCCTGTCCCTGGTGAGGACCCTGGGGGGGACAGAGCACTTCCAGGGAATGTGGAGCTTCCCCAGCTCCTGGAGGGGGAGTGGGGGATGAGGGATTTTTTTTTCTGCAGGTCCTGGTGTTCTTTCAGATGAGGAATTTGTGGCTTCCTACGGCTCAGGAGCTGAGTAGCTGCACAAACTCAGCTCCTGAGCTTCTCCTGAGCCCTTCAAAGAGCCTAGAGGAATTTCCCAGGTGTTGAAGTGCTGATAAACACTGGGAATAACAGACAGGGTGCCCAGAGCAGCTGTGGCTGCCCCTGGATCCCTGGAAGTGTCCAAGGCCAGGCTGGACAAGGTTTGGAGCAGCCTGGGACAGTGGGAGGTGTCCCTGCCATGGCAGGGGGTGGCACTGAGTGATCCTTAAGGTCTCTTCCCACCTAACCCATCCCATGAGTTCCTGATCCCTCATTTCTGCTACCTGAGGGCAAGGCAGTGTAAACCAGGTGAAGCCTGGCCTGGGAACACTGGTGACATGCCAAAGTTCCCCCAGCTGTGCCATGAAGCCTCTGCAGCTTTCCCACATGGTGGACATGCTCAGGGAGCTTTTCTGCTGGGCCCAGCCCTGCTGGTGTCAGAGCAGCTCAGGCTGTTGTGTAACGAGCTGCTGCTGCTGGAGGAAAGTGCTGCAGGGACAATAGGAACTGTCCTGCAGCTCCTGCCAGGCTGAGGGTGGGATGGGGAGTTGGGGTGACCAGGTTGGACAGGGCTTGGAGCACCTGGGACAGTGGGAGGTGCCCCTGGCCATGGCAGGGGTGGAGCAGGATGAGCTGAAGATCCTTTCCAACCCGAACCATCGTGGAGTTCAGTGGTCCTGTGGTGTCATGGTGTGGAGAAGCAGAGCTCTGGCATGAGGGCTGGAGAAGCTGGGAGTTAGGCTGCAGGTTTTTCAGGATGCAGGTTTTGCAGGGTGCAGGTTTTGCAGGATGCAGGTTTTGCAGGATGCAGGTTTTGCAGATTTTTGACACTGTGCTGTCCCAGTGTCACCGTGTGTCCCCAGGGCTGCCCCACAGCACAGTGAGTGTTGGAGCTGCTGCAGCCCTGGGAATGCACTGGGAGCTTCTCCAAGGAAAAGCAGGGCCCTTTTCTGTGTACAAAATGCTGTTTTCATGCTGAGTCTCTCTCAGATGCTGCTTCCCCACCAACCTGCTGCTTGGCTTTTCTTTTTTTTGTTTCAGACTTTGTTTCAGAGGTGGGATGTCCGTGACTCTTGGCTCATTGAATAGGAAATTAAAAGGATTATAATGAAGTCATACATATGTTGAGAAGTCTATTAAAAGCTTAACAGGGAGGCTTAGTGAGGTTTAAAACCTGGGAATACAAACCCTCTCTGTTTTGCAGCATGCTCAGGAGTTGTTCTAGCAAGGATCTGACAGCTGGGTGAATTAATGGGGTCCTCCAAGGCTTGAATTTCCTGAGCAAGTAGCTGGGACTTAAAATATTCAAGCCATGAACTTTGGAGCTTGTACCTTGCATTTAATAAGTTATTAGTGCACTTAAACCACCTTGTCTGGGGAGGTGCTGCAGAACTGTGCAGGCTGGGACCTCCTGGAAAATGTGAACCCTTTTCTCTGCCCATCCTTCGAGCTGGTCAGCCTGTGCACAAATGTGACTTGTCGTTTCTCAAACTGTGTTCCTGTGGATCTGGAATGTTTCTGGGCACTTAATGAGGCAGCCTTTTGACACTCTTGGTGTTTCCAGGGGGTTTTGAGGCAAGTAGGAGAGAGACAGACTCAGTGCTGCAAACAAGGATTGCTGACCCTCACTGCTCCTCACCCAGAGCCCTGCTGTTATCCTGCACTTACAGTACCCAATTTGCCTTTAATTTGTCTCTCTGCAACTTAACTGCGGCTTAAAAAGATACTTTCCCCCCCTCCTTCTTCAGTGTTTGAAACAACATCATGTTTATTCCCTTGCTTATTCCAGTAGCTCGTGGGGAGTCTTTGCAGTGATCCTTCCGATTAAATGTAGGGAATTTCAGTGAGAGGCTTGTCAAAGGAAAATAAACAGCAGCACTGTAAAAGACACAAAAAATGAAGCTTAGTCTAAATACTTTATCATCACCTTTTTGCCAGGTGGGGCTCATTGGTTGGCTTCACAATGGGAGTTAATCTCTGCCATTCCATCACTTGGGTAAATATTTGCCGTGGTGAGCCCCGGGATCAGCTCCTGGGCTGACAGCACAAAGCAGCAGGGACTGAGCTCTGCAGTCATTTCCCATCTCAGGGCTGGGGAGGAGGTTTGGGAGCTGCTGGATCCCATTCCTGAGGAACTGCTCTGCAGCAGGAGCCTCGACAAGGTGGGGCTGTGCCTGGAGTGCTGCTCCAGCCTGGGCTCCCCTCCCCACCAGACTCTCCCTTTTCAACTTTCCTTCCCCACCTTTTATTCCTCCTCTGGACCTGGGGTTCTGCCTGTAAGGAGGGATTGAGTGGGGGTTTATCCTGCTTACAAAAGCTTCGGGAAGAGTCGTGTGCTGGGATGGCCCAGTGGCTTTGAGAGGTCGTGTGACACAGGCTAAATCTGAACCTGGGGATAGGAAACTTCCCTAATCCTGGCTCTGCTTGTGGCTCCCTCCGAAGCCTGAGCTCTTTAATCTTCTTCCAGTTCAGTCCCATCACTGCAAATAGGGTAAGGCTGATTATATTGTGCATTTTATCTTTGCTAGCTGCACCCCAGCTGTTGCTATCGAGCGTTCTCGTTTCGGGGTGGGTTGGCCCCGGGGTAATCTTGGATTAATGGGACCTTTTTTTTTTGGAAAAATAAAATTTTATAGTTAAGGAATGTATTGGATACTGTGAAGCTGCTCAGGAGCTCTTTGGTGCTTGGAGCTGAGAGCAAATCTACACCTGGGAGCAAGGGCAGCTTTGAGTGGCTGAGCAAAGGGAAACTCTGAAATGCTGAGCAAGGCTGTGGTGCCTCCTCGTTAAACCCCACAGAACTGCTCTCCCTGGAGAGAGGTTTGAACAAATTTAGCTTAGTCCTGCATGAGCAAGTCCCTGAAATATAAATGACATATATCCTCAGCAGTAACCTCCCCTTTTGGCTGCTGTTTTGGTGCAATTTCTGCAGCTGCTTTCCAGACCCATGAAATACAAAGTACACCTCATGTGGAGTTGGTGTGTCTGAAACACTCTGGCTTTTGGCAAGTGTGGCATAAAACCTTCCTGAATTCCTGCTGAGTATCAGAACAGGAAAGCTTTGCTGCTTTCTGGAGTTGTAAAACTGAAATAACGTGTGAGAGATGCTCAGGATCCTCATCCTCTCCCAGCCCAGGGAGCTGTGCCTGGTCCCTTGGGAACAGTCTCCTCTCCTGGCTGCAATCCAGGCTCCCCCTGCCCTTGGAAATGGTGGGAAGTGCTGTGTTGGGTAGTTTTTCTGAGTAAATGCTGCTGTTTTTCCATTGGTGGATCAAAGCTCACCTCAGTATGGCAGAGCTGGGCCCTCCTCACCAGGAGCTGCTCGTTCCTGCTGCAGGAGGTGAGATGGGATTGGGATTTCTGTGTGGTGGAGAAACAGGTTTTCCCATAAAGCTGTCCCTTCATTTTGGCAGCAGTGGAAGGCAAAAGAAGCTCCTTCCTGGAGGGGACCAGGCAGGATCCCTGTTTCTCTTGGCATTAATCAATGCCTGCTAAATAGTGCAGGATTAACAGCTCCCTTGGGAACAGTTCTGGAACTTTAGGGCAATGGCTGTTTCTGTGGACAACTGATGCTGGAGGCACCTCTGGAATTAGAAGTGACTTGGCAAGGCACAGAAGTGACAGGAGACTGCAGGACATGAGCAAAACACAGTTCACCACCCCCCAAAAAAATATCTGGGAGGGATGTTTGATTTAGTTCTGTCACATAACTTAGGATGCTGTTTAACCTTCTTCCTCTCAGTGAGAGCACACTGCATGTGACTGAATCATGGAATTGTTGAGGTTGGAAAAGAGCTCCAAGGTCATTGAGTCCCAGCTGTGCCCAATGCCCAAATTGTCCCCAGCCCAGAGCTCTGAGTGCCACATCCAGGTGTTCCAGGCACGGAGACTCCAAACCTCCCTGGGCAGTTCCAAGGCCTGAGCACTCTTTCCATGGGGAAATTCCTGCTGGTGTCCACCCTGAGCCTCCCCTGGCCCAGCCTGAGGCCGTTCCCTCTCCTCCTGTCCCTGTTCCTGGGAGCAGAGCCCAAATGCCCCCCTGGCTGTCCCCTCCTGTCAGAGGGCTGTGGAGCTGTGGAGGTTTGATCTGTCTCTTCTCAAAGAGAAGATTTCTCTCTTCTCCTGTGGTTCTCTGTGACAAGTTCAGCCTGCACAGGGCCAGGAGTTGGCCTTTGAGGACCCTGGTGGGTCCCTTCTAGCCCAGGATATTCTGTGATTCTCTGAAGTTGTGCTTTCCATGCCTTCAGTTTGGCTTCCTGAAAAACCAGACTCTGGCCAAACTCCCTGTTCTTCCTGAACTCCTTGGGATTGAGCAGTGACTTGGATTTCAAAGGGTTGGGAGTTCCCTCAGAGATGACTGAAGGACTCAAAAACATCATTTCATCCTTCTGGGGTCCTTTTTTTACCTGTGCAGATTAAAGTTTACCATGCTAGATGGCTATTTCCCAGCTGCAGGAGGAGAACTGGGATTTAATGGTGAGTTAGTGGGAAGGCTGGGAGGAGAGCTCAGCTTTCCTGAGCCATTCAAATTGTTGCTTGCCAAGGTGGCAGTGGGAGCAGCAGGAGCAGGGATGTGACAGTGTTTGCCAGCACAGCACTCAGGGTCAGGCTCTGTCACACTCCTGTTCATGGCATTGGGCACAGGAGAAGGGATGGAGGACTCTGGCTCTTGATAGGATTCCACCAATTCTGCCTAAATTGGGGCCCAGCTTTTTGTGCTTCCAAATCTCCCATCTCAGTGCTGGGCTAGGGAGTGGAATCTGCCAAGAGAAATCATAAAATTGGGATATCCTGGATTGCAAGGGAAAGCCAGGGATCATCAAACTCCAGGGAGGTTCTGATCACTGGGAAGCAGCATCTGATCTGTCCCTCCAGCACACACAGCTAACAGAAACTGGGCTGCTCAGTTAGTCCTGAGATGTGCAGGCAGAATATTTTCTCTGGGAATAGAGACTTTTAAACTCCATTTCATCAGAACTTTTTGATTTCTAGGATTAAAAATGCAAACACTAAGCAGGGATTGTTTTGGATCCTTGATCTTCACACTCTAATAACTGGTTATGTTCCTCCAGGAAGAGAATTCCCCTTTTGACATTGCCTTGCCACTTGTCACTTAGCCAACTCTTTATTTACCTTGGTGTCATTTCCTTGTGTCTCCACTTTCCCTAACATTTCCCCTGGCTACAGATAAAAATACTTTGCTTTCAGTTTTGTCAAACCCTCCATGCTTTGCCTGGAAGATCTGTGATGTTCCATCTCCTACATTCACACTCTCCTCTTTCCCACTGATGCAAACAGCTCTTTGAAAATGTCACTCATGGGTAGTTTTGCAAGATTTTAGGGGCTCCCTGTCTCAATCTTACAACTAAAATTACTGATTCTGCTTTTTAAAAAGAAAGAAAAAATCTGCAATTTTGTGTGTATCACTGAAAGTTTCAGGTAGTTTTGTGCAGCTTTGTATTCTGCCAAAGACAATCTCAGATTCAATAGGAATGGGGAACCTGATAATCATGGAAAGATCCAAATTAGAATTTTGTAATCTGCCCCCATTTTGTAGCTGAGAGTTGAGGAAGATGAGATTTACCTGGCCAGACTTCCAGCTAAAACCACATACATATAAATATAAATATAAATATAAATGAGCTGATGAGTGGTTCCAACTGGCACTTGTGTTTCTTGTGGTGATTTTAGAATTGCTGGTCACAGGGGTCACATCAGAGTTTTACCTTCTGACTCCTGTGCTACTTTTCAGTCCCGGGGGTGTCTCCAGTCCTGCTAAAATCAGGAGGTTTCAGCATTAAACCTCCATGTATTGAAGACAACCAGAGCAAGAGCAGGTTCAGCTGTGCCTGAAGGGGCTCCAGGAGAGCTGGAGGGGGACTGGGGACAAGGGATGGAGGGACAGGACACAGGGAATGGCTTCCACTGTCAGAGGGCAGGGCTGGATGGGAGATTGGGAAGGAATTCCTGGCTGGGCTGGAATTCCCAGAGCAGCTGTGGCTGCCCCTGGATCCCTGGCACTGCCCAGGGCCAGGCTGGATGGGGTTTGGGGCACATGGGGACACTGGAAGGTGTCCCTGCCCAGGTGGCACTGGGTGATCCTGAACGTCCCTGCTCACCCAACCCATTCAGGGATTCTCTTCTCAATGCTCATCTTTTTGGTGGTGATTTCCAGTGCCCAGCCGTACCTGGAGGGTGGGAATTGAGGATTTTGTCCCTTGTTGGTTCCTCTGGAGTCACCCCCAGCTGCCCCAGCCCCTTCCTGCAGCCTCCGTGTCCCGCCGGTGTCGGTGGCACCTTCTGCTCCATGTTGGCTTTGAAGGTGACACTGTGTGAGCTGTGCTGTGCTGTCCCCTGTGCTGTCCCCCAGCCCAGCCCCAGCCTGGGGACTGTCTGGGCTGGCTGAGCCCTGCAGGGTGAGCAGTGCTGGGGCTGCTCAGGCCGGGAGCAGCTCCAGAGCCCCGGGAACGTCGGCTCGCGTCACCGTCAAACCGCGGCGCAGCCCCCGCTGTCAGCTCCATCTAGGTGAGACAGCTCAGCACCAGAGCACAAAACCCAGCTACAATTCCTGGTTTTTATCCTTCCTTCCCCTGTCCGTGCTGCTTGGGTGGCAGCTCCCACAGAACAGCCCTGCTCTGAGGTGAGCTGCTCCCTCAGCTGCCAGCTTGAGGGTCTCAGGGCTCTTCCACAGGAAGGGAAGCACTTCATCTCCTAGATTTGCAGAGGAAAATAAAATTGGCAGGGTTTGTTTCAAAACATCAGAAAGTCCTTAGTGAGGAATTAAAGAATTCCTAGAAAACTGGCTGCCTCTCTGCAGGGCTGTAAATTAGAATGATTTCAAAAGAGCACAGACAGCATGTCATCTTCCTCATTCTCAAGCAGAAGCTGCCTGAATAAACAGTAATAGAATTGTAGATTCTTCTGGTATTATGTAAATGGCTTCATGCTTTGATGTCCCTCGTGTCATTAGTTTGACACTAGCTGGAATTAATGGCCATAAAACTCTATTACAGACGTGGCAGGGAGATTTCTCCTGACTGCTTCTGATTCCTCCTGTGAGCTCGCTGCCTCTGCCACGGGATTGGGAAAGCTGAAAGTAGGTCAGGGAGATGTGTGTGAACGGGGGCTGCTGGAATCACAGCCACAAACAAACAGCACTCGAGTGCTGAAGGGAAATTTGCTATTTTAAGGCCTTATTTCCATTATCACCATCTCATTCTGCACAACAAGCATGTGGGGGGGAGCTTTGTGGCCGTGCACTCACAGATGGGATCCAGGAAGGAGGAGAAAAAATACATATGAGTGTATCCAGATAGATGTATGTGTGTATTTATGTGTTTCGAGGGTGACAGTAAATACTGTCACTTCTGAATGGCTCCTCTCCATCTCATGTGAGGCAGAGTGAAAGTGCCAAAATATGTAGGTCAAAAGAAATGAAGCATTTTGCATCCAAGCAGCAATCAAATGCTGCAATTCCGGGCTGGAATTCCTGATATCGTGTGGTAGAACCTGTGGGGGAGGATTACAGGGAGGTTTTCCAGAGTTCCCATACTCCTTATGTATTTATAATTCATTCCTGGTCCTCAGAGGGGCTTCCTCACTGGCAGCTCTTGAGGACAAGTGTTGGCTCTCAACCTGAACTGAAGTTGGGATGTTTTGAACCTGGGGAAGGGTTAATCATGGAGCTGCTGCATGGTTTCCCTTGGAGAGCTGGATGAGAAAAGGTGGGAAACAAGGAATATGAGAGAATTGGCTGGTTTTGGGCAATAGAAACATGAGCAGGAGGGAGAAAAGGGCAATAAATTTAAACTGATCTTGGCAGTCAGGGATGGCAGGAGTTAAATCTGTTGGGGAGGTGAAGTGCTAAAAAAACTAATGGGGGGAAGTGATCTGTATGGATAGAAAAGACATTCACAGACCATTTCCAAGGAGGCTCTGTCAAATGCTTTTAAGAGTCTGGGAAGAAAGGAGGAAATTAATAAAAATGGAAGCGAGGACTTAGAGCTGGAGAGATTTAAGAACTCCTCAGATTATGGTGCACAGTGATTTACAAGCACTGAAGTGCAGGAGTCAAAAGAAGAGGATTTCCAGTTTATTAGAGATAAGAGAAGGTTGGAAGAAAACTCTTAAAGGGAGATGGAGGGGAAAGTGATGCACAGGAGGCTGCAGGGTTCAGCCCTTTGCCTGCTTTAGTTCTGGTTTTTATCATTTGGGAAGGATTAGAGCACAGGCTCCATCCAGGCCAGGGAGCAGGACCCAGGGGAGCTCTGGGTGGGGATGGGAGTTCCCAGGTGATGGAGAGGGCAGGCACCACCCTGGGCTAAGGGTGTGAGGCATTATTAATTTGTAAACTATTATTTCATGAAAAGATATCAGGACAAGTGATGACACAACCAGAAAGAAGCAGCTGGAGTGATAAAAGTGTGAGGAGGCAGCAGATGAGGTGTAGCTACAGCATGGTGTAGTGAGGATGTTTTCTGCTTGTATTTTATTTGCTGTAAGTTTTGAGAAGAGGCAGAGTTTTGTGACCTCCTCAGCCAGAGAAGCAGCTCTTGAAAAGTGCTTTTAGTGGGTCAGGTGAGCTGCTGTGTGGACCTTGTTCTTCTTGGTGGTTCTGTAAATATTGACTCTCAAAGGAACACACTTGGAGCTCGTGATCCCCAGCAGAGACTGTAAGTGCTGCTTTTACTTACTTTTGTTTTCTTCTCTGGCCCTGATTGAATTTAAAAGAAGAGAATTCATCTCCTGGATGTTGTCAGGGGAGGATTTGGGGTTTGCAGCAGCCTGGAGCAGCCGTGGCTGAGCACGGGGAGCATCACTGTATCCTGCCAAGAGTGATGGGTGTGGGAGCTGGGCACTGATCCTGCTGCTGCTGCTGCTGGCAGGGCCTGGCTGGGCAGCACAGGCAAAGGGAAACAGCCTGGGGACAGGGGGAACGTGGGGTGTCTGCCTGAGCCTTGGAAAGACAGCCCAGCTATCAAACTCCCCATGGAGAGAACAGAACTGGGCTGTCTGGGGTGGGCACAGCACGAGGAGAAATCCTGGGCTGCCTTAGGATCTAAAGATAAAGGAGTTCTTTGTGTTCAGCTGAAGGGAGATCTGCAGGTTTATTCTTTATGGTAATTTGGGTAAAAGTGGTTTGGTCTCAGGATAAAGCTTAAGGAAGGTTTGAGGTGCCAGATCATCATCAGTGAGAAGTAGGGGATATTTCCTTCCTGGAATTTTGCTGACTTTTTATTCCTCAGGTTTTGGGTTTGTTTTTTTTTTTTTTTTAATCCACTCTGTGGCTCTTGGATTTCCTGGGAGCAGGAGGCACTTTGCAAGTCCCAG
>VXBB01002848.1:65961-76568 GCA_013399915.1 Illadopsis cleaveri | reverse complement strand
CAGCAACAAAAACTGAGGAGCTCCTGAGGGAGGCAGCCTCACTGCAAACTCTGCTCTGTACTTACCCTCTCTGGAGTTCCCAGCCATGATAAACTAGGTGGGATGGCTCTCAGTTCTGTAAGCACAGCCAGCCAAGTCAGCTTGTGGTTAAATTATTTATGCCAAGAGCCGAATGTGGGGTTGCATAAGCAATATGTTCTTAATAAAACCTGTATTTGGGGTCGGGAAAGAACTTTGGCTAGTCAAGTAGGATTTCTTTGAGTGTGGTCTCGTATAAATTGAGTCTGAGTGGTGGCAAAGGGGGTTGGGAAGTGAAAAACAAAGCAGGTTTAAAAGGACATTAAAAAGCCTGTTTTACATTTTGTTTGGCAAACCCAGGGCTGCTGGGAGCATGATGTGGCACTGACTGATATAATTACATTATCCACATAGGAGGAATTTGAAGGAGTTCTTAGAGATATTGGTATTTATAGATGAAATGATGCATTATTACTCTTTTCAAGATACTTAAGAAAACCCCAACAGGTATTGTTGTACCCCTCTAGGTATTAGAGGCCAGTTTTATTTATTGCTGAATGGTGTGTGTATTTATTATGTCATCCCCTTTCTTAATGCAGTGTTAAGATATTTAGAGAACTGGGTTTGAACAAAATTTAATAAAAAATTGATCTAAGCCCCACATCGAATATACATTGTTAATTGAGAGCTAAGGTTGATAATGTGTTTCCTGTCAAAGTAGTCAATAATGACATAAAGTTCATGAGATAGCAGCTCCAGTTGGTTTTGTTGGAAATATTTAGCAGTGCTGGGTATGGCTTGATGATGCACCTGCACAGAAGAAGGTTGCTTTTTATTCTCCACTACACAGGTGATTAGAGTTTACATGGAAAAAGAAAGGATGAGAGCAGTTTTATAAATCATATAGAAACTTGTCTTCAACCCAAATACTTTGGCTCGAGCAAATGAAACTCTTTCATGGGAAACCTAGAAGATGTAATTTTTCAGACAGCTTTTTCTGTCCCTGTCAAAGACATGACTCAATAAAAGATGGATCTTGAGACCACACTATACAGCTGTGGGCAAATGGAATTAGAGGCTTTTGAGCAGAGTGAAGTAAGTTATTCTACTATAGATTTGTTGTGGACAACATTACCTGCCCTTTAGTTCTCTAGCCATGCAAATCACAGCATGAGAAATAGCTTCTAAGCTTTTTTTTAATAATGTGACTTTGTTGCACCTGAAATTACATTGCAGAAATTCTATTTTGAACTCTGGTTTCCCAGTGGAAAGCTTAGGTCAGGCTAAGTAGCCTGGAGGGATGTATTTGACTGATTAAATTTGATATATTCTATGTATCTTTCCTTGCTTCTTCCCCTCTCCCAGTACATCAATTCTACAAGCTTTAAGTCAGTAATCAACTTCAGCACCCACACATTAGGGTGATTATTATTTTATGATATAGAACGTCTTACATTTGGACTTCACTATTCCCTTTATGTAAATATAAGATGGGAAATGATAAAATTTGTACCTTGAGTTAAACTGCACCATATATACGTAGAAAGACAGCTTTAGACTTGTGTTCCTTTGATAAATTAATGCCTGTTAAAAAAGAAAAAAATCCTGTCATTGAAGCCACAAAATGTACAATTATGTATCATCAGAGGCAGCCAATTCTTTCATTTCCTTTTCTCTAATGAAAAGAACTGTATACTGGGAAAAATCCACTTATAAAAGAGGCAAAATAATAGTTTTGAAAAAAAAAAAATAATCCCAGATATCCTTAAGGTATTTTAAAAATGCTTGAGGGTATTTTTGATTGAAAATGAAAATTAAAAAAAATCAAAATTTTCACAGACTAAAAACATATATCTGAAACCAAAAATAGTCTCTCAAGAAAATCAGATGAAAATTTTCATGGCACTTGCAAGAACTTCTTCTCTTTGAGATCTCATCTGTTTTAAATCAGATATTGTCGAAATTTGGTAGTGGATTCAAAAGCTGTTAAGCTGGTGTAAAGGGCCTATTGTAGCATGACATACTCTGATTAACCCTTTTTCCATAGAACAGCATCTTAAAATTAAAAAAGCCAAAATATTCTGTTATTTTCTAGCGAGAAATATGAATATGAATAATTTCATGGTTAAATCATATACATCTCAATCTTGAAAATTTCAGTGGTGAAATATTTCATAACCTGAAGTTCCTCATTCAATGAAAAACTATAAAACAAAAATCTGGAGAGACAAATATTTTACAATAAAATGAGGTTATTGTTGTGTGCTTCTCAAATTTAATTACAATTTAACTCAAATTTGGCTATTTCTCCATTTTGTTTTGGAAAAATCATTTTGGGGTTAATTTTCTTTTTGTTTCAAGATAAGAAAAATAGTCTGATCAAGTTATATACCGAGTGCTTTGTATTTTGCCAGCTTTTAAACCCTCACTGTATTTTGTGCTAAACAAAATTGAATGTTATGAAAAAGCTCATTGAGTCAATGAGTAGATTTTAGAACAAAACAGTCTTTTTACATTATCCACTATTCCACAATGTCTCCTTACCTATTTAAAGTTAAAAAAAAAAAAAACAAACAAATGATAGAATAAAAACTTGTCATCTCTTTCGCTTGTTTGTCTTAACATAGTCTGCAAGAAAAATCTGCAACTTGTGTAATGAAGTATGCTCTTTCAGTCAGGTGAGAGAAAGTAATGGACTGGGAACCAGCCTAAATAAATCAAAACTTATCACACAGATGTTCAAAATGATTAGAAGCCTGAAAATGCAAATAAGCATTGGCTAAATTCTTCTAAGTGCCGAAGTCAGATGCCTGACTCTCTCTAATTTCAGAGGGATTTAGCTGCCTAACCTGCCTAAGTGATTTTGAAAAATAACACAGGCTGCCTATTTGCATCACTAGGTGCCTAAACACTTTTGGAAAATTTGTCCCTGAATGTTCATAATAAAGAAAAATGACGCATCAAAATGTGGAAGTTTAGTTTCAAAGTAGGATCAGAACAGTGTTTCAGAGAAGTCCAAGCTGGTCTTACAAAAGCTTGTGAGGGATGACTGTGGATTCCTAAATTTTTTAAGCCAGAGTATACAGAATAACTCTGCCATCTCAGTCTAGATGCCCCAAGTGAATTCTGTGTTTGTCTCATTATGCTTAACAGGCCAGGCTAGATAAAAATAGTATAATCTGAGTGCAGTTCCAGGTACTCACCCATTAACATGGGATATTCCCTTTGCTATAAATTGTAGCCAGTAGTGATGATGAAGCCCTTCACCAATCCTGGCAATATTCTTTAGTGAAGTGCCTTATTTAAGAAAGCGTGTTGCATGTGAACCAGCCATGTATTGCAAAATAGTGCCTATTGAAGTTTAATTAGTGTAAGTGGCATATCCAGTGGTTCATGTAATTAATTGCAGATTACACATTAAAATATCGATGTTTTCAGTGGTGGTATGCACAAACCTGCAGTGAATAGTTAAGCATTCAGTCATCAACTGGCTAGAGGCAGGAGCGTTACTGAAGTTGACTGTCAGTCAATATGACAAGCATCCATTCTTTTTCTAAGTTCTGTTCAGGAAATTACATATAAACAGGTACAAGTCAAGTGGGAATATAAGTGAAATAAAATCCAGTTGTTGAAGGAAATGTGTTTTGGGGAAAATCATATCTATGCCATATTTCTGTCATACCCTGCTCCCCAAAACTCGTGTCCATCATAGAGAAGATCATAAATATTTGTAAAAACTTTTTATTTGGGGATTGTCTTTTCCCTCATGGTACACATCAGATTCTTTTTTTTATTTTGCATACTTTCAAATTGCTATTTAAAATAATTTAAATGTTCACATTCATGTCTTCTTTCTTGTTTATCATATCATATTTGAGAAATGGTGTTTAGTATTTTTAGTAGGAACTTATCTCAGAAATGTGGAAAAGAAGCTAGTCTAGAATTTGATTTGTTCAAATTTGTGCTTTGTCTCAAAATTGCTATTGTACAGGCTTGGGCAAGTTATTCTGTCTTGCACTTCAATTTTCATCTGTAATGTGGGGATAACTGCTTTATCTCACAGGAATTGGTTGTGAATAAGCACACTAGGGTTTATGTTGTGGTTAAATTCTTCACTTTGGAGATATTGTTAAGATAAGATTGTTACGTGGATTTAGGTGTGAAACACACTTTGCTTATACTTGCATGTCAGTGTTTTATATACCCATATGTCTAGGAAAACTGTTTGGTACAGTGTAAAGTAGGAGAAGCTAAAAATTAGCATGCACTTGGGTGTACAACAGAGTTTCTGGCAATTTCTTGCTATTGAATTGGCATAATGCAATAATGAACTTCAGTGAGACATTTATAATGCAGATGGTGCTGCTGTGTTCTATGCAGATGGCACTGATTTACTGCTATGTTCAACAAAGTACAGGAAGTCTTTCATTGTTAGTGTGGATTGACAGCTCTGGGCAGGAATAACAAGATTCTAGACTGTCTTTCCTTCTAGCTGACTGAATATGTTCAAAGCTGGAAACCAGGGAGAGCCTGAGGTAAATAGTCCAAGACTGTGTTTCTGTTGCACAATTTCTGACAGGTGGTAATTCTTTGTCAAGGTAATTCTAAATGTCAAGGATTCAGTATTTAGGTCTGAAAAAGGATGGCTCTTCAATCATGGTCCCAAGAATGTTTAAAGTATGATTTTACCCATCCACTTGGTTGTGTGAGAAGGCAGTGAGAAACTGCAGATATTATGTGTGGTCTGGAGGTAACCAAGGCACACCAGGAGACCCTTCACTGTTAAAAGTCAGAAATACAGCTCTGCCTCCATGTGCTTGCTGCCCATTAAAAAAGAGACCAGGACAGCAGAAAGAAACCAGCTTTTCATATTGCCCAAACCAATGAGAACTCTGAGTTCCTCCCTCTTTTTTCTCCTCCCCTTTCAGGTTCCCTTTTTCCCTCCACATGAACACACATCACAGAGAGGATCCTCTTCCTTTGTAGCCGTGGGCAGCCTGCCTTGGAGCCAGGACTGCCAGTCACACCCAGTGGTGCCTGAATGAGCAGCAGTTGTGTCAGGAGCACAAACGTGAGGAAGGACAAGAGCACCAAACTAATTTTAACTCGTGACCTGAACAAGGGTTTGAACCCAAGTCTCCCGAGATAAAAGGCTGTTGCCCTTACTTTTCATCTGAAAAGCCATTTGGACTGCATATAGACAGTTCCCCTTGAGAGATGGTGTTAGATTGATGTACTGCAGCGTGAAATGGGAGTGTAAATGTATGTGATGTTCATGGGCTGCTGAATAGAGCTTGTTCACTATGGAATGAATTGCCAGCAAAATAAACTGGCTACCTCTAACCCCATCTACTGCTTTTCTTAGTTGAGGATGATAGCTGAGCTCCAAATGCATGTTGATTCTGACACATTCTTCGTGACACTGACGTATCTGGAAAAGTTTAAATGCTGAAAACTTGTTCTCATTTCTATTATGGATATATAAGAAGAGAGAAAGTAGCTTAGAGGAATCAAAAGAATAGAAAGTATTTAGTGCTTCATTGTCACAGTGCTGAGAACTCAGTTAAAATTCAGGAGCCCTTTGTTTAATATGGACATGTTTGAAATTATCCAGCCTTTGTATTTAATAGCCAGGGAGACTTAATGACTCTGTTCCAGCCTTCAGTGAGAATGCAAACAGCCTTTTACCTTCCACTAAATATCTGTAAGGAAAAAAAGCATTTTTTACTTCCTGTTATTTGAAAAATGTAAGAGGCTTTCAAAGGAAACTGCAGTGTTGGGTACCTACTATTTTTCAATATCTAGGCCATTCAGGAGAGCACTTTTCTATACAAAGACTACATTTGATGCTTTATAGTGAAAGACTTGGCAATGCAGTTAAAAGTGATCTTGTTTTTTCACCTGGCTTAGGGTCTGAAATGAGTGTACTACAGGCAGTTTGGAGGTTAGTGGGGGACTAAAATATTTAATAATTCTTAGAATCTCCCTAGATACAAGAAACAGTGAGAAATAAGAAGGTCCTGCAGATTCTTTTAAGTTCTTTGTACTATCTAAGAGTTAATAGTCATCTTGCAGGGGAAAAAAATGGTGCTTTGTCAATTCACAGTGTTACAAAACCTCTTACTGTTATGGTAGTTCTTACTCTGCCCAATTTATAATGATATTGCCTAAGAATGAAGATGGTTAAGCACGAAAAATTTAAAAGCAATGGCTTTAAAATTAAACTGCTGAGGTCAAGCCAGTAGTATGTCTACAACTACTGCTTTTCCAGTACATTATGTGTTCTTCAGCTGTTACAAGGCACAATGGGAAACATATTCAAAAACTAGATAGCAGTTAGGTAGTGGTAGTAAGTTTGGGATTATTATGGTTCCTTTATTGAAATTTAGGTTGGTTTGCCCACTATAAATGTCAAATAAGCAGATAATTATGGGAGGCAAAAGAGAAAGAAAATAGGTTAAGATGTTCAAACCAAATATTATGCCAATAAAGATTAGTGGCTTTATATACATATATATATTTCACATGGAAATCTAAACAGAATAATGCCCATTGCCTGAGGTAGTGAGAAAGGGAGAAAAGCCTGGAGAGGATGAGGAACTGGTCTCTTGGTAGGTCGATTTTTAAATAATATTGAAAATGTGTGATTAAAGAAGTGACCTACAATAATTTTATTGTTCTAAGTAAAAGTAGTCACAATAGTTTTATTGTTCCGAGTAGATTGAGGTATGAGTTATGGAAAGGAGACATTCCTTCCTTATGAGTTCTCTACAGAGCTCTGTCAGGGTGAAAAAATAGGAACTGGCTTTCTTGAAAGATATCTTGCCTACAGTGATAATATGTGATTACATTTTCAGGAGGAAAAAGTTGATAGAGATTTCAAAAGATCTTTGATGTGAAATCTTTGGGTTCGAATGTTCAAGTTTTTATTGATTTCTTAATAGTAAATCGTCTTCATCATATTTTTTTTCTTTTTTTTGTGTGTATGTGTGTGTTTGTATGTGTGATTATTTGAAAGAGCTTCTATATTTTATAGAACACCACATGAACCAGGAAGATTCTTGTTGAACAGTCACCATGTGGTAGGATTGGCAAGTGGAGATATCTGGAATTGTCCCATTCTGGCTTTCTAATCAGAAGCGATACTAGAGCAAGGTACTTGACAGAGATGGCAAAGATGAAAATGTCAGTGTTCTGGAAGCCTTATAAACCCTAGAATTCTCCCAGATGCTTTTCATTCTTATTTTACATATTTTTGTTTACTTTTAAAAAGCTTTCCTTAAAATTACCTCACTTCTGTTTCTTCNGGATATTAGGAAAAAGTTTTTCACAGAAAGAGTGGTAAAGTACTGGAATGGTTTGCCCAGGGAGGTGGTGGAGTCACCATCCCTGGATGTGTTTAAAAAAAGACTGGATGTGGCACTTGGTGCCGTAATCTAGTTGAGGTGTTGGAGCATGGGTTGGACTCGATGATCTTGAAGGTCTCTTCCAACCTAGAAATTCTGTGATTCTGTGATCCAGAACTCTGATTTATACCAGTAGCTACTGAATAATAAAGATATTTCCATTACATAGTAAAGATTATTTTCCATTATATTAACGCCTTTGGATCCTTGTAACGGCATTGCTCAAGTACCTGTGGAAGGAAACAGTTTGTGCTGTGATTTGGTTATGTGGCCTTGTGTTGCAGTGAATATAACCCACCAATGCAGCCCAAACCCAGGTGTCTTGGAATCAGTTTTAAATCCTTATAATGTGGAGGTCAGTTTTTTGTCGTATGGTTCTCTTACTTAATGTACCTGGAGAAAAGGCATTTTATTTCAGGAGACATGAGATGGTAGCTTTGGAGGGCTGGACCAATGCTTTGTGATCAAAATGATTGATGCTAACTTTGATTTTTTTGATGTGAATAAAGCGCATTCTCTTGACATACATTCCTTGTTGACCCAGTCTGGAGAAGAGGGAAGAGAGGAAGACTGGTAAACCTATTATTTTTCATCCTATCTATTGATGTTGTTTCTTAGTTTCTTTTTTGATTTGATAATTCAGCAATCACTGTTTTTACAGGCTAAATTCAAAAGTGTTTGCAGCACCTGAGTGTAACATTTAGAGCTGTGTGAGATTACTGCTTTTTAAAGAAAGTAGTCTGGCTCCTGTGTTTATTAACTGCACCTTCAGAAATTAAAACTGAACTAATAGAGATATTTAACCCTTGTCATGTTTATTTTTTCATGCACTTTTTTGTTTGTCCGGCATTTAATTTTGTGTGAGATTTGACCTCACAATGGTTCTGTAAAGAAATGTGATAGAAAATTCCATGTTCATTAGCTGCTTCTTTAAGTCAGAATATGTTGTACAGGTCTGGTTTGGGAGAAGAAGCCAACCAGAAAGCTCAGTGCAAAACATAAGCAGTTTCTCATCTGCCACCTACAGCAGTCAGATCAATTTGGCAAAAAAAAAAGAGAAAAAAACTGGGCCAGGTGCAAACCTATTGAAGTAATAGATGAGATGAAACCTTTTCCTCATGTGGTGATATGTGCATTCCTGTTTGGCATGATCTGACCTCTGATAGAAAGCTGCCTGTGCCTCTGAAGAGTGTGACTTAGAGCAACAAGCAGATTTTGGTGTCTATTCTACTTTATCTGTCCATCAGCAGGGTTTTGTAGCACAGCTATTGTGTGCCAGATCAAGTGTTGCTTGGGCTCTGCAGTGACTCCCAGAGAGGACTAATCTGTGACCACCAGCCTCCTTTCAGTTAATAAATTAAAATCAAACTGACTTTTTATTGTTTTAGTGGTCAAAAGAATAAGTGGTTACCACTGTTAGTAACTCAGCTCTGCAATTTTATGAGGTGTGTGCATGAATGTGAATTACAGCCGTGGCCTTTCAAAGAACAAGCCCCAGAGCAACCTTGACCAATGTGGTGCAGACATTCTATTGCACATGACCAGGGTACTGCCAGGGATTTCTTCTTGCTCTGCTCTCAGTTATTTTCCACAGCCCAACAAGAAACATTGACTTAACCTCGAGCTGATTTTTCTTTCTGGGGGCTCAGGGATCTAGGGAAATTGTGGTTAGCATTTTAAAAAGGTTTTTTTTTTTTTCTGATATAATTCATTTGTTGTTTAACGTTGATGTCACAGAACAGATTTTTTTTTTTTTTTTTAAATCAGTGTGTTGATTCATCAGGGTTACTGGCAGAGGCCAGGTTAGGAGATACATAGATTAAGCTGCTCTGGAGTGTTGTTTTTTTGCCAGCCCCCATTGCCAGCGAGCTGCCCACCAGCTGAGAGTGACCTGACAGGTGTCCTGGCTTTCTAGAGGCTGGTCCTGCAGACCACTGAGCAGTGAGGCTCCCCAGCTGCCCACTTGATTGCTTGCCAGGCTTCCTAAGCCCAGTCTCTGCAGGTGCAAATCCTGCTGTTCCATCAAGAAAATAATTTGTTTCTATAAGCAAAGCACTGTAGCCCCAGGCAATGAGTAAGGCACGGAGTTTGGCAACAGGAGCGAAAATCTGACAGTACATGGAGATTCCTAGGGGCTTGTGGTCTTAGTTCCTAATAGAAAACCAATTTGAGTGACTTGAAACTTGTGTACTGAGGAAGAAAGGAAAAGTCTTAGAAATAGAAAAGGCTTTCCATTTGATGAAATGGTTATATGGAAAAATACCACTTCTGCTTGGTTTTTAGGTAGAAAAGTTCAGTTTCCAACATTGCTTCAATGATTTTTAAAGATGTTTTAAGAAGTTTCTGACATTTTTATGTTCATATTTTAGGGAGTTCTCAGTTGTGCAGACGTAAGTTTGCGCTGGAGGTCAATTCCAAGCCCAGTCATATTTCATGGAGTTTGCAGGCATTTCTGTACTGGAAAGTCAAAACTACATGGTGCAAGGAACCACTCGAAACAAATATTATATGTTTTCATTCTTTCCCACCTGCCAGGATGTTTCCTTGATGGCTGCAGCCAAGAAAACCATTAGAGATGAAGATTAGATTAAAATAAATTGATTTAGAGTCTACAGGATGTTGCCTTCGGGGAGATTTCTCTCTATAAAAAAGATTTATGTGTGTTCTTATGTATCTGTGTGTTTTATACATACACATGACATAGAGTGCAACAGGATGCAGAAAAAGATAAATCAGATAGATCTGGAACTGTGGAGGGAGGTCTGGATTTAGAAGAGGGGCTCTAAGAAGGCCTGCAGACCTGCAGTGTGTGTAGCTATTTTATTGATGGATCTGGTTTTTTTTGTTTTTAAAATGCTTCAGTCCTATCTTCTTTATGTATTAGTGTTGATTTCCTGAGCTGCTTCACCGGCCAGCTGTTGCTCAGGTTCAACATAAGATGAAGGCTTGGTGCCTCTGATGTTTCGTGGGTCTGAACCTCAGGCTGGAACGTGTTAGTTAGAAGGCGAGGAAGGAAGGAGATGGCTCTTGGCGTGGCTTGAAGATGTTTATTCCAGGGAAAATCCTGAGCCAGAGTGTTCCAGGTGCCCACAACCAGAGAGTCTTTCTGGGGTAAACATAGCCCATTATATATCAAGGGCGTGTCCCAGGTAAGGGGGTTTCTCACAACCAATCTCAGGTGAG
>VXBB01002848.1:50420-65815 GCA_013399915.1 Illadopsis cleaveri | reverse complement strand
TGGCGCAGGGAAAGCCCATGGGGGTTGGGGATGGGGGGTTACAGGGTTAAACCATTACAAGACAATTAACAGAAAACATAACAACTTTGAAAACCCGAATTTTGCACCACTACATATTAGTAATTTGGAAAATGCAGGACACTGAGCTTGCACGTTATGGAAGTTCTGATCTGAGCAGACAGGTGCCAGGGCAAAGGATATTCTGCACCTCTGCCTGCCCAGCCTGTGGAATGCACTGTCAGGACAGCAGAACTATGGATGCACACAGGAAAGGCAATTCTGGTAAAGTCCTTCTCATACAATTACTGTTTTCAAAACATGATGCAAATTGTCTCATACAAGACCCTGTTTGATAGTGACACACATTTTGCTCAGTGAACTTCCTTGAAATTCTGGCTTTCCTTCATGGATCTCTAATACAGAGAGCCAACCCAGGGTTTTAAGATTGTCTCCAACCCTTTACCTTTTCATTTGGAGCTTGAGACTCTAGTTCCATGTTCTCTGATGCTAGACCTACAATCTGCTTAATTTGTCACAGAAATTTGAATTCAGCCTGGCAAGTCAGAAGGATCGAATTTCTTTTGAATTAACCAAAATGCTGGCTAGATGCTGTCTAGCTTGAGGGATGAGCTGACAATACAAAGCTTCAAAACCTTGAAAACATGTTAAACCAGCAGAACAAGTTTGTATAAGTGATTAATTCACGTGTTGGATCAACACTTAAGTCTACTTTACGGAACTGGCTTTAATTAGTAATCCTTTATGGAGTTTTCTACTGAAGCTACAATATAGAGCCAATCACACTAATGGACTGCTGAAGTAAGACCTTTCCATGCAGAAGGGTTATATACTTCAGATAATAGTTAATTAACTCTATTCTTTTTGTGCCATAAGCCTCTTTGAATTTTGCCAGACCATTCAAACAGACAAAACCACATCCACTGCAGTAAAAAGATAATCTACAAACACACATTGGCAAAAGGAGAGTCTGAAATAAAGAATGGGAAAGAAAGGTGACAAATACAGAGTCAATGCGTATTCAAGGTAAATCTCTTGTTACCAATAAAAGGTAAAAATCAGTATGAAGCTATGAACTGTTGTTAAAATCTTTAGCAGAGGCTCTTGCCCCTGCTGTTATTTCAGCTTCTGCCCTAATTTTTTTGGTGCATGTCTTTTTAAAATGTGATAACAGAGGAGGAGAAAAGAGCAGTTCCTAATTTTCTCTGCCTCTGATTTTTTTGCCATGCAGTATCCATCTTTATATGGCCATCCTGTTGAACTGGTTGTCCCAGTTCAGTCTGTATTTTCATCCAGTAGTTAGATTTTTGACATTCTAGTGACAAGGGCAACATTCTCCTGGCTGAGACTGTGAAATTCCTTCCTGTGGGCCACCAAAAAGAAAACAGATAGCGCCAGTTTTTGTACAACTCAAGAGAAAGATCTGACTTTAGGATGAAAGGGTTTATGACTTCACATCCATGTCTGGATCATTCGTCTCTTTACTGATGTAATTTTTGATATATTGATCCAGGTTGAGAAAATGCCCTACAGTTGTGGTCTCTTTCTTGACTTGCCAACTTTTTTGTCTAAACAATATAGTGGTAACTCAACTCTCACCCTGCACAGCTAAGTAGGGCTGGGTAAAATATATAAATTGTGTGCATATTTGTGCAGTTTAGACTACTGCTGATCCAGGAGTTCTTCCTGCATGAAGCAGGTTAAATAAAGCAGGAAGACACCAGGAACTAACTGACTTCCAGTTATCCTGTACATAAAAAGCATTTAAAGGCTTGAACTTCTTGTAATAAAAGTTGTTTTCAGCCTTTCACTGTAGGGTTAGTGTAGGAAAGATATTTCCATGACTGCAGTGCTGAGAAGCAGTTTGTAGCAGACAGCCAGATGCCATATATATTCTATGGACCTTTAAATACTATTATTTAGAAAAAAAGAGAGGCTTTTTTGTCTTTTGAGACAAAGCTTTGAGCTTTCTTGCTTAAATATTTCCAATATTTCCTTTTTTTCCTATTCAGCTACATGCTGTTGAAATAACATGACATAAAAAAAACAGATGAAGACAATCTAATAAGTCTTCTGTAGATTGTCTGGTTTAGCCTAAAAAACCCCAAGGTTTTTCTTTTGCCTCCTTTAAATCGGCATATTGGTGCTGCTTTTCTCTCTGCATTTTTTATTAATATGAAAATCACAGAGTCACAGAATGGGTCAGATTGGAAGAGACCACAGTGGGTGATCTGGCCAACTTCCCTGCTTAAGCAGAGCCATCCCAGAGCATGTTCCTGTAGATTTAGGTTGTTCCACGTATTGAATGTCTTCAGTTCTACTGTGTTAAGTAACAAAACTGTGGTTTTAAGACATGAGAGTATATTTGCTACTCTTATGTACAAAGAACTTGATATCTAACTAAATTCCAATGAATAACTGCTAGGTATGATCGATCTTTGAAAAGGAGGGGCATTATGCATGTGACAGCCTTATTTAAAGATGTTGCTCAGGATTACTTTACCTGGTCTACAATACGACAGAAATTTCCTGACATTCTCAGCAGACAGCAACAAACAGGGTGGTAATAAAGAACAGCTGCTGGAATAGCTGTGTTTTGATGCCCTGATTTGATATGGCAAAACCTTTTATTGCCAGAGGTGATGTGAGCAGCACGTATATGAAATTCAGTAGCTGCTTACCTTGCAGATTTCTGCTTATGCTGGTGACAGTTACTGGGTCATGGAAGAGTTTGTACACTGGGCATAGTGGTCTAGAGTAGACCAAGTGAGTCTTAAAAAGTCATTTTCAAAGAAGCAGAATTGGGCTGTGAAGACAGTTGAAATTAGGTGTCATGGAGGAAACCTCATCCTTTATAGATCTGCCGTTATTTTACCATGAGGTGGCAAATACTGGTACCAGTTTTTATGCCAGTATTGCTGGCCATCCTGTGGGTTTGGATTGCTGTAAGTCGAGGTGGCACTTGGCCTGTAGACTGCCTGGAGAGAGGACACAGTTGCTGTGTCCATCCTTAACAAGGAAATGAGAATTACTTTGACATACTTTACAGAAGTACACAAGAGTCAGACATGTCCACCACCAAGAGGATTGTCCCGCAGACTTTGGGTAGTGTTATGTGTTCCTGTGTTCATTTATCCATTTTGGAATTATTTCCACTGGAGTGATATCTTTCCTGGCTTGCTAGACCTGACCATAAGGGCTTACTTCAATTTTGGCTGAAGTATGTTAACATCTGTTCCTTTTATTTTGATGTATTAAAGAAAGAGAAATAGAAGAAGCGTTTGAAAAATAAAAAACAACCTAACAACTGTTGACAGTTCTGCTTCTGAGAATAATTTCAGTTTGTCCAAAAGTTATATTTAGGAGTTAGGAATACTTTCCTGGCTATAAAAGATTTTTGTTGTGTTTCTGTACAAAATAGCAAACTCAAAAACTTATTCTGGAGGAAGATACAAGAAGAGAACAAGTGAATTTCTTGTGATGTTTACTGTGATTCAGTCAAAAAGGTTAAATTTTACTTGCATAGTTTTGGTGAGAATATAGGATCTGCAGCAAGGATATTTCTTCTTTGCTCATTTGAACACCAATAATGAGGAAATCCCATGTGAAAATACAAAAAAATATATGTGGGACTTCTTTTCCTTTACTATAAAGCATTTTATAAATAGTGATAAAGTATTGTCATGCACTAAAACTTTGAAAGCTTGGAATCAAACACCTGACAAGCTAGTTTTTTCTTTTACACTCTTGAGTTTAAAGAGCTCACTTGATAAGTTTACTGATGTTACTTTAGAACATATATATTCCAGCTTCACTGGGCTGCAGGCTGCTTCCAGGAGCTAGAGGAATGTGAGCCAGAAATACTGTTGTGCAGTTCTAAAGTCTTTAGGATAAGAGGTATAGATCACATGGAAGAAATAGGAAGAACACTGCTTTTCACAGATCAGACGCCATATGCAATTTTAATACTTTTTTTTTTTCTTACGTGCAACATTAGCAGCAGAAAAGTGAATACTCTTTAATAAACCATGTCTGTAGTTCCAGAAATTTGTCAGCTGATACCTGTTAACTCATTCTTCTTTGCAGATAGGTGTGAATGGTTGCTTTTGATGAGAGGTAGGTGGGCAGTACCACACAGGGAAGAGAATGCTGTAAGAAGCAACAGAGAAGTGTCAGCCTGCCCATTTCTCTTTCTCCTGGAGACCTTGGGGCAATAGCTCTGCATTCCAGTCACCATAACTAAACCAAACTTGCAGCTGCATTTTGTTTTCATTGGCTGAAAGAGGCCACCTCTGAGGGTCCTGATCTCAGTTCTAAAGAATTGTTTGGCTTTGGAGGCCAGGTAGGCCTCCAGGAATTGTGGATTAGTTCAGCAGGTGAAGGAGAATTGACCAGTGAGTGTTACTGCAAAGCTCATTACAGTTTGTATGTGCCCAAATCTTTGGAGATCTGGAGACCCTACAGAGTTCCAGTGCTCCCTGGATACAGTTAGGACATCCTACATTTGGGTTTTTTCATGCTATCCCTAGGACTGTCTCTCTTCCTGAAGTGAAATTCATGTTAATGGGCCATCTTAGAGCTTTGGGGTCATTTGGAAGTCACGTTTCTGCAATTCAGTGCTAATGCTGCCTTTGAAAGAATAGTGTTGCACCTCTAAAGTGAGTTTTAAGACATCTTAAAATGTGGTCTGTGAGTCTCTTCTCTTGTCTGTGCCCAAGTGGAATATCCCTGGTGCTGATATGAAGTCCTTTAACAAATGCATGCATGTAAAGTATACACTTGTGTGTTTATTAATATGCCTGATAATGATGGGCAGCAGCATGTCATTCACAGAGAAAATAACATAAAAGAGCAAACCCAGAATTAGCTTCAGAAGCTTTGACAGAACAACTGTTATTGACAGAAAGACAATCAGAACGTGAATTTTGTCAGCCTGCAAACAAAAATTGGCTTAATTCTTGCTGCACAGAATGCACTTAGACCCTGAGAAAGTAAAAAATAAATTCTTAATATATTTAGGAAAAAAACCCAACAACCTTCAGAGTCATTGTTTCAATTAAAGCAGTAAAAAGCCCGAGAGTGCAGCTGAGCATAGAGACTTGATGATATGTCTGAAATATCTGCTTGCAGATTCTCCTGCAAATCATCACTAAAGTTTATTAAGGAAATTAGAGAGATCTCATTTGACTTATTCTTGAATATCTTTTAATATGTTTTCAGTATCAAAATTATGGCACCCTAGGTTACACATTCCTAGCTGAAAATCAATGACATTTTTATACCTTGAACTGCTTGTGCTAGATTACTAAAGCTGGTGCTTCCAAAACAACTTCAATATTATGGACAAAACCCATTACACGTCTTTGTTTCTTTTCATTACTCTAACTGTAACTAAAGAAGTGGCCCAGACCAGAATTTAGGCCCTACACAACTCAGATACATGGATGTTCCTAGACAAGTTCTGCCCAAAACCTAACTACAGACAAATTAAAGGATATGGATTTTCCTCCAAGTCAAAAGATACCTGGGGCTTACCCTGAGGCTGCAGCACCTTCCATACCCTGCAGGCTCTCCATGTGGCTGTGCATGGAGCAGTTCTGGGCTCATTAATGATGTATTTCCCTTGGTGTCTTGTACCCCTTCATTCCAAAGCCTTCAGTAATTTGACTATTGTAGGTTTAGGGTGGTAGCATTACCCCCTTCTCTTTCTCCAGAAGCACTTCACTTCTTGATGTCCTTGGAGGCTTGGAGAAATAAAACTACACTTTTGGAATTAAGGACTTGAAGTGTCCCTTAAGCAGCCAGAACAGAGGATTCAGCAAGTTTGCTGTGTTATTTTCATAGTTATATTCATTTATTTAGGTTATAAGCTTATCTGTGTGGTGATAGCACTTTAAGATAGGGTTGCAAAGACATGTTACTTAATGACATGCCCAATTTAACACTGCCTAGTGGTGCAAAACGTGCCTCCCGAGGTTGTGCAAGGAGAAAAAACAGAAATAGTTGTGCATAACTTAGTTTTCCAGTGGAAGTTCAGGTTGTGCCTCTTACATAAGGGGCATTGATTTTCAAATGGGATGGCTAGCTGCTGCTCAAGGTGCTAAAAAAAAACCTGACTAGGAATAACTATGGAAACAAAATGTCTCCAGATGTTGATAGTATGCAATTCACATCGCTGTCTGTGCTAGATGTTTTAAATGTCTGTGGTTTCCTTATGGTAAAGTACTACAGCTGCAATGTTTTCTTTAAAAAATAGTTTGGTTCCAGAACAATCCATATGCAACTGTCTCCAGCAAAATTCTTATTTAACCAAATGTTTCTACTTCCTACTATAAATATCAAAGCAAGTATTTTTGCTCAGCTTTGGAATTTTTTCAATGTCAAGTATGTTTTCTGGTTATTGTGACTTATGCCTTGAATTAAAATTAGTGTCTTATTTCATTAACTGGAAGCATTGCCTTGGAGGAAGTTTGCACTGGTTTGCTATGTTCCCTATATCTTCCTCACTTCTCTTCAGGAAATACATTTTTATTGGTGATGAGGGAGACAAGAAAGTGAAAAAACCCAATAAACAACAAATACCTTTAGGAGCTAACAGTGCCTCTACTCTCTCATCTCCCTTCACCTGTTATGCATAATATTTTCCCCGTTTTCCACTCCCTGTGTTCACCTTTCCTACAAATCTAAAGTTAGAGAAAAAAAAAAAAACCCCAAACACACAATATGCAGAGAAATATGTTACACAGAGTGATTTCCCTTCTGGGGAATAATCAGAAGTGCTGGTGGGAACTAGCAGAGAGTTGATCCTGATAGCACTTTGCCATCCATCACACCCTGGATCACGTTGTCAGGCTTCTCAAGCACATAAGGCCTGGGTAACAATGCCACAGGACTCAATGCTTTCAGTGTCTCAGTTCAGAACTCATTGCTACTTGTTCCTAATGAATTGTTGCTGACTTGGCAGAAGTCAATGGTGTTTGTTCAGTTACATGTGCATTTTTACCAGTTGCACAGATGTCATTCACTGCAACAGTAGCCTAATTTGCATTCTCAGGGCACAGTCCAAGAGTTAAATCAACCCACGATACTGAAATACTCCCTCACTGCTTGCAGTTGTTATACCAAGCCAATATTAGACCTACAGACAAGACACAAAAGACAGATCTCTGCTACTAATGGGTTTAGAAGATGTCTTATTATAGGCCTGTTGATGCAGATCATATTTTCCTTCCTAAAATAATTCAAATCACCTGTACTTCTCTGAGGCCAATAATGATCTGAAATTCATTCTGCGGTACCATAACTTATTTGGTAAGTCATAGAAAGAAGCTGGCAGGAAAGATTCAGTGGAAATCCTCAGAGTCTGCCAGAATATGGGTTTGGTGATGTTAATATGTAGAATTTTCTAGCATGAAAAATGAAGTGAAGAATGATTGTGGTGAGCAATGATCTCCTCATTACCTCAAAAATATCTATTTGTCATCACGGTAGGTTGGGAATGAATCTTACAAATCTCTGTCCACTGACCTGAGAACCTGTGAGTGTTGATTGAACCTCAGAAGGTGGATTTGCCAAAACCTCAGCTGGTAAACATTGATCCTGCTCCCTATGGGCCGATGAAGTTGCATTTATTTACATCAGTCAACCATCTGGGCTTGTATTTTAGAAACTGCATTTGATTTTCACGGATCTGGAATTCACTCAGTCTCTGTATTACTTTTAACTTTATACTGAAGGAATTTAAGTAATCCTTTGTTCTCCATTCAAGCTCCCCTCTCAGTTTTCTCGTTCCTGCCTTTCTTTCTCATTCCCACAGCTAGGGTTTTTTTTGTATGCAAGTTAGGTTTTTTGTCCCTCTGATAGAACTTCCACTTACTTTTCACAGCTAAGTGAGCTCAGATACATTCTGTAATTTGGAGGTGCAAGAGTTAGTCACTTGCTGCCTCTTTCATTTTAAATCCAAATTGTGACTGCTAATGATTTTATTTATAATCAGCAGTGGGGACACCTGCTCTTGACATGTGAGAACATTCTGGTGACATAACCAGCTACCAATAATAGAAACAGCACTTTGGGCCTTCATTATAAGAAGTGTGATGCTTCCACTGCATTGCCAAGTCAAACATCATAAATCCACCCACTGAGAAATCATTATTCCCCATAGCAAGCAAATAAGAGAGAGAGGGAGAAAGAATTCTGTTGATTTTGGGAACTTCATGACTTCTGAATACCCCTAAGTAGTGTACTTGGCTTTGGTGTCAGGTGTTTCATCTGTATTGATGTTCAGATCCAAGACTAATGAGAAGAATTTTAGTGTGATCTTCCTTCGTTAAAACAGAGTAGTTTATATCCTGAAAGTGTTAGAGTCAAAAAAAAGAAGGGAATGGCAACAGAACTTGGTTCCAGTCTTTTAGTTATTGGAATACTTTGAGCATTACTTTATTTTTATTTGGTGACAGCAGTGAGATTGTTGACTTACACAGAAAGCACCGTTGCAATTAATATTCCTATAAAAGCCTCTGTGCCAAATTGACCCCTGCAGGCCCTGCAGTCATTCAGCAATCTGTGCTGAGAGATATCAGGTGTGTGCAGGGTGTTACATTCCTAACACAAACAGTGCTTTGCTGTCCTGAAATCCGTACCGAGACACCGACTGTACTGGTTTGTTATCTCGGGCTAACCTGATGCTACCAGTGTCTGTGTCACCTCTGGACATCTACACCCTGACTGGAGATAGTTCCTGATAAAGCTATGAAGCAATCTTTGAATTTTTCTCCCCCCCCTTTTTTTTTTCTCTACTGCTGTTTTTATATCCATTAAGACCTGTCTGATTCCAGAAGATCTTCATTAAGATCAAACATCCGGTTTTCTCTGCTTGAATAGCAACAGTGAAAGCAATCTTCCAAGCTGCCATCATGGCTTGTCAGAAATTGATTGTCTGAGTTACATTTAGGTTAAAAAATGGATAAATCTCACTAGATTTTGCCCTGCCCTCTAGCATATCAGCTCTTGGGCAGATCTGTTTTCTACATAAAAAGTATCAGTTGCTATGTTGCTTTCTGCAGGCATGATTTTCTCACCTAGATGTTATAGTTTCACAACTAAATGCATTTCCAGTTTTTTGGAAAGTATACAACATCCTGAACACTTCTGATTTACATACCAGGTGGCAGATACAGAAAGTTTCTGCATTCCACAGCAGGGGAGAATAAGAGAAATGGGGTTACAAGTGCATAAAGATGGAAAGAGTCTGAGAAGAGTATCCTGTGAAAAGATCCCTGAATTCTTTTTCTCTCTTCTGCTATTGCAAATTTGCTAACTTTAATTTGTTATTCAGAATCTCCCAGCAATGTTTCATGTGATAAAAGCCTCTGGACTGTACATAAATGATGTTCTCCCCCGTCTTTGCTATTTGTTGTTGCTATCACTATATGTTGCCATGGCAATATTTTTGTGCTATGACTGGTTAAGTGTGGCTAACAAAGGGGCAGGGGGGAGAATAAGATCGATTTATTATGCTTTTGACACAGTGTGGTGAACTTATGAATATGTTGGGTGTTTTTTCCCTTTGAAAAGAAGAAATATGACAGGATTACGTAAGTTTTAAGAGTTTCTTGAAGTAGGCAGCTGCAGGCAGCAAAACCAAGTTTAGTTCCTCATGGAATGAATACTGGTGTGAGCCCCAAATGCATGTCCTTTATCATCACTGAAATCAGATATTGTTCATACAGAGATAAATATATGCAGGGCAAGTAAACAGGGAATCCAAAATAATTTTCTGACTCACATGATTGTGCTTCTATGGTCTTGCCACCTTCCATCCAGCTGTAAACACTGTCGTTCTCTAAAGTAGGCCTTTGCTGAGATGAATCACATAACTCTGAGAAACATTGGAAAGCAATATAAAAAAGATTTTGAGAGGTTCTCACACTTTTTTTTTGCAGCAAACAAAATTGCTGATCAAAAGGTTTAGTCCTGGTTTATATCTGTCACTGGATTTCAGCTGGTGCCTATTCTATTTTTTCTCCCTCATCTTCTGCTGAATGCAGGGGTTTATTCCAAGTGCAACAATTCAAGCTGGTATCTTTCTAAACCCAGTACCAGTAGGAAATGAAACTAACTTTTTCTCAGAAGATACAGCTCAACCTGCATACACCACATCTGAATTTGATCAAAAAACATTAAAGGATGGATGATAAATTTGCCTTTTGTAATGTTGGAAAATTTTTAAAAAGGTAACATGCAATAGTCTGCATTGTAGCCTATTCACACTAAGATTCAGCTCTTAAGTGTCTTCATAGTTGATGGTGCAGCTACAGTAGCAAGAAAAAAAAATAGAAAAAATCCCTTGAACTGTTCTAATGGAATTACTATTGCAGATTTCTGGTAGAAACCATTTAGCAACTGAAGCACAGCATTCTTTCTGTACCCTAATCCAAAACTCTTTCTCATTCCTTTATGACAGATTCTTTTCCCTGGGTATGTACCATCAATAGGACTAGAATATTACTGGTTTTCAGACCAGACCTCAATGTCATTTGCACACTAGATCAGAACTACAAACTACTACTACTAGCTACTTAATCAGTATACTAACTTCTAAGGGAGTTTTAAACACCAGGGCTAGCATGTGCACTGGTGTTGAGAAAAAGTAAATCTGCATTTTGGTTAGGGATTCCACCTACCTACCCACCCAGGTTTTTACTTCTGTATCATCTGTATGAAAAATGGCAGGTGTCTTAAACACCTCCATAAAGCTGTATGAAATATACTTGGCTGAAATAAGGAGGTGTAAATAGGACCTATATTTAAATACAGCCAATACAAATACAGCCTCACAGAGAACCCTCTGATTTCTCTTAATGGGCAGGAAAAATCTTCCCATCCAAAGACAGCTATTGCAATACTTTCTAGAAAGATCCAACACAAGACATTTTGGGATGTCTCTGTTACAAGTGAATGGAGTGCTGAGGATGGCAGCACTGCTGGTAAAATATTCAAGAAGTATGCAGAAACATGCTGTGGTCAGAACAGAAGTCATTACTAAGCAGCAGCATAGCAAGGGGAGAGAGAGATATTTTTGAGAAATAAACTACTCTGAGGAAAAATAACCTTTGTAAAAGAAAACTTTGGCATGATACAGGAGCCTGTTCTTGAATGGTTGCTTAATATCTCAGCATTACATTCCTTCTCCATTGTATCATCAGTTCACTGTTAGCTTTTTGTAAATAGCTTGGTGTTTATATTCAA
Source organism: Illadopsis cleaveri (assembly GCA_013399915.1). NCBI lineage: Eukaryota > Metazoa > Chordata > Aves > Passeriformes > Timaliidae > Illadopsis > Illadopsis cleaveri. The sequence continues at coordinate 54,547 of VXBB01002848.1, read as the reverse complement.
ATATTCCATGGCACAGAACTGTCATAATTTTGCCAGTAGTTTCATTTGACTGGTAGCTTCATTTTGTTCTATTATTATTATCTGACAAAAAGTTTGTTGGCAGTACAACTTCTGCCCTGGTATTAAATGGAATGTCACCAAATTTTTGCGTTCTTTTTGGTTTGTTTTCTGTTACCTTTTCATTCCAGTGAGACTTAAATCTGTCTCATGACAAAACAGAGCACACTCTGTCAGCTTTTTCTGTGTGTTTGTAAATTCCCTGTTCTGGTTTGAAACTGGTTATAGTTTTCAAAGTGAAAATTCATTCCAAACAAATATAAGTCAAATATATAGAAATATAAGTAAAAAACATTTTGCTAGGGTAATAAAATAAAGAAATGGCAATGTCAACAGTTTGTTGTATTAAAAACTGCCCAAATTACAATGAAGTTGGAATATGCAACAGATTTCTAGAGCTGTACATGTGGAATGATTTCCTTGTGGTCAGTTTAACAGACCAGTAAAGGATATCCTGAGCATAAGAGCACATTCCAGTTATTAAATGCCAGAACAGTCCCTCCCATCACCACCTCTCTACCCTCTCATGCACAGAGCAGGGGCAGACCAGATTTTTCCTGACAGTTGGGCAAGCTTCAGCTGCTGGAACAGCCCTTTAAGGCCAGGAAAAAGGTAGCCCTGCTACTGCTGCCCTTTTGGTGGGGTCTTCTCAGCAACTGGATAGGTCAAGGTGGGAAACAAAGTTTGGAGCTCCTTTGTGAGTCTTTTGATGATTCCAGCTTCCCCTGAGAAGCGAGTGCATAGCACAGTGCACATGGCAATGATGCCCTTGTATTTGCTGGTTACACTCAGAAGCTGCATTTCAGTAGATCCGTGGAGTCATTCAATTTGTAATAAATAAGTTCAGCTCCCAATTACCCAGCAGACTGTTTGTTTTTATTTAACTACATCATTTTCATTGTGCTGCAGGGTATGTTTTGCAAATTGTGTCACTTCCAGTTACTCTTTTGAGTCTGACTGATGTTAGGGCACTGACCTGAGATGGAAAGTCAAATACTAAAAAGCAAAATAACATTTGGTTCATCACTGCAAGACTCAAAAAAGATATTTGCAACTGTTCCATTAGTCCTGAGCCCAGAGGTTTTGGGGAAATATGGGATCATGCCAAATATTAGGCAGAACTACAGAAAGCCTAATGATTGGTTGTTGTGTTTGGTCAGTTTTGTCAAAGCTCTGCTAGAATTCTTTCAAAAACTTGAGTCTTTACTTTGTAAGGGCCTAGTGTTATTAAGTATCTCAGTGGAATTTTAAAAAGAAATAAAAGAAATCTTAAGTTATTTTGTCTTTTTTTTTTTTCTCCTAAAGTCATATTTTTTTGCAGACTGTAGGGAAGAAGTACCTGACTAACTAGAGCATCACATTCACTAAGAAGTGCATGAGAACTGCAAATGTGCTTGTTGCTTAGCAGATTTTGCTGGTTTTGGCTGGGATAGAGTTAATTTTCTTCACAGGGGCTGGTATGGGGCTGCATCTTAAATTTGTGCTGATCACAGAGCTGATAATACAGAAATGCTTTTGTTGTTGCTGAGCTGAGGCCTTTCTGCTTTTTGTACTGCTACTACTGCTTTTCTATTTATTTTTTTTTTTTTCATGCTAGTGAAGAGACTGGGGGTGCGTGGGAGACTGGGAGGAGACACAGCTGGGACAGGTGACCCAGACTGACCAAAGGGATATTCCAGTCAATGAGACATCATGCTCTGTAGGCAAAGCAGATGGAGGAAGGAGGCAACATTTGGAGTTACAGTGTCCTCCCAAGTCACCATTAGATGTGATGGGGCCCTACCCTCCTGGACATGGCTGAACACCTGTCTGCCCATGGGAAGCAGAATTAATTCCTTGTTGTGCTTTTCTTGTGTTTGTGACTTTTGCTTTCCCCATTAAACTGTCATTATCTCTACCCACAAGCTTTTACCCTCTCTGTTCTCTCCCCAGTCCTGCTGGTGAGGACTGTGAGTCCTGCAGTGAGTGGTGTGTGGTGCTTGGCTGCAGGCAGGTTTGAAGCCATGACTGTCCTCAATTTTATACTCAGATGATAATAAGTTGAAAACATCCTGACCGAAATCTACGCTGTCATTAGAATTAGTGAGACAACTGTAAGCAGCTTTCAGCAGCTGCAGGGATCTGAAAGAGAATTTTGCTTGCTGTGTAATTATCTGAGGTGTTTGATGTATGACGAGGTGTTTGGCCACTGCAGGGGATGAGCTTCTAGACTTGATGGACAGAGGAAAGGACAGAGTGACAATGCTGAGTGTGTACAGCATAATAGAGTCCTGTGCAACAATATGTATTATAATTTGTTCACTGATAGATTATAGAACCAGCAATCTCTGGCTCACTTTACTTTCTTAAAGAAGCAGACATGGGGTAAGCAGAGGAGTGATAAGTATCCCTGCCAATCAGTCAGAACTTTTCAATCTGCAAGTGCAGTGGAGTCACCACACACAAATAAAGACAGAGAAGTGTCTTCCCACTGAACAGTTTTGTAAATCATTGTGTAATAGGAGCAACAGAAAGCTGACAATGCCATAGGGCACAGAATCAATGCATCAGCCATTGCAGGGACTGGAGATGAAAAAGCAGTATGTTTTTAATTTGTGGACTAAGAGCTACGTGGTTTAAAAGGGGAAGGGGGGATCAAAGAAGGGTGTGTCAGGTGGCCCCAGAGAGACTTTCAAGTTGTAGCAGGGACTGGAGTAAATTGTGAGATGCTTTTAATTTCCTGTGCTACTAGTGGAAGAGAGTTTTTGAATTTGCTTTTCAGAATTGTTGAACAAGTAGCTGATAGTTATGTGGTGAAAAAGAGATGCTGGATAAGTGGCTGAGTTTTACAGGATTTCTTTAAGCTCTTCCATGCATCTCAAGGTTTATGAAGATATATTTCAGATGTATGTGCAAAGTGCTTCAGGATTCTTTGAGATGAAAGACTACCTATGTAAATACAAGATATTAATTATTGAGCTTCATGGATTTAATTTTTTACCAATGGGTTTTTCACAGTTTATAATGTAACCATATTTGGATTTCCCTCCAAGATTTAAGAGTACAGCGGTCAGATGTTATATTTTAGATTCGAGGGTAGATAAAAGAAGACAGCTGTTCTCATCTTAATTGACTTTCTAAACATGTATTTAGTAGTTTAAAAAATAAAGTGTTATATACACATAGAATTTAAAGTAATCTATATAATGACTATATTTGCTGCAAACTTTTAAAACAATTAAAACAATTTTCCTTTGAAAATAGTGAGAGCAGACTAGATATTCTGCCAAAGTTATTTTCTGGAATTGGTTTGTTGAAATATTAAGCCAGCTGTTGATAGAGACACTGCCTTCCCCATGCGTGTGAATATTTTAGTGTTCTGGGTTTTTCTCAGGTAGTTTATAATTAATTCATTGAGAAATTAAAATCCAGTTGGGAGGACAGAAAAAGCAACAACTATTCCCCTGCATCTTCCAATCTGTGTCCTAAAGTCCTGGAAAGTGAAGTAATATATTTAAATCACTAATTGTAAAAAAATACTCATGTTACTTAAATTATGTTTACACTGAAAATTTGTTTATTAATACTTCAAGTTTCTAAGGAACCAGATATATTTAAAACAACTTTATTTAACAAACAAAATTTCAAATTGCTTGTTTTGTTTATCTTAAGCAGAATGCACTTTCTGTCTGAATATTATTGATACATATAAACTTTAACCCCGTCTTTATCCAAACTTGAAAATTTATTTTCTTATATATTTTCTAAGATAACATAGCTAAACATCAGAAATAAAATAAACATAAATTTGTCATGTAAAACCAGTGAGTTAAATACATATGTAAACATTCAATGCAGCAGAGGAAAATATCAAATTATACCCCAAAAAGTGTCACCTTTTCTTTTGGAAAAGTTATTAAAATGTACAAATAAAAATCAAATTAAAATTATTTTTATATATTGATTGTTTTGTAATTAATATAATTACGGTTAAAACTAGTAATTTTTGTTGCTTCAATTTCAGTCATTGCTGTAGATGTACGTGAGGAGTTGGTTTGGCTGCACATAATAAAATTGCCAGCATTTTGTGC
>VXBB01002848.1:28727-50288 GCA_013399915.1 Illadopsis cleaveri | reverse complement strand
AGAACTGAGAACAAGGCCTTGAAGGACTCCTCTTCTTTCTTGCGACGCGGCACGGGGCTTTTAGAGGGCCGGGGACTTTAACAACCTTGAATCTCAGCAAGGAACAGAAACCGAGATGTAAACACCATGTAGGAGGAAAGTCATCTCTCCAGACCTGCCAAGAATGCACAACCCACTGCTCTGAAGAGAGTAGCTGCTAGGAGGATCGATGCAAATGGAGTTTCTTTTCTCAGTAGAAAACTCCTGAGCAGAGTTCAGCCTAAGTTCAAAGATCTCCTTGTGTGGAAATACAATATGGTTACACTGTGCTACACTTCAAGGTTATAGATTCATCACCTTAGGTGGAAAATGCATAAATACTTGGCTGGCAGACATAAAAACATGTTGGTTTGACTCCCTTTATCTGGTTTTCAGGATTTCTGTATTTGCTCACTCAGGGCTGAGCCCGAGCCTTCCTGGTTATGGCATCTCCACCTTTTTATTTCTCTTTTATGATACTGCCAGAAATAGATAATGAATGAAATCCATTTAAAGATAATTGGTTGTTTAGCTGTATATTAAAATAAGCTTAGATTAGAATATAAGACCTTTATTTTTTCTGATCCTGACAAGTTCTCTTTGATACATGATGACCTTTTTTCTTGCCATAGTCCACAGCTATTTCCAGTGAAGGTAATGGGGCTAGACTAGCATGGCACTGATGCCAAATTTTCATGAGCAATATCAAATGCACAGATAGATGTTTAATAAGAGATCCTGACTGAAACCATCAATAAGCCCACATTATATAGATTTTAATTTTGTTTTCTATGGGAATGTTTATGTATCCATAGTGCCTGTGTCTGGCTGCTAATTTTTAACCCCATTGCCTGCTTTCAAATCTACTATGAAAGATGACTAAGAATCTCTAAGATAAATCATTTGCTAAAAGTCCTGAAATTTAGGGGCCAGAAGAGGCAGAGACTCTTACAGTGCTCCAGACAAAGGAAAGGCTTCCAAGTGGGCTCAAGAAACCCAGAGAGGCAGGTGATCCCAGAAAATGCCCCAGGAGCAGAAAGGAGAGCTGAAGTTCATACCCCTGCAAGTGTGAACATCCACCAGCACGTGGCTGGCTGCACTGCAACGTTTCATGGGCTGAAATGCTCAACCAACCATTCCTCTGGCAATTAAACAAATTTTCAGAAAGGCTGGACTGGCTGATCTTGGAGGTCTTTTCCAATGATTCTATGATTGATGTGGTTCCATGAGCAGGGTCTGGGAATTCCTGTTCAGAGGGGAATCTTTGCATGTGCTTTCTAAGATACTGTTTTTCTGTATGCATCTGCCATTGAAGGACTCAGAAAAATTGGTTTGAAAATGAGAGTTCAATCACTCTGGGGAAATGTTGCAAATTTCTGGAATTTAAACTATAATTTTAATGTTTGATATGACACTGGATGAAAGGACATGTTTCTGGCTAATATATTTGATTGTGTAATTACTGATGATCTGATTCCCATTGCAATCAAGAAATGCGGAACAAACATGTCGGGTTCCAAGGGAAGAAATTTCCAACCAAGTGTTGGAATTGTTACCAGCCAGATAATGAAAAAGAAAATAGCCCTAGAAGTGAAAATATAATAAATCAAGTTTTTGAGAATAATTAAATTAAAAATAATTCATTTTATGTATCAAATCTAAATACTTGAGCACAGAAGCAAGTGGACTGCACTTAAGCGAAGTAAGCTAGATTGTGTGGAAAATGGTCATTAGAGGTAAATAGTTCCCTGTTATCATTTGTTTCAGTGGAACTGGGTTTCATATGAACTTCATGAAGAATTTTTTGACAAAAGCAATTGATGTTTAAATATCCCAATAGTTTTGGTGTTAGAGATACAAAAATATCATTAAAGGAAGCTAAAATTATTCTTTTATTCCATAACTTTTCATTTAAGTGTTATTTTTGTGAAGCAGGCCTGTTAAAAAACAAAGTCTGTTTTGAATTCTATAGATCCTGACAGATTCAAGTAAGTGAAGGAAAAGAAATATAAATGGAAGTGGCATAGTACATTGTCATTCCATACCAGCCAAATGAAACGAGTTTTTATACAACAAAAACAAAAACAATTCTTTATAACTGCCTTGCATTTTAGAGCAAGCTTAATGGATTGCAGCACTTCAGCTTCAATGAGCTGAATGTGTCATCAGGTTGAGGCTTTATTCAAATCAAGTGATTACAAGATACCTGTAGACTGTATAGAGAAGGCAGGGGAACCCCTGGATTTATGTATTTTGACAATATTGCACTTCAGGTAGTTGTGTCAAGATGTTACTGAATATTAAAGGCTACACTTGGAGCTGCAGCCTTTGTGCTATTTGATGTTTTGTTCTACACTTGTACCAGAAGTAGTTAGTGGGAAAATGTAATTGTGTGCAAGTTTACAAAACCAAAATTACAAATCATTATTAATTATTTGATTATCTGATAAAAATGATAGCATCTTTATTCAGATTTCTGTAGTTGTTTGTGCACTGTTTTGAGCATTTTGATGATAAATGCTAAGTGCATCTTAGAGTATTTGCCTGATTATTGTTTTGAGGTTTCTAAATGGGAAGGATAAGTTGTAACGTCTCTCAGTAAGATTATCCAAATCTGGATCCATATCAGGAGACTACACTGTCTATACTTTTCAACAAGGATAATAATTCTTACTGTTCATCTGTGGCTGTATTTTTGAATTATGTAGATCATGCACGTGGGATAGCTGAAAAAAACTCGAAACAAAATTGAGGTTTATTTCATAACAAGTTCTAAACCCACGTTTTTTAGTTGTCAAAATGTTTAAAAATTCAGTCTTAAATATTTATATGTAAACTAAAACTACTATAGATCTAGATTTCTGAAAAAATGCTCCAGTTTTCCAAGTCCCATGAAGAACTGGGATTTGTAACCTGTCTGATAAACTTGAGTTATCATTGCTGAGATCCTTGGAGTTTGTTTCAAATCAAGCCGAGGAGTGGTAAGAGAAAAAAAAGTTTAACTTTTCTATCTTTTTAAGTCTTTAATTATTACACACTTCAATGGGCACTTAGCCTGACTAGAAATTACCCTTTTACCCAAAATAAATACGAATATTTACCTAGAGGCTCAACATTTTGCTTCACTGAAAACAACATATTTGTGCCATGTCAGTTCTGGGAAGGAAGCCAGATTAGACATTCCCACCTCTCTCTGCCCCCAGACATTCACTTCAGTGCAGGAGTTCATTGCCTTTTCAATTGCACTGCTCCCACAGCTTTTGAAATTAAACTGCAAACCAGTCAACTAAAAGCTTTCTGGTTTTAGAAAAACAACTCAGGAAAAACCTCAACCCTCTAAAAAAATAAAAGTGTGTCTCTGACCTTAAATAAATAAATCATTTCTACTTTGCAATGTAACTACACAAACAGCAGCGTGGGCAGAACAGAGCAGCAGTGATCAGCAATGAAGAAAGCGTTCATTAGTTGCAGCTGGTAAGACCAGAAAGGGCATTTTTCTGAACTTTGGGGGTTTTTCCTCCAAGCTTGTTGCATTAGCAAAATCTGAGACCTTTCATGTTAATAAAGAAGGGAATTTAAACTTCATAAATAATAAAAAATAATTAGGAATTTTATGTCAACACAAGGAAAAGCTAAATGTACGTAAATGTAGCAGTAGGGACAGTGGGAGCAGCTGAAAGCAGTTTCTGGTACATCATAAATGAAGGAAATGGATTGAATTTGTTTACTCCTGGATTAGGTGAAACCTCTTGTAACCTGCTGCTTATGTAACCCTCAGACATTAAAAAATATTTCCTAAATTTCATTTCCAAACCAGGATTGATTTTTATTCACCTGAAAGTTTAAACCTTCAAAAATGTAGTGTTAGGGCAAATCCAAGAAGTTTAAAATTGCTGAGTTGTTAGGACAAAACCCTAAAATTTTAAATCTGCAAAACTACAGTATTAGGGGAAAAAAAGGCATTCTAAAATAGTTACATCACAAATCTAGAGTCACGTGATAGTAGGTGAAATATAAACCCTTCAGAAATGCAAGGGTTTGTTGTCATTAGTGTGTTTTGTCTCATCTGAAGTTACAGCATTGCAGTTAAAATGCATTCATTTTATGTGATTCCTCATTACATGATCATTGCAATTCTGACTAAAATGAAGCCAGGTGGCACAGAAGGGTTCTTTGGATCTGAGTTTCTCCCTTTGGTAGAATGTAGAGCTCAGCTCAGTGAAGGTTAATAAATAGGATATATATTTATAAACTCTGAAAGCAAAGGATGACTAGACCATTTTGGTGAGATGTTTTTTTGTTGTTCAGGCCCTGATACAAAGTCAGCAGAGGCCAAAGCGAGAGCATTATGATGGGAAGCACAGAACAGATATCATGTTTTGTGATGGTGTGGGATTCCATGGCGTCCATTTCTGGCTTAGCTGGACCAGTCCTTTGTCATCTGGTGTAAGTCACTTGCCTGCTCTGAGTCTCAGTAGCAGTTACAATTCTCCCTATCACATGGAAAAATTCAGTAAATAAAAAGGCAATGAAAATATGATTGCATACATAGAATTATCTCTAGTAATAATTTAGTGGTGTGATTTGCTGACCATAGTGTAATTAATTGTTGAAATGCTGTATTTCACTTTCATTTATTTAAGGCTATTGCCTGCACCATTTTCCTCAAGTGCCTCTTTGTCCCAGGGTTATTTTAAGAGTGGAAAATTAGTCACTTGCCTAAAACATCAGACTCTCAACCTTGTCTATGCTTCGAAAATAGGCCTGAAGTACTACCCAGCTCAGGCAGCTGCTCTGCTCTTATTCCCCCTTGGGAGGCCAAGAAGTGTGGTAGCAGCAGCTGCTGGGCAGGGGAGTACCCTGTGCCCTCACTTGTGTCTCCCTTGTCCCTCACACCTTCAGGTTTGTCCTGCCCACTCCTCCATCTCCTCCTGCGTGTGAGAGCCAGCTCTNGAGATTTAGGTGCCTACAGCTGGAAACAGACTTGAACTGGGATTTTCAGGACCATCTAGTAGTCTGACCTGCACCAAAATCACTGGTTGTCAGGCTGCTGGTAAATCCCTCCAGATTCCTGTCTATCCTTTTAGAAACCTCAGTGACCTTGAGGACAGCCCAAGCCCTCATGTTATCCCAGTGAAAGTGAGAACTCCCACGGGGTGAAATGAGAACTCCCTGCCTGTGGTGTGACACTGGTGAAGTGGGAATGGCTGCAAAGCAGGATTTTATAGCTTGATTGAAAGATCAGATGGAACAGAAATCTTCAAATAGCAACTGCTCAAAATATGACTGTGAAAATCATTAGCTATGTTTATTTTTTATTTTATTTTCCTACTGGAGCTACCTCACTTCAGACTCAGGCCTTAACAATAGTGGCATCCTCTGGGTATTTCTCAAGAGAAGACTAAATATGGTGTGGCCTGGTATGGCCTGTGCCATGACAGGCAGGAAGACTCATAATTCTGGGCCAAAACTTTAAAAACTGCACAGGAATGTTACTTAGGGCACACCTGAGATCTTTCTCATCTTGCAATGATAAGTTGAGGCATTTTCAAATACAGCATTTGTACATTCCAAGGTGCTTTGACTTGAGTACAGTGGCAATTAGGGAGTTAATTTAAAGCAAGGAGGCAAGCTTGAGACAGTGGAGAGCTGAGACAGTAGCTCATGGCTAAAAGGCTGATCACAACTGCAGGCTCTATAAAAGTACTCTGGTAGTTAAAACTGAGCCCCTGTGCAACAGAATGGAACACCTTGTAACTGAAAAGCAGGGCTGTTATGTAGCTGGAGTTAAAAATGTCTCTGTTTGTGGTGTAACAACCCGTGTTCCTTTTGGTGACAGCCCTAGAGCTTTAAACTTGACGAGCAGAGTTGTAGGGAAATGCTTTCTCACCGACAGACTTTTGTTTCTTTAAGGCTGCTTTAAGCTGCTTTGGCAAACTGTAATTCACTCGTGTTGTTTTGCTTTGCAGCAGCTTCTTGTAGAAAGTTCTTCCTTTCCCAGTCTTATGCTTCTCACTTGTTTTTTCTTCCTTTTTTTTTTTTTTTTTCTTCACTTTCAAGCTCACTGCAGAAATTCTCTACCGCAAAACAGTTTTCTCTTGTGCTTTTTACAGCACTAAGTTGTTGCTTTGCTGTGCACTGCAGGTAGATCTGAAAAGCTTGAGACATAGAGGTCTGGATTCAAAAAAGGGATTCATGTACTTCAGTTTCACCTGAGCTGCAGTTTGAGTCTCAGATCAAAACCAATTTGCATATAAATTGTTCCTCATCGCTTAAGTGCCTGTTAATCCATAGGTGCCTGGTTGTCTTGCCTGTAAAATTGCTTTAGTGTGTGCTCATTGTGCAATGCAATGCAGTGCAGAACCCCAGGTCTGTATGAAATCACAGCACAAATCTTGCAGTAACACAGGTATGAGCCCAGAAGAAATCTGCCTGCACTAGCCTGGCCCTGAAGTGGGGTTTTCATCAGGTTTCATCTGAGGCAAATATCGGGAATTTTGAGTGCTATTCAGCCTGTAGAGAATTTTGCACATGTATTTTATTACAGCTGGTATTAATTTTCAGGAGCAAAATTTCTAGGTTTTGTGTGGAATTCTTGTAAACCTCTGACACACCTGTAGGTGTGGGCATTGTATCTATTAGCTCAATTCTGTTTTCAAGTTTCTGTGGAGATGAGTGATCCACAAATGCAATAACATATAAAGTTGTATTGCAAGTAATGTTTCTTATATTGTAGGGATTCTCATTTCCTATTCCCCAAGTTCTTCTGCAAGCAAAATATATGGTAGATATAAGCATCAGTTCATTGACAAACTTAGGAATATGCTTAATTTTAAACATTTTGAAATACGTAATCTCTAAAATATCTGCATTTATATTCTAGCTGCGTCCAATGCCATGAATTATGGATGCTCTAAAACTAAGTCATTTACAAACTGTAATCGTTACATCAGAGGCTGAACTAAAATTTTTGTGTTTATATCGAACTCTAAAATAAAATAATGAATGAAAGTTGGCAAAATCAAATGTGTGGACAAAAAAGTCAAGCTTTAGATTCTTGGAATAAAATAAGTTCTATAACACTTAGGAAAGGTTTTTTAATTAATGTTGTTATTATTATAATAAAAATGTAACCATCATTTATCCTAACCTCGTTGAAATAAATAGTTCCTTCTTTAGATGCTACTTCTGCCACTGGAAGAAATTTTTAGATGACTGACCAGATCTTTATTTGGTAGAAAATTTGCTGTCAGTAGAGCTCTGCTGACTTGGTTCTGAAGTTCTGTTTCCCTTCTGTTTGTATGTTTAGCTCCTGGTTACTGACAGCGTCTATTTTTTTTATGACTGAGCTCTCAGCTCAGTCATAAAAAGAAAATATTCATCTGCTAGCAGTCCTACAGAGAGCTTTATTTAATTCAAAAGTAAAAGTTGTAAGTATACAGACTGAATAAGTTCTTGTCCTGTGTTCTTATCTACCATTATGAGCAGGGAATTAATACAAGACATTTCAAAAATTGTTTCGAGTTCACGTCACAAATGGTTTTTTATCAGATCTGAATACAACCAAGAAATACATTCCACAGAATCCTACATATCTTTGAATATTTATAGACCTTTGAACTTTACACCAAATAGGATATGATCATAAAAAATTCATAGCATAATTTTCACTCCTACATTTTGCAGCTGAGACTTTCAAAGATGATGGCACTTTGTTCTGGAAGAGGAAAGCTAATATATGTCTAAAAGGCCATGAGACCATGAATGGAGGCAGTAATATATATCTATTTACATGGGAAAGCTAGTAATACATAAATATTCCTGTTGAGAACTTTTCTGAATGTGAGAAGTTTTCATGAATTCCTTTAGGGTTGGTCAGCCTTGTCAGTTTATTTGTAGCCAAACACTGGAGTAGATCACACTACCTGGACATCTGCTGAATAAACTGAGCCATCTGCTTGAAACCTGATGGCACAATATAGAACACAATGTTTATAATATGTACAATTTCAGCCCAACTAGTTTCTCGTTTCAATAAAAATGGAATTAGCAAGTGTGTTCTCATTGCAAGCCTGCCTTCCACCCTCCAACAGGCTTAGCACTCCTGGAAGAGGAAACAAAGAAGACTTGCCCCTACCAGCTGGGCCTGCAGCTCCAAGATCTGAGCAGGTGATGGAGAAGAAACAGGGCTGGGGAAAATGGTCCTCCTCCCTCTGTGACACAGTTCTGCAACTAGCCCAAGGTGTACTGGGTGGAATTTTGAGGGTAAAAAAATAATTATAGTGTATATGTAATGTTACACTTGACTAGGTATTAGTTTTCCTCCTACTTCAGCAAGTAGTCATGAAGGAGGAATAAATAAATACTCAGCTGCTATGTTCACTATCAGGAAGTCAGCCTATGTTAAACTGACTTTCTTCTGATTAAAGTAATTTTGCATTCAAAGAGAATTTATTTGATATTAGGCAAAGAAGCATTTCAAGTTTCTGATAATAATCATTGTGGTCTGGACTAGATCATGTTGATCAGTAAGGTGAAGGATGGGTTGTTAATGTATTTCACCTTTTAAAAACTTTTTTCCTCTTTGAACCTGAAATCTACCCATGATGTTAAGGGAAAAATGTGTTTATGTCTCAAACTGATTTAGTACATTTTAATGTGATGCTTGATCTGTTTCACTTGAAAAGTAAATCTGCTTCTATTTTATGCTTACAATAATGGGCTAAGGTTGGAAAGCTCTAGAGGTGTTCACTGAGAGTGATGTATCCAAATATTGTTGTAATTGAGATGTATTTTAAGCACTGTGAATGGACTGTTAAGCACACCTGCCCTTATTCCCTCAGACAGGCACCATCCTTGCTCTCCTCTACCACAGAAAACCCTTTTCCTCTTCAACCTGTTACCACAGTACCTTTATGAAAATACAAAGGTCTCGGGGTTTTAANTGTGCCAGGCACCCCCCTGCACAGACCCCCCTGGACAGAATTCAAACCCTCTTTCTCGGGTTCCAGACCCCTCTGCTGAGGTCTGTAACCATCCAGGGCAACCAGAGGAATACCCTGGACTCCAACAGAAGGGGCTTGGATTCTTTTCTGTTTCTGAAGCGTTTTTCCAGGGTGGATTGTGTGTCTGCGTGGGTGGTACACTGTAAATTCTGGTGCTGCCTCTCTCTTTTTCACAGTGTATGATAGATGGATCCCAAGCCCTCCTTGTAGTAAAACATATCAATGTCTCCCCTGAGAATGATATTTAGGATGAGTGTTGCCAAAGTGTAGATTGCTCTTCCAGAGCCTTTCCAGCATATGCTGGTCTTACCTTCAGGGAGAGCACTCTTGGAAATGGTCTCTAGACAGCTGTGGGATGATTCCTCCTAGGTCTGGAATTTCTCTCTGTAACTGTGAGGCACATGACCCAACAGGTTCTTGATATTTTCACATCTTTGATCATTGGTCTCAATTAATTCAGTGGGCAAAATTACCTAAGCAGAGAGACCTGTCTGTCAGCCTTTATCCATGACTTTTTGTTAGGGCAGTGTGGACCACAGGGAAACTTCAGTCCATCAGTGTGTTAACACTTTTTAAACACATGGAACATTATTTCAAAACTCTCCCTATTACAGTTTCACTCCTATCTAGTATATCTAAATAATTTTGATCAGCAGCCTTAATGAGAGGTGATTCCAAGTAATCTAGGATGACTTAGTAGAGAGATTTTTGATAGGCCCAAAATTTAGGCTATATGATAAGATCATGCATTCTTCTGCTATCAGTATAGTTGTTCATAGGGGTTTTTTGATAATTAAAATTTCTTTCCTTTAAAACAAATTATGTAATATCCTATCCTGATCCCTGGCATAATTAGGAAGTAAGAACAAAGCTTTGCGTCCTCTCTAAGCTACAATCAAATGCCTGAGAACCAAGAATTAGGCATCTGTACTGCTACTGCAGTTACAGTTCCTTGCCTCCTAGCCATTACTTGACTTCAACAGCAGAGACTCTGCACAAATTTTCTAGGAGATTTATTGGCAGAGAGGGAACAAAACAGTAATGTTGAGTTATAATTCACTGAAACAGCAGACAAAAACCTGGTTTTCATGATCTTAAATTCTTTATGAATAATAAGCAAGGAACAATGCAGAAAAGCTCTTGTGCTGATAGGAACAAATTTTAAGCTCCACAGTATGAATTTTCTTGAAGTGTATTCTAATAGTCACTGAAACCATAGATGGCTATCAATGATGTATGAGTGTTCTGAAAGTTAAAAATTATGTCCAACAACAATTAATCCATAGAGTTGTGTGCTGTCTTTAGCAATTTATAGAGGTTTTTCAACCTGCAACCTTTTTAAACCTTCTCAAGATATGAGGAACCAGTGATCCATTAAAAGGAAGAACTGAGAAAAACAAATCTGTAGCAATAGGCTTGTATTTTGTATGGAGCATCCAAAATAGTCTCAACAGTTCCTGGCATTGATGGCTGAACAATCATAAGAGCAATTGGAACCATTTGGTTGATACATTTTAAATGCTGTCCTAAAGCATGCAACTGCTGTTCCCAAAGAAAGAGCAGTGAGTTAGGGAGGAAGATGAAAAAACTGTAGAAACAGAAAATATTTACAACTTGGATAAACTGAAGTTGTGTTTAAAAATTATTGTTCCAGAGGGATGCAGAGGAAGATTGGACAGTATCTTTTGAACAGGTGTAGTTTAGCTCATAATCAATTTTGTAAAGAAATTAGTTTGACACATTGAAAGATCTCTATCAGTCTTCCTAGCTGATCAAAAATAAGAATGGGTGAGAGGAGAGTATAAAGTGTTGATGAAGGTGGTTTTATTCTGTTTGTCATTAACAGAAATCTCTACATGCCAAGTGTGTGCTGGTTTTTTGTACCCATTTATATTTCAATAGAAATAATATTTTAAGATTAGGGTGCAGTAATTTAAAACTGTGGTTGTGAACATCACATTTTCCTCACTTTAAAATATCAGTGTAATGTCAAATTCTTTTGCTCTTTATATTTTTCATACTATTGTTTTGCCCTCACATGATGATCATTATCTCCCTTAGATACTGAGTGAACATATCTTTCTGGCGAGTTTTGTTTTCTTTCTCTCCACTTGAAAACTATTGTGCATGCCTAGGACAGTCTTTTTTTTTAATGTTCCATGGTCCAGATATCACAAACTTCACAATTCCAAAATTCCATGAGGGATCACTGGCTTTTAAATAAGTGGCAATGTGGGTGAGGTTAAAGTAGGTCTGATGTGGAGCTCAGTCCCCAAGTGCTAACCAGCCAGCTGGCATTTAGGCTGACATTGATCAAAAGACACTACTCCTGACTCTGTGAAGTCTGCCAAGATGAAAATATTTCTTTCAATCTGGCTCTGACATTAAGGTGGTTCTCCACATTATTTAGTACTAGGGTTAAGCCAGATCTCTTTCATGTTACATTGGAGCCAGAGGAAACAGGCTCACTAAAGCCATCAGAATAATAGGGTGATTTTAAAATTTCCCCTGGGTTTAATAAAATGTGGTAGTTTGGGTGAAATTTTCCTGATAGGCCTTTCTGTTAATGCTTATCTAGATAATGCATCTTCCAAATGTACTGACCAGAGTGTTTCTGATATTAAGAAGACTTTGCCCTGCAGCTCCACAGATGTTTTTTCTGCAGCTTTTTTATTATGAGTAGGGTTTAGAATTTCACAGTTAAGTTGGAGGGTATTTTGTATACTCTATGCACCTAGCTATGGTTATACTGAATTCCCCAGGGGAATGGGAGGAGAACAGATTTTTAAAAGACAAGCTTGTTGAAATGAATGCAGTTGTAACTGCTGAATGCCAGCTGAGTTATAATGGTACAACTGCTTCTTATTCACTTGAATATGAACAACAGGAACACCTCATGAACATGGGTGTTGAATGCCTGATGGCCAGTGCAATATAGAACAAGTTACTATCAAAAGAAGTGGTGTATCAAAGTGCTACAGATGTAGATGAAAATGTGTATTTTCAATTGATTCTGCATCTTTGGGAAACAGAGAGAAAAAATATTTTCCAGAGATGTAGAGAAGCATCATTTCATAGGTTTTTTAGGTGGCAACTCAAAGATCACAAACATCTTAGGGCCTGGCTCTCTAGTCAAAGGCTAACTATTAAAGCAGACTTACTTTAGATGCTCTCCAAATTGGAATTTGGCTTGTTTTTTTCCAATTTCTAATTCATCTGGGAACAGGCAAGAGCAACTTTTTTTTTGAAATGTGACCCATTATTTAAGCTCCAGCACAAAATGTTGGTTGGCAAAATTAAAAGAAAGAAAAAGCGAGGTAAACGTTCTGATAATCATCTATGTTGTTCCAGTGAAAGATTTAGGTCAGTACCTTAGTGGAAAATTGTACAGGCTCTTTCATATTAATATTAATTTACTTATTTAAACTGCAGTGAAACATTTCTTTTGATAAATGTGGCCATTCTTTAAAAAAAGAAAAAAAACCCAAGCAAAAATAAAACCAAAAGAAAACTACAAATAAAATTGTGGCTTTTCCTCGCAATACCTTCTGGCAAAAAGTATGTGACCCTTCATGGAGACACCTGACTTAATGCACCAATCATTAATTTGGTTTTATTTACACAAATGTACAGTCCTTGCTGCTCACAGCACGTGTGTTTTGGTCTTGGCCTGCCTAGAATTTTCTGGCTTTGAGCTGGGTGCCAGGCATGGGGTGATCTTCAAACCATGCTTGGACTCTTGCATTTCTTGTTTCTGTTCCTCTGGCAAAATCTGCAGTTCCTAGGCCAAAACAAGGTCCTGATGGCATTTTCATTGCCTCCCAATTCTCACTTAGACTTGTGTGCAGTCAAGTGGGTGTAAGCCAAGAATCAGAATCAGTGGGGGTGTGGGATGTATCATGTGATTATGTTCTGTTCTATTGGCTAGTTTAGGGATTTGGAAACACCTTCAGGTATTGATTGCATTTCAGTGAAAAGCATGTCAAACAGACCTACCTTCTCTCTTATTTGCATTTACATGAACTGTCGCTCTTCCCATTTTCTGAGTATAAAATGAGTTTAACTATTTCAAGAGAAAGGGAAGGTATTAGTAAAGCATTGGAAAATTAACGTGTGTGGATGTATATACATTTTATGTGTACGTACATAAGCTCCTTGTCTGCAGAATTTAGAGGTTCCAACAAGTAGTGATGTTTCATTCAAAATTCTTTTTTTCAAGCAGCACCCAGGTACAGCTGAATTAAAGTCAAACAAATTGAAAAGCTCTCCAATTTCCATCTATTTCTACTTATTAGGAGATCAAAAGTTCACTTCCAAGCTGCCTGCTCTCTTGGCATCCACAGAGGACATTGCAGGCATCAGACATCCCTGTAATTCTCTTCAGTATCCTTCCAAATCATTCTTCACGCTGCTTGCTTACATTGATGGAGGGGTGTCATTAGAAGGTGTGGAGCAACCACTGTCTTCACTTTAGGCTACCTGTGGATGGAGACTGACAAAATATTCCAGAACTATCCCATCTCAGGAGAGCTTCTGTGACTTTATGGACAAAGTCAGAATTAATGGTGGGTGTTCTTAGAGAAAATCTTGCGTGTTGTAGTTTATAACTAAGCAAAGGAAATTGTGTAACCATAGGGATATATAGATATATATATATATTTAAGTGTATAGATACTGAACAAATTTCTATTTCAAGCCTTGAGCATCTTACCAGAAGCTAAAGTTCTATAAAGAAATATGTGACTGTTTAATTTGTGATTGTTCAATTTGTTCTTGCAGACATCTCCAGCAATAAAATGTCCTCCATGGTGAATATTTTAATAGTGATGCATTGCCTCCAGAAAAACAAACAAAAAACCCCAAACAAAAGCAACAAGATATAGGATCATCAACCTGGAATTACTTTCAAGTTTTGCTTTCCTCATAAATAGATTTTAAAAAGAGGAAATACCAGCACCCATAATAACTGGACCATGTATTAAATATGAACTTTGGTTTCAGAGAAGTGTTGCTATTTGCCTGTGTTCTGTAAGTGGCTCTCCCTAAGAGCTGCCTTACAACTGTGTCTGTTCCCCCATCCCCTGTTGTCAAAATGATGAGAAGAAATGCAGCTGAATGACCTGATTTCTTAGGACAAGCTGACCTGTTTCATTGTTCAATCTTTAGCCATAAGCTTCAAGTGCCAGTCCTCTGGGGATCTTTTTGGAAATATGTAGAAACCACATTCCATAGATGCAGTCAATGTCAGGAGAAGAAATATTGCTGAATTTTGGTGGTGTGAATTTAGTCCTAAAGAATAAAGGGATTCTGCTCCTTGTAGTGTTCTGTTCAGCATGGGAGGAGATTTTTACAGTTATGGAAAAAATTAAACTGGGACAGATCTGCTGATAGAGATTGCCTACTTATCTTTTTGGGTCTGTCATACTTGTAACTGAAAAATAACAGGAAAACCAAAACAAAACACTTTAATATGACATGACCTGGAAGCTCAAATTGAAAAGAATTCCATTTGAAAAAAAGTCAGTAAATTGGGTAAGTATCATTGACTTCAGGAGAAATAGGCAATGGACTTCCAAAACATTAATTTTATACAGGGAAATGTTGGATTTGGGATGTCCTTTATTCTAGGAAATTGAAAAGATACCAGAGAAACCACTGGGAAAGTTTAAATGTGTTCCTTCATTGAATATCCCTAATTTTTTAATTGCTCTTTCCATCCTTGAATAGTCTAGGTTCTGCTGTACAAGTACTCCTTACCCTGTCATCTTTGGTGTGCTAATGGTGTCTGAAGCTGTTAGAGATGAACATGTATGAAAATATTTCCATCACGTCATGAAACATCTTTCTAGTCAGTGTGAACCCTGTTTGCTGTAACAGGAAATACTGTATTGCTGTTAGCTGCTCAGGAGAATGGCACAGAAATACAACAGCAACAAAATTCAGTTAAAAATATGTAAGAAAATTATTTTTTTTTTCAAAATCTTGGCCAATATTGAAAAATCATAGCACTGCTAATGTGGTCCCTGGTTTTCATGCATATATAGGAAGCATTCAGGGGAGCTACTTAAAAAAAAATACATTAATGTGAGTAGCTGAAAATACTTTGCTAAAGCTGGTTTTACACTGAAATGGGGCCTTCTACAAACAAATGCTCTTTAAGAGCCAAATATTACTATAAAACCTTGACCCATGGTTACGAATGCTTTTCTATGGTTTTCCAAAGAGAATACATTGATTATTCTGTTCAGTAAGGACTTTGTGTGGCAGGGCTACAGGAAGGATAATTAACATTTAAACCCAACAAATGATATTTTGGTTTTGTGTGCTTTCTCTCTTCAGATTCTTGTTAAATCCATTGCCTCACAGAGAATTCTGCCTACTCCCTCTAAGAGAGATCTCTGATCTTATAATTTCAGATTATTGTGTAAATTAATTTAGGTGATCCTGTTAGAGGTGAGAAAAATGACAATATTGGACTGTATAATCAAATTAAATTCTTGCTATAAGTAATAAACACACGTTTAAGTATTTTGTTTCACGATAGATTCACAATAAGCTACAAAGTTAAAGCAAATCCCTTTGAGCCAATTACCTTTATTAATGTTTGCAGCTATGCTCATGTTTGTATTCTCAGTCTATTTTGTGTGCTTGGATTATGGGCTGCAAAACCTTTCCTCACATGCACAGCCAGGTGAACTCATTTGGCAGACAAAAAGTCCTTTGATTTTTGGTCCTGAAAAATGTTATCATCTCACATTTAAACATTGAAATAAAAAAAATCAGAAGCATATTGTTTAAATTTCTTTGATGGCATAATCATATAATTTCTGGAGTCTCTTTGCTTCAGTTTCTGTCTTGGATCTGGGTCCAGGTGCTAACTCGTACCTTCTGGACACTGTTATGCAAACACTACACTGACAGTTAACACTGCCTCCTCATTCAATAATACAACTAAACTGTGTTTGTATGGATCCAGACATCCTTAGCAGAGTGACTGCTTTAACCTGTAGGAGAGAAAAAGCTGAAAAAAAAATGGGACTGATTTTCAGCATCTCTAAACAGAAATTTTACAAAATAATGTAGTTTTGTTCCACAGAAATCAGTGGCAACACTAGCAGGGTGCTGTTTGTGGGGATCTCCTGCCAAAAGTTAATGTAGTTAGCTGTCCTGTAGTTGCACTGACCACCTGCTGGCTGTGCAGAACTTGCAGTGTAACATGTCACCAAATCAGAACTCTGCAGGTTGTGTTCTCCCATGTACAGAGGGTGAGCAAGTACCCCCTGCCATGCAAGAGGGGAATTAGTCTTCTAAAGGAGCCAATGCCATCACTGGGTCCTTAAAGACTGATTCCCCTCTTGCCTGCATGCTTTACATGTTTTGCAATTGGTTGAACAATGCAAAAACCTGCGCTGGGTATAAATTCATAACTTGGAAAGTTGCACTCGGTCAGTTAGTAAGTGCCTTGCTAATTTTTTTCTTTTTTACTGGTGAAAATTTAGGAAAGTGTGGGAAATGCAGGGGAACAGAAAACTTGTTATCTGGATGGCAGACCCTGGGTCATTCCTGGCCTGGGTGGAAATAAAAACTAGCTGATATCTACTTAGCAGCTTTCAGTATCATTCCTACCTGCAAGTAGCACTACTTCCACTGCTCTAAGGCAATTTAAATATTTATATGATAATGATTTCTGTCCTCCATAGAAAGCCAAGAAATGAGCTCAGGGTGAGTTACCAAAGTCTGGGAACGGAGAGGAGTGCAAATGTGAGTCAGTGGGGGGAAAGCAGGGGGCAGAGACATGAAAGATTTTGGTGCAGCCCCTGAGCAACCCCTGAACTCAGCCAGCACAAAACCCCCAAGTTTCTGTCTCGATGCTCTGCCTTGTTAGGAATAGCTGAAAGTGTGTGGTAGATGTGTATGAAAAAGAGAAGTGTATTTTGTAATAGAGCAGATGGCTAATGCCTTTCTCAGTCAGTTCTCAATTTGTTGTGCAACATTTTAGTATTAATAAGTATTTTGGAGAAGAGGTGAAGTACAGATCCTGACCCCGTAAGTTTCCACTGTGGTTTTTGCAAAATTAAGCATGTTAGCCCAAGTGGAAAAGCTTTACTGAATATGAATGAAACAAAAATAATATGTAATCAGAAAAGCAGCTATGCTACTTTCAGCATGACTGTTTCATAGTCTGTGTGTAAATACCAAATTTTACTATCTCTCAGAATTAAGATGATATAATTCACAGCATCTAGAGGCTTTTTTTTCCCCAGAGCAGGCTCTCAAAATATGAAAATCTTTAATCTTCTATATAGCTAAATCCCTAGATTTTTAATTTTTTTTTTTCTTGATGTTTCTGTTACTTTTAAGGGAATTCTGGATTCACCTATGCACTCCCAAGGTGTTAACCCAGTTTTTGTTAGATACCATTGTACTGCTACATTGAGCAAGTGACTGAGTTACCTGACTAGGAGTTATGTCAATCAACTTCAAATGTGCATTACAAATTAGTAAATGAATGCAAATTCATTCACTGACAGATGATGTTTCTTGTCAGATTAACTTGTGCACCTCCCCAGCTGCAGTGGTTCATGAGAGTTGCACCCCTTAGGCTTTATTCCTTGGGTTTGTTATTAATGCTCCTTATGGTTCTGTAACGTGTAAGATATCAGTCCCCTGATACCTGAGTCCTGTTCCTTGGTAAGTAATGAAGGAAATTTTTAAGTCAGTGCATTTTCAAGAAAATAAGGATTTAAGCACTACACTGACTTCTACCTGTTTAAGAACATTACTTGATCACAAAAAAGATCCCACTCCAATCCCACTGGACATGTAAGCATACACTCAACTTTACACTCCTCTCCCAAGGAGAGAGTCCTTACCCAGACTGAAGGTCACCAGAACTTCATCCATTTAGGTTCCTACAGAAAACTGTCAGCACACACCAAATTTTAATGAAGTTTTATGAAATTCCTAATGATACCACAACCACAAAAATAATGATTGTATAATACTATTTTCCAAATCAATCCAGTATATGTTATTTTATCTCCTCCTATATACTTCTTTAATTTGTTTCTGAGTGACACTTTATCTTTCCCTTTATCACTTACCTAGACAAATATTTCACGTAAGCAGTAAATTTGCTATCTATTTTATTATATTTCTAATATATACTGATAATATAATGGATCCCCTCTGAATTGCCTTCTATCCAGTGAACCAATTAGATATTACATCCTTTAAGCAGATATGAGTCCACAGGTCATTCATTATTAATCATCTGCAGTTTTAGAGGCAACTTTAACATTTTAAAATTATAAAATCACTCTTTTCTATATACCTGCTTGACCTCAGCATATCATGTGATTTCATTTCCTCTTATGTAGCTGTCTGTGAACTTAGTAATTACTCTATTACTGTATGAGACTTTGCAGTGTTTTAATTTTCCTGTCCCCATCCCTTTTGTACACTGAGGTGGGAGTGAGAGCAAAAGTCTGAGGGTGGTGATGAAACAACATTAACCAAGATGGTGAAATATTGGATCTTCTGGGGATCATCACATATTCAGACAGTCTATTTCTACCTGGATTTTGACATTTCTATTTTACCTGGCATTTCTACCTGGGTTTTACTAAACCTGGGGTTTTTTAAGAACATTTGTGGAATCCACAATCTCAGATCTAAATTCATCTTCCCCCAAAATTTAAGCCTGACGTCTTGGTTCAGGCATGTTGCTCTTGGAAAGTTAAATCCTATTTGGGCTTGAAGGTCGATTCTGACATTTGGAAATACAGATTCAGTCATGACTTGATAGAGTAGGAAATAGTCTTATTAGCAGTATCTTTTCTAGCAAACCACACTCCAGCGATCTGACTTTAGGCCAGCTGTTAATTTCACAAGCAGACGATGCAATAGTAGCTCGATACCTGACTGAGGGGGAGCTACAGCACTGCACATGAACATTTGAATGTGGTACCCACAGTGAGCAGACATTAATGCTATTTCAAGGAGTGTCAGTGAAGAGGCTTTGATATTGTGATTGGGATACTTGCTATTACATCCATAGTGACAGCTCCAATTGACAGGATTAAAAAGGCAAAATTAAAAAAGGAATTATTTCATGCCCTCAAGTACAGATAAGAATGGTTACATCTCTGCTACGTGTCTTGGCTTGACAGTGGATTTTTTTTTCTTCTGGCTTTTCATACCCTGCACAATTCTTAAATTCTCTGTGTCATTTCACTTAGTCTTCTCTCTTATATTCTCTCCCTTCCTGCCACATCTTTTTATTCTCCTTACCCTACCCCTCAAAACCTCCATTGTTTCTAAATGTCTCTTTTGTAACTTTTATGTATTTTATAGTTTAGAATTATTTTTTGTCCTCATGAATTCTCTCTGTAGTAGCGTTTCTAATTCTTGTCCTATACTTTAAGGTGTTCATCTATCAGATTATAGTGAGAGATGGTGACAGCTTTTGGCCTGGCCATCACTTTGGTTCCTGTCACTCACCTCAAGACTTTCGTGCTTCTTCTTTTGGTCAGAAATTATCTCCAGCAGAAGACATTAGAGCATGTTGACCTTTCTGATCTTGGATCTGCTCCAGGTACTAGTAGGCAGCAAGATCCCAATGAAGGTAATTTTTAAACTGATGATTGTAATACACGTGATTA
The DNA here is from genome assembly GCA_013399915.1 of Illadopsis cleaveri. NCBI lineage: Eukaryota > Metazoa > Chordata > Aves > Passeriformes > Timaliidae > Illadopsis > Illadopsis cleaveri. Next base: position 30,601 of record VXBB01002848.1, on the reverse strand, counting down.
TAGATTTGGTTATGATATCAAGAGCCCCAAGACACTGAAATTCCTGTTACAAAAGGAGTTTTTGTCCTTCCAGTGCCTTGCACTCAGAACCTCAGTCCCCACAGATGTCCAGTTTGGATCATCTTTGCCATGAAGAAGTGCTAGAGGGAGTCGTAAGGACGTTTTTTATTACGAGATCTGACTCTCTGTACCCGACTGCCCCATTGGTACCAAATGGCCTGAATTTTTCTATCTGGTCATGCATCAGTCTGTAGAAAAAGCCTGCAGAATGCATCCTAGGGGATGGACTTTACAGGTAGCTGGCTGTGTGAGTTATTTTCTGTGGGCTAAGTAGTTTTATGGTGCTGGTATTTGATTTAATTTAATTGCAGTTATTGGGTAATTAATTTTGCTGGAGGGATTAGTGGATCCCTGAAGAGACATTTATTATTTTATATCACAATAGACTATTTTACATTTCTTAGTATTTCTATTTGTAAGGAAATCAGTAAACTGATTAAAAAATAAATATAGTTAATAATTTTCACATTCCTGTCAGTTTATAGTGTAAAGATTAAAATAAACTTGAAAAATCTGTGCATGACTTCATAACTGGTAATATCTGATTATTACCTTCGTGACTTAGTTTTTGGCTGACTTTTTGTAAAACTTGCAGATTGAAATTGGTGTTGTTAGACAGCATCAATTGCTTTTTTCAGATTAGCCAAAACTAACATTAAATAAACAGTAAGGTACACATTTTAAAATAATAATCTGTCCTCTATTTTTGGCATGCAAGCATCTGGTTAAAATCAGTGACATGACAAAAATTATGAGATGTAGATACACCTAGCAAGCATAACATAATTTTTTGAGTATTCATCAAACAGTGAAAATCTAGTGTAGAGAGAATTCCATTTTTTTACTGGTTTTTTTTCTTGATTAAGGTGGGAATTCTTTCAGACTGCATTATAAAGCAAAGATAGTTTCTGCCCAATCTGTAGATGGAGTAACGAGGGGGTTCAGTGCACAGCGACATTTCACCTTGCCATAATTGCTTGCAATTGCTATTGGAAGTTTGACCAACAGGTCAGCTCCTATAATATCCTACTTCCTTATTCATGAATAAAGCAAAAGGGAAAATATGTAAAACGACGGCAGCTTTTGCATGTGTGACCTGAAGTGAGATATTAAACCAGTCACAAAATAATTACCCCTTGATGTAATAGAATATATAATGTTCTGCTTAAAGCTTGGCTCATTTTCTGACCAAATATGGTTTCATGTGGAAAAAAAATGAGAAAATGTGAGTCGAGTTCAAATTTTCATTCCAAAAAGTTGGAGAAATTTTCTAAAGTGTTTCAAAACTTTGGAATACTTGAAACCATGGTTAAATATCTTGAAATTAATAAAACACTCATTTCAGCAGATCCAAGGTGAATTTTTATCAAACATAACGTATTATGTGGGAAAATAAATCGAAGTATTTGATTGGGATTTTGGGTTTGATGGAACTAAATTTTATGCCCAAATACATTAACTAAGATTTAAAAAATACTCTTTTATGGTATGTATTACAAATATAAGTTTAGTTTTAAAACATTTAGTGAGGCAAGTAATTCCATGCAATAAATTTTAAATATCGCCAATAAGTTCAGCCATTTGCTAATGGCCAGGGAAGATGGTCACAGGACTGTCACCATACAGAGGGTATCATCTTTGTTTCTAATCCTTCTTCCAGTGTTCCCATCACTGTAAAAGCTAAGCAATACGAGACAATAGGATAACACATTTACTGACTCCTCAGAAATTGTGACATTATTCGGTTCCTGTATTAAATTCTGTGAGTCACAGTTTGTAGCGGTGGTTGCTCCATGTGGCATGGCTGCAGCAGC
>VXBB01002848.1:0-28714 GCA_013399915.1 Illadopsis cleaveri | reverse complement strand
AAACCATTACGCAAAAAACTTATAAATAAATGAAGCATTAAACAGAGAAAACCAAAAATCCACACTACAACAACAGTTCTCAGCAAGCATGTGACACCTTGGTGAATTTAGGAGGGTAGCAGTGTGTGAGGAAGTCTCCTTGCACTGTGCTGTGCAAAGCAGCTGCCAAGGACTGAGGATGTGTCCTTGCAGCACCTCCATGCCTGTCTGCATGCAATCCACACAGAATCTCTGTACTGCTCTCTTGCCTTAGGAGGAGCACTAAGGTGGAGTTGAGAGAGTTCCAGCTGCACTTTGCCATCTAATTGCAGTCTTCTGCTCAAATACATTTCTGCATTAGTGTGAAGAAATTTACATCATTTCAGCTTTCCTGCGATCGTGGAGTCATTTTTGGTGCTCAGGGCTTTCATTCCAGCATCTTATGGCAATTCAGATTTAGGAGGAAATGTGGAACAGTAGAACTGTTGCCAGGAACCCTTGTGAGCTGAACCAACCACGTGCATACCTACTGACTGAATGAAATTATCTGGATTACAATAGAGAGAATGGGCTGCAAAGATCTTAAGTTGACAAAGGAGTCTGTGAGGAAACATGATAATTTATTTACAGAAGGTTTATTATGATATATTGGTCTCCACTAGGCTTCAACTTCTTTTCAGTTGAAATTTTTCTAAATGCAATTTAAATAGATTTTCTTCTTTATGTATTTTTATTTTATTGAATTATTTTTTCCAGTTCTTGATTTGTTTTGGGGTGGGTTTTGGAGAGATCTTTTTAGATACTGTATTCGTTATGTTAGCCTTGCTTTGGGAAAATGTTTCCACATCGCAGACCTGCTCATTTGCAAGCATTAGCTCTGCTGCATGTCTGTGTTTTACTTTATGCATTATTAAAGATTTCAGTTCAAGAGCCTATGTAATTGGCTTATTTATGCCAACTCTTCTCGGATTTCTTTACTTTTATTTATACTCGTTTCTTGCTTCCAAGCATACCTGTTCTCTTCCACATAAATATTCTCTATTTTGGAAGTGAAAAAATACCACTTCTGGGTACAGCAATGAATTAAGTCCATGGGAATTTAGTTTATCCATTAATATGTAAGAAAGATTTTAATCCCCTTTTATTATTTCCCTATGGCATGCAGCTTACTCTGCATGGCTTAAATGCTGGGAATACCTTTGGAATGATATACCAAATAAGCCTGCTTGTCACCTACCAGTGTATACGTATCACCAGGACTACATCTGCAAATAGGTGCAAGCACAAACACCAGCCTTGGCATGACAGAAGAGCTAGAATGCTGCTCCAATAGCAATTATCATGGAATGGTTTGGGTTACAAGGGACTTTCACTGTCATCTATTTCCAACTCTCCTGCTATGGGCAGGGTCATCTTCCAACCTGCCCTTGAACACTTCCAGGGATGGGGCACCTGCAACTTCTCTGGGCAACCTGTTCCAATGCCTCACCACCCTCATGAAGAAGATTTTTCTTCCCAACATCTAATCTAAACACATCCTCTGCCTGTTTAAAGGCATTCCCCCTTGTCCTGTCACTACATGGCCTCGTCAAAAGCTCTTTTTCAGCCTTCAGCCTTCCTGTAGGCCCCCTTTAGTACTAGAAGATCTTCCTGGAGCCTTCTCTTTCCAGATCTGAGTAGTCTAAACTCTCTCAGTCTGTCTTCTCTTCATAAGATAGATGCTGCAACCTTCTGATCATCTTTGTGACCTCCTCTGGACTCACTCCAACAGGTCTGTGTTCTTGCTATGTTGGGAACCCCAGAGCTGGTGCAGTGCTCCAGGTAGGATCTCTTGAGAATGGAGTAGAGGAAAGGAATCCTCTCCCTCACCCTGCTGGCCACATGGCTTTTGTTGCAGCCCAGGATATGATTGGCTTTCTGGGCTGCAAGTGAAAACTGCCAGGTCATCTCCAGCCTCTCATCCACCAGCACTCCAAGTCCTCCTCAGCAGGACTTCTCCCCCTGTTGCCCACTATTGCCTGTGCTCAGGATTGCTCCAACTCAGGTGCAGGATCTTGCACTTGGGCTCATTGAACTTCATTGGCCAAGAGGGCCAATGGCATCCTGGCCTGTANTTCTGTGATTCTGTGATTCATGAGGTTTGCATGGGCCCATTCCTTCAGCCAGGGTCCCTCCAGAAGGTATTCCATCCCTCTGGTGTGCCAACTGCACCACTCAGCCTGGTGTTGTACTCAAGTGTCCTCGATCTAAGTGTGACCATCCAGCCAATTCCTTATCTCTTGAGTAGTCCATCCATAAAATCTGTGTCTCTCCAATGAAGAGACAAGGATGTAATGTAGTGTACTATCAAACACCTTGCACAAGTCCAGGTACATATTGGACCCTCTTCTGTCATCCACCATGACTGCCACCCAGTCATAAAAGTCAAATAATTTGTCAGGCACAATTTGCTCTTAGTGAAGCCATGCTGACTTTCATCAATGACCACACTACTTAACATGTGCCTTAGCACAGTTTCCAGGTGGAAACTATGACATGCACCATGATTTTTCCAGGCACTGAGGTGAGACTGGCCTGTAGTTCCCTGGGTCTTACTTATTTGCCTTTTTATGTATGGGAAGTTATGTTTCTCCTTTTCCAGTCAGTAGGAAAAATTAACAATATCGTTACTAATATTTATGTGGGACATTATTTCCAGTTGCAATTGCTTTCCAATTTGCAAGTGCATTCAAAGAATGACACTCAGATGACCAAATGCTAGTCAAGTAAAGCTTGAAATCTGCCTATAAATTTTTGTTTTTTCAGAACACAAAATAGATCAAAAGGCTTGTAAATTCCAACAGCCCAAACTGTCCTATACTTTAAAAGGGAATACTTAACCGCAAGAAAACCTTGCAATGGGCATGTGAGACAGAATACAGGGTTTATAAACTAATCTCATCAGGATTGTGTATATGTTTTTTTACTTTCTGGCTTGGTTTCCATCACCTCAAGCTACCTCTGCGTTAACAGGCACTGTAGGGCAATAGCAGTGTTTTTTAGAGTGAAATATTTGGTGGTGAGGCAGTGACATCCACCCACACACTTTTCAAGACTGAGTGCTCATTAGATTAGATGTGCCCAGAGCACACAAGGTTTGCTCTTGTAAAACTATTTTCAGTTTAATTTCACATAAAAGGAATCCAGATTTCTTGTTCCAGAAGGGTTTCAGGATGTGAATCAAGGCATAGTACAAAATAGTGAAAAATTGGGAAATTTGCTTTTAAAAAGTGCACTTTTGAGCCATTAAAATGCTTCTGTAGATACACCATGGTGGGTTTCTGAAAGGCAACACCCATTCCAATTACCCCTGGAAACTGCTGTCCTCTGATGCATCACTGTCTGCTCCTTGGGACTTCCCAAAAGCTCTCTGTTTCTACACATGAGCATCAGGATCCCTGTGCTTTGTCATGATCCCGTTCTTTTCTCTGTGCCACCTCTCATAGGCTGTTTTGGCTTTCCAAGCTTGAGCACACTGTTCTTTTCCAGGAAGAGAGCAGTCTTCCTCTCCAGTGTTTCACCTGACCCAATTACTCTTTTTAAAGTACATACACAGTTTGACAATAAGCAAATAAGGCAAGTGTTTTCTGTGATAATCTTACAGTACAGAGTCTTATCTGAAGACTCAGGCTATTTACCTGTATGGGTGTGACTTGTAAGTATGTTATAAATAGCATTAGAAGAAGCATTATCACAGCAGAGGCAGGAGGGCCAGTGGTAGTTTTCTGTATTCCAATTCTGTGATGTTGGACCACAAATCTTAATGGAAGAACTACAAAGATTTTTCACATGTTTATCTCTTTTTTTTTTTTCCTGTTGATAAATTGTCAACTGGATGTGTTTCAACAAATTTGTTGATTGCAATTACTCAGCAAATGTTTGTTGTTAAGATGTTTCAGGCAATGAGCTGCTGACAACGTGTTTTCTGTCAGTGGTCCTTTGAGTGCTTGCTATTCATTGTTTATATTTGCAATTTGAATTGTATTGACTGCACACACAATCCCCTGATTGAATATAGTTGTTCATAAGAGCAGGTTTCCACATTGGCTCTTTCAAATTTCATCTTTTGCGAAAATACTGTTAACTTCATTCGCAGCTGTCATTCTCTTTAAACTGAAGCAACTTGGCTGAAGTTCGCACAGAAGTGAATTCTAAACCAAACATATTTAACTGCAGCTCAGTCCCTATAGGCAAAGGTTTTGTTTGCTCAGCTCTTCTTTTCAGTGATATGAACAAGCAGTTCCTATGAAATTTGTGTTGTGTCTTTCTTTGAAGAGGTTAATATGCCATATCATATTCTTCTTAGCCAAAGGGTGTTTGTATTAATTTTGATGAAATGTAGAGTTTGATAAAGGTCTGTTCTGATTTGGAGTCTCTATTTTTGTTCAGATTAAGACTTTCTACTTGTCTAAAGTGGGAATATGGAAATCATGCACTAAACACTACAGTCAGAATGGGTAGAATGCACATGCTAGATGACTATTTAAATACTTACTGTATGAATGTGCATATTTTCTACCAAATGTATAGGGGCTTTTTTTTTCCAGTACTTTGGGTGAGTTCACAAACAGTTTACATTCATTGAACTAAGCTACTTTTTGGAAAAAAACAAAACTATTTTAAAGCAAGAAGCACTAATTACTGTTGCAGGATGAGTAAGAATTATTCTTCCAGAATCTACTTAAAACAGTTCAATTTTGAGAAAACCAGGCATTCAAATATGAAGAATCCTGTGTACTAAAATTTGTGCAATTTTTTTGGAATATCTTTATAAGACTGTTACCATTAAGTGGGTTTTTTTAAATTTGATTTTGCTGTTTGAGCTCTAAAATTCTAATAGTCAAGCCACATTCTTGATGTCCCTCCTTGCAAAGAGAGATAGAAATGTGCTCAGATTTCGGAGTAAAATGAGGTTCTCATATAACTGCCTAATATCAGATGTTGGGAATTGATGGAGCTGAAAACCCTGTGTACCACTTGTGAGGTCCACTTCAAACATACCTTGGAATGAGTAGGCTCAGAACTCTCTATAGAAAAAGTTTCACAGCAACCCCTTTTCATGCTTTTATCAGGGTTTCAACTGATAAATATCTAAAAGCATTCTATGTTCTTTCTGGTTTCTTCTTTCCTCACTGGAGAAATCCATAATTCTTTCTGTCCCATAAATAATAATTAAGTGGAAATATAATATTTCCCACTTCCTCAGTTTTCCAGATGTATCTTCCTTTATTTTGTTCACAAGTCATCAAGAATTAACCTTCTTCACACAAAACAATGAACCCTAAAAAGCCTCTGATTTGAATAGAAAATAAGGAATTTGGACATAGAGTTAGGGTCTGCCTTAAGTAAAAAGATGTTAGCTGGTTTTGGCTTTTTCTTTTGTTTAAAGCAAAGTTATTTTTTCTACTACCTTAGGTTAATTTTTATTTCAGAGATTTTTTGAAAAATACTGTGTGCATGATTCTGCATCTTTTCAGTAAATAGCCTTATCAACTAATTTATAAGAGAGCTGTAATCCTAAATTTACAAACATATTTACTAAATTTCTCAGCTTTTTGGCTGGCAGATAAATGTGTTAGGTAAAGAAAATGCCGTATTGAGCAATGTCCTATATCTGTGGAGGATATTAGAAATCGATAGCAAAACAGACTGCAAATTAACTAATGTGGTTAAGCACAGCTGAATGGTGCCATTTTAGAAGTTGATTGGAAATAAATATGCCAATTGCTATGGATCCTGTGCCTGTTGTAAAAGGTGGTGGGTCAGTTTATCTGTGAGAAGGAGCCTGGCTCCAGAGCTGTAGGGTGTGCTGTGCATGGCTTGCCAAGAGGGACAAAGAGTGGACCACGAGTAACACACAAGCTGGAGTAAGGGGCTGCAATAAGATGCTGCATGCAAAGTAGGAGAAACAACACTAAAAGAGGTTAAGAGAATCAAGTTCCCCACTATTCAGATGACCTGGGCTAAAGATGAATAAGGAAACACTACTAAGATGTAAAGGGGATGATCAGATAGGATTACTTGATTCTGCTGAGTGTAAGCTACTTAAGCTACTCGCCCAAGGTGGTCGGCCAACAAAGAAATGAAGTGACCATTGGGGACTATCCAGCACAGTTTTGTTTGAGATACATAATTATCATTAATCTCCCAGCAACATTTGCAATATGGAGCAACTTCTATTTGACACAGAAAATACTTCCCAATTAGCAAGAATTTGGCATGCAANTCCAGCACAGTTTTGTTTGAGATACATAATTGTCATTAAGCTCCCAGCAACCTTTGCAATATAGGAGCAAGAGAAAATACTTCCTAATTAGCAATAATTTGGCATGCATGTAACAGGTCATGATGAAGGTTGGGTTGGGTTGTGGAGCCTTTGGCTTGTTTGCTTAGGGATTTTTCTTTAAAGACTCTATTGTCTAAAATTTACAACCACAACAGTCTTGCTTATGCCAGGAATCCTTCTGCAGTCAGTAGAATTACTTATGATTAAAAAAAAAATAGGTATATTCAGAGTAGGAGGAAGAATTAATCTGATCCACCAGGTACAGCTAATAGTTAAAATAAACATTTCTCTGACAGTGGTTTCAGACAACCAGATGTTTATTTTTATTAGGATCACCATCTTCCTTAAAGAACTGAACACTTTTTCTTTGGCCTCACTGCCAGCAGTTTACTTCCAGGGAGTGCATGCCCTCCCTCATTCTTTTCTGCTGGAAGAACAGCAGTATCAGTTTAAACTCTACTTTGATTTATGAATGTGAAATAGGCAAGAGAAGAGATTCTCACTCTTTTGCAGCTCCTGTTTACATGTGTCAATGAACCAGAGAGATAGAATGTCAATATGCCCTTAAGGAAATTTGTCCTGATTTCCACTGCATAAAGATTAATTTAATTCTCTGCATGAGTCTAAATACACTGGAGTTCAATGAAAAGACCAATCCTGGAAGTGTGCTGAGACACCAGTAATATCGTGGTAATACTAATTTTGCCCTCCTCTTTTTCTAGTTTGTCTAGAAGTTTTCTAGGATTTTGAAGAACCTTAACTGTGCCGTTTAAGAAACGTGTCCGAACTACATTGAATTTCATGATATTTTTAAGGTTCTAAAGTGAGCAATCCTTCACTTGCACCTTGCTTACCCAGGCTGAGGTCTTGAGGAGAATCAGTATCATGGTTATGGAGGGTTTATCTCACAGTCTTACATTTCAGACATAACCCAGTACTAATATGGGTATCCCTATCTCTGTCTGAATTTTCACTGAGTCATGCATTAATTTTTGTAGCTGTTTTCTGTCCATATTGGGATGGTAAAATACCTATTTTGAGTCAATCTCTTGAACCGAAATGAACTGATGTACTCTGCTGCAATATGACAGTTTCCCACTTGCATTATGACTACATCTTTCTCCTGAGTAAAAGTAATAAGTGAAAGGAAAGAATGCTATTTTTGCTTTATAAAGTATTTCGAATTTTCAAATTTTTATTTAGTTCTTCTACTTCACTATATTTCCTATACTTAAAAAACCTGAACCCTTACTATCTATGAGTAGCAGTAAAACCTCTGAGAAATGTTTCTAATAAAAGAACAGTAGCCTGTGAAATGTGCTGCTGTGGTGTGCAGTAAGTATAGTGGTTCACCTTGAACACCTCTTTTATTGAATACATTGGGGCAAGGATGTCTGATTGTGTGTAAAAGCTTCTCATGTGTGGTATGGAGACCTTGTGTTCTCTTTCCTTCCTGCCCTTTTCCTCCTCCTCTTTTTATTCAAGGATGCAGCTGCCAGACACAGAGCCATGCTCCCGTACAGCCTTCCCAGGAGGCCTTGTGAAATCAAGTTGCTCGCTGAGTGCCAGCATGCCTTTTGTTCCTTCCAAGGCAGAGCTAGGAGCCTGCTTCCTCTGCCAAGAATGCAGGCAGGCTACACTGGAAAAAAAAAAAAAAAAATCCCTCAATTTTATTCACTGCACTGTTTCATCTTTTTAAGTAGCTGGCATCTGCAGCTGGTTGTGGCAGGGAAAACCTACAAACATCGCACTTGATGTTAATAAATGTGTTTGCCATTAAGTGGCTGTTGTAATGCTTTGCTTGTTTGCCTTTCTGTGTGCACTTTCATCCTTCACTGTAACACTGCTGCTGCCTTGTAATTTGTCTCAGACATTTACATTGCTGGTTGCAGGTATACAAACCCCTTAGATCAAGTAACTGCTCAGACACTTGATAAAAGGATCCGTTTAGCATCTTTCCTATTCTGCCTGCCAAATCCAAGCATAGCCTTGATGCATGGAATACAAACTGCCTTATAGTCACAGACCACATTTCACTTCTCCTTGACTCCTGACTGAACGGTACAAACCCTTAAGGAGTTTATGTGAGATCTTTAGTGCAGCCACTGATTTTAGCAGAGTCTAACAATGTCTCCTGTGACAGCTTTCTATCTCCCCAGAACAGCTGGAGCAGCTATTCCTAGAATCCTCTGAGTGAAGTCCATATTTCAAATAACTGAAAGAGGATCATATAACAGCACTCTCGGTGGGATGGCAGCCATTATCTCCTCTGGAGCATGCCTGCTGTAGAGAGAGCAGGCATCTCAAAACAACACATCTGCAGTTCTGTCAGCTGTTGGGGAGATGTTTGCATGCACAGGGAAGGAGCAGCTCTCCTTCCCTCTCAAAACTACCCTCTCTTCTTTCTCCTCTGTGCAAAATTTGACAACTTGATAAAAGCAGGCTTGTCTTAGAGGCTGACTAATGAAAGTGCTTGCAACAATTTGGAGCCAATCTGTCCATGAAGAGCGCACAGGTGCTTTGCAACAAAGCATACAAATGTGTGCTTAACTCTCAGGGACTTTAGCGGGACTTAAGCATGTATTTGATAAGATTAAGTGCTATACTGAGCTGGGATGAATTGAGCAGCCTAAATACAATGATATCAAGGCAAGGGGAGAGGAAATGAGAGGTGAATCCTGCTCTCTTCCCATTACATCTGGGCACAGGTTGTTTACCATGAACTGATGAAAGGTGACATGAGACGTTGTGGGTCCTGTAAAGCTGATCTTTCACCCTGGATGTAGTTAGAAGGTATCAAAGCTAGCAAGCAAAAGTGGAAGCTAATGTTCTTTCTCATAAAAATGTCCTGCTTTTAGTTAACAAGGCACAAGACAGCAATTCCTTTGGCTGCCATCAGTAATGGTAAGCTCAGTGATTTTGAACTGTACTACAGTACTACACAGCAGCAAGGTTGTAAGAAAACACAGCAGTTTGATGGTTGCAAAGCAACATAACCAGAGTAACTGAAATTAAATTCCCTGCACTGGACAGTTTCTTGCATTCCAGTCTGTGAACTGTCTCAACTTCCAGTGTTATGATAACCTCACTAACATGTGCTATTCTGGGCTGAAAGAAGATGTGCTGTTTGCAAAAGCATAAGCAGATTTGCATTGCCCCCGTGTGCATTCTACTATGGGAGTCTTTTTTCAGCTGAATTCTTTTTTGTCAAGCTGGTCTCCAAAACAGGGAACAGAGAGGGACTTTGTGTGCCTTTCAATTCTGCAACAGCAAAGTTTTTCATAGTGGAGCACATTTAAGTTATATACCAAAGAACAAATGAATAGGTAAAACATACCCTCAAAAATTAAGAAAATTAACTTAATGACTTAAGGATTAATAGTTTAGCGTTATGGACATATAAAAATCAGGAAATTAAATTTCTCAGACCCATTCAAAACAGAAGTTTAAAAGGAGAAAGTAAGGCAGAGGCCACATTGTATTGTTAGGGCCTGGGGACAGATCTACAACCCAAGGGGAAATCAGGAAGCAAGGCAAGAAAATCCACAGCAAAATTCTGTGGGTCCAGGCTTGCCTTATATCTAGTTTCTTAGAAAGCATTTGAAGACTGATTTCTCAAAACTGCTTTTCCCCCTGGTACCAGAGAACAACCTAACAGCAAGGGCCCTCTCTGACAGCTGCAGGAATGGCTCAGAGAGACCTGTTTGTCTCTCCTCACCTTTAGGACTCCTTATAAAGAGATCCCATGCTTTCTGGGGTAAGACAGAGGGCACAGCTATCTGTAAGCTGTGATAATGTGCAAGGGTCAAGGGGAGCTGACATTTAGGGATGCACAGTGGCTGCAAAAGACCAGCACCCCCAGGAGAAAGGGATTGCTACTTTCTCTTGCTTTGACTTCTCATCAAAGCAAGCTGAAGCTGAGCTCTGGGTGGCTGTTATTTTCATTTGCACTGATGTGTTCTTCCAGATGTTACAGGCAGTTCAGCTTTACTGTCTGTTGCCTCTTGTGTCTTGGCAGCATGGCATGAAGATTTGTTTTTCTCTGGGCTTATCCGAAGAGCTGTAGATTGCAGCTAAATAACTATTTGTGTGTATTTGCAAATTCTGAGAGAAGGAAAGGAAGAATTTTGGGCAGTGTGCTCAGGTCTTCTCTGAACTTTGCCATTGGAGATTTTCTGACTGAGAATTTCACTGTTCTAATTCAGTATTTCAGGACATGTGAGTGGTAGACAGGATATGTTTTGTAAGGTGTAATTATCTCCTTTTAGCAGTGAGCTCCTCGATGCTGCTTTGATTGTGATACCTCCACATCGCCTGATTAAATCAAAGCCAGGTTAGAGCATTAGGATTAAGGACGTAAATTAATTGTAATTACATCAGAGCCAGCCAAATTAGCCAGTCATCAGTAATATAAGCAATGCTAAACGGCATCTAATTCTGTATAATAATTAATTGGGTTCTTCGACTAAATAAGACCCGACACATTGGTCCTTTATCAATCCACTAAAGGCTGGTTAGCCTTGGGCACTTTTGACATGAAACAATTACAAAGGTTCTAAGAAACCAACATGTTTGTCCCCGTTTTCATTTTAAGCTCTGACACTCCGCATTTACACGCTTCTACTAGTTTATTAATTAGGTCCTTACACTCTTGGATTACTCTTATTTGCTGTGCTTGTCATCCTGGACAGCTCATTGCTAAAATTATGCTGCCCACAGAGCTTGGAAAGAAAGAATTTAACTAACTGTAAAGGGGAACTAGAAAATGTCTGGCGGTGGTCATTTGACCAGAATGAGCATTTATAGGACTGCTGGTTTCTGATGTAATACCAAAGCTGGGTAAAGAATGATGAAAAGGAAACTTCTTCTAGATAGGTAACCACAAAAAAAAAATATTTAAAGGGACATCTACATACAGTCTAAGGAACTCAAAAATAGTCTGGATAACAATCAATCTCACTGTCTTCTTCTCCTCTTGACAAGGAGTTGTGTGAAAATTGGAATAAAACCTAACAGGAATGTGGTGGGATCACCAATATGTATTCTTCTGAAATCAGTCTAGAAAATAAACAGTAGCAGACATCCTGTAGAGTACAGTCTTAAATTTGCAGGTAGCTGGACTAGCAGATCAATAGGTCTTTTTCATTTCTAACAGCTGCAGCTCTGTCCCACATGTATTCTAGAGATGCTGCTGTTGGCTTCTTGCTACTGAAAGTGGTTTGTTGTTCGTGACAGAGGAAATACACTACTTTCCTCTCAGAACTGTATGGTTGCCCTCCTGCTGCTCAAAATTCTTTCCAATTACAGATCCTGCACAAAGGAAAACATATTAGCTGTTCTGAGACCTTCAGTGTTGTCTGACTAACCTTTGTGCAGGGCAGGACATCAAAGGAAGCAAAGCAAAACCCAAACCACCTTTGTATTCTCTGGGTCTGTTGACTTGCCAGGAAGCAGCTTGGCATTGGTCCCAACAGTCACAGAGTACTTTAACAGTGTTTACTCTAATTCTGGGTGCTATTCTAATGCAAATGTTACCTACCACATATCTTTCTAAGTATTTTCTAATTATATCACAGGGAAGTTCAATTCGTATGTTGCATTTTGGATTGCAACTTTTGGTATCAGTAGCACATATAGTATTGGTGTTTTAGAAAACAAGTTTGGATCTTAGAGCCAGAACTTCATCCCTCTTGGGTGGTTTTGCTCAGAAGTTTAAAGGAACAATCAAAACTGAGGCACAGACTTGTTACCTGTTCAGTTTTCCACTCTGTCCATTTACAAACCATTTACAAACACAGCAAGAGCTGTACAAGTCCAGGTTTGCATGCTGTTTACTTACTCTGAAAAATGCATCATTTTTTATTATGACTGTATCTGGGTTTGGAGACAGCCACCACCATGGTGTCACATGGTCAGCTCAGAGCTCTGGAATGTGCCTCCTGTCCCACTGCTGTCATTGTGGATGTGGTGAATGCTCACAGTTCCCTGCACTTGCTTGCAGAATTGTTTCTCTCTGCCACAGGTGGTGCTTGAAAGGAAACCACACCAATAACGCAGAGATTCGAGTAAATTAGAAAGAGGAGGACCTATAATCACCTAGCACTGTGGGGAACAGTGTCTGTAAACCACATTTAGAGTGCATGTGTTAGCACTTCTGAGAGCAACACACTGAGCAGATCTGTGACAAATGCTGTGGATGCAGCACATTCCTCATGAGCTCTGCACAAAGGCACAGCTTTTAGACAGATAGTCATTTTACAAAAAGGGGAATGGTTAAAATCATTGTCTCTAACCTGCAGCTTGCTTTTGTCTATCAGTCACTTGAGGTGAGTTTATCCTTTGTGTCTGATGCAGTGAATCAGATTGGGGCGCACCCACATATTCTTTTATTCCAGTTAAGCAGCAAAAGAATGGGAAAAAAATATTTTAACTGAGAAGAAATCAGGACAGCAAATTCAGCTCCAGAGAAGCACGCTTGAATGTACCCTTATGTGCATTTTTGAATGAGATGCTCTGTCAAGAGGCTTAACACAGTGGGCAAAGTTAACTGTCCATATGATTTTATGGGTTGGAGACTTTGTGTTTTGCAGATGTTAAAACTAAAGGCCAATATGATTCTGCATGGCTCCTGATTATCACATGTGTGTCTGAGTGCCATCTCTAAAAACAAAAATGGTGCCTCTGACTTTTAGTGTCATGCAGCTGACTATCATTATATCTCCTTCTGATTTTCCACAGAATTTTTCTTCACTTTTCAAAATAATTAATTAGGTTTTGACGGGAAAAGTAGTTAAAACTGAAAAAAAGTATTTCCTGCAATAATTCGTCTCTTGTCTAGCATTTGATGTTTTCTATTCAATGTCTCGATTTAAAGCTAAAATTCAGCTAAATTTAAAGCTAAAATTTAAAATTTTATTTTAAAATATTTCCGATGCATTTTATTATTTTGCCTTTTGGTTTGGTTGTTTGTTGTTTGGTTGGTTGGTTGGTTGGTTTTTTGCATAGCCCAGTGTTGTTGTGGTTTTTATATAATATTCCCTATAGGAAAGACCTCTCATGTTCACTTATGTTATAGCAAAACAGAGAAGGTTCATAATGCATTTACCTAATTGTCAGGTATTCTGAATTCAGAAGTGGTGGCCAGGGTGAGACTTGCTCCTATTTGTTCTCCACGATTTTCTGCAAGGACTGCTTGCTTTTGAACTCACCTAAGACTATCCTACTTTTAAAAACTGCCAGTCCTAGTTCTGCACGAAGCAGAGCCAACGTCTTGGGATTTTTCTAAATAAAATCCAGCGACATTTATAGCCCTGTAATCAATTACTTGGCCACTTGGCCAAAGATCTGTTGCAGTGTAGATGTTTAGACACTCAGAGTGCCTCAAGGCCTGCATAATCATTTGGCATACACCATTTGGTCCACAAAACATGCTCAGGATGGCAGTTGGTAGCAGGACACTGCAGTCAGTGCTCATGGGCTAATGGAAAAAGGAAATTTTGTCCTGGTATGGCAGAATAGGTGACTAATCTCAGGCTCTTTTAACCAAATGTTTTCTACTGAATTCAATGCTCCTGTGGGAACATATGGATGAACAGATACAGAAATAAGTGCAGGCACAGATTCTTCTGCACTAGAAAGTATGTTTTTTATGCGTTTTATAAAATATCTAAAATGTTGATCATATTATCTGAGATCCTGAATGCCCTGTTTTAAAAGATGAGATATTTTAGCATATCTGTTTGAGAAACACAATAAGAGACAAAAAGATTCAGCTGTGCTGTGGAGCACCAGAGTGAGAAGAAAGTTAAAAAAACCCCAATTTCAACAGAGAAGATTCTGCATCTAAGTCAGATTTGTTAGTGCTCCTTGGACTTGCTATCTGCCTCTTAATTTCTAGTGTTATGCTGCTATGAGTGCTGTCTTACAACTACTTGCAAAATGAAGAAAAGGTTTGTTGTGTTCAAACTAATTCTGTGTTGCAAGTTCTCAAAATTTTCTGTCATGTGAAGCTCAAAAATTGAAAGCAATTACTTTTTAAAACTCTTGCATTTTAGAACTCACATCTTGGTATTTTGTTAATTAACTAATATTTATTGACATGTAGGGTTACCATTATTGCTCTCAAAAGAAGCAGCCCAAACAAAATATCAGGTAGAAAACGGACAGAAAATAAATGTACAAAAGATACAGTTTTCCTTGCTAATATGGATGGGGAAAGATGAAAATCTAAATTACTTCCCTGGGGATGAATCAGTAAGGCAGCCACAGATAACTTGGTCAGAAAAGCTTACAAGTGTTCACACAGTGAGAAACAATTCTTGACGAAACCAATTGCAAAATCCTTATTAGTGTTTCTGGCTCTGTTTNATAATCAGGGATTTGGGACAGTACAGAGCCCTTACCACTGGATTCGTAGAGGACCAGAGCTACCAGACCTTTCTATGGGATCACTGCTTCATGAAGACCACCTCATCTGGAGCGCTTCCATAACCCTGCTCAGGTTGTATTCTGACTCTTTCAGTGGGTGGGGGATTTTTGTTTTTTGTATTATTGCCTTTATCTTATTTTATTTACTTTTTTTTCTTTCTTCTTATTAAATTGTATTTCTGATTTGGAGCCTCTCACTTGGTTTGCTTTCAAACCGCTACACAAAGCAAAAGCAGAGCTGGGTCCCTGTGTTCTGGTCAGTCAGTGGGTGTCAGTGCAGCTGTGTGTGTAACATGTTATTCCTTAGAGCTGGTGCAGTGGACACTCAAGCTTAGTGCTGCTCAGGGAGGGTTGCTTAGGGTGAGGTGTCTGTACTGAGCATGATCCCTCACATCTGAGAAACTTCCATGCTTTTTAGCTAAGGCCTTATGCTTTCCAAAAATTGGTTTAAGAGAGCAGGTCAACATTTTATTGTGTCAGACTCAGAACAAAGTAAAAGTCTCAAAACAATTTGTTTTATACAGATGGAAATTGGAAATTGTAACGCATTATTGGCTTATCTGTGTCACCTTGGGAATGCTTTGCCTTCAACTGGGGTTTTTATGCAATTCAGCTATTGATCTTTGTAGAAAGCAGACATATGCTTACATCATTTGAAAACAACACCTAGAACCTCTAAAAACCTGTCCTCCAGAATGCCAAGATGGCTTTGGTAAAGCGGATTCCTGAAATTTGCAGCCCAATACACTTTCTGCTTTACCTTTAATAAGCACATTATTCTTCCATTGGTACTTTCTTTTTGTACTGTGTATGAGCACTAGGATTTGATTGTGAATACTTTTGTTGTATGGGGAAAAGAACACTTGTCATTAGTTGCAGAACCTAAAGAAATCATCTATAACTTAATAATGATTCTACAGATAATGTAAAACAACTTTAGCTGGTAAAAGTACAATACATGTCCAAGTTTCATGAGAATTCCAATATAAGGAAGTAGAGTAGTAGAGTATCAAAGCTTGAGGTTACTGTGGTTCAGTATGTTTTATTCCAGCATTAAATACCTGTCTTCTTGGCAGTAGGAGACAGTTTTTTGACATCAAACTGTGCCCAGACTAGCACAAACAACAAGTACTGGGAGGAATAACAGTAGTATCTTCTGATTCAACCTTAGGAGGCCTGGGCAAATTGCCACAGATTACATTTTAGCAAGGCAGGTGATAAAAATAATGTTTTTTCAGGTCTGCTGTTCCTGAACTTTAGCAGTTATTGTCCTGCTCTTAACAGTGAAATGGAAAAAGCTTGTTATTCTAACACTTTCATTTCACATGCCTTTCTTTTCATTGCCATGGAAATTATAGCTATGAGCAGTACCATTGGGAAAAAAAAAAGGTTATGCATGTTTCTGAGTTTCAAATGGCTCTTAAATTGTACTAATTCAAGAAATTTCTCTTTCTTTTTCAACACACATTTATTTTATATATGCAAAGAGAGATACTACATTAATGTAAATAATTACCTATGCTTAGTTAACACTGCCTTACACTTATTCTTATGTTGAATCATTGTCCATATGGCTGTCTTAAAATGTTTTGTAATCCTAAGTACATTTCGTATCACCTCAGACATTTAGGACACACTTTATAGAAGCTCAGTTGAAGTGACTTGCTCTAGTCATTAAAATCTTTACTTCACCGCAATTTTATTTCACAAGTCAGTATATATGTAAAAACTTGAAATTCTAAGTTTTCCAAATAAATTAACAAAATTGTACTTAACAGCTGTGGTGTTGGAATGGATGAATCATGGTGTGCAGACACTGCTGAAGTTTTTCCCCTCATTGCTAATATTCTCATGGGAAAGGCTTGCCTCATGAATATTCAGATGTGCCTCAGAGAATCTTAGAATCATTAGGATTGGGAAATACTTTTCAGATCCTCAAGTCCAACCATAAGCCTAACCCTTCAAAGTCCACCACTGACTGTGTCTCTAAGTGCTCCATCTACACATCTTTTAAATACCTCTGGGGAGGCTGACTCCACCATTTCCCTGGGCAGCCTGCTCCAATTCTTGAAAACCCTTTCAGAATATCCAATCTAAGCCTCCCCAGCACAATGTGGGACTGGTTTCTCTTTTTTCATCACTGTTACATGGAAGAAGAGACCAATACCCACCTCAGCACACCCTCCACTCAGGTAATTGTAGAGAGTCAGGTCAACATTCCCACCCAACTCACTGCTGCAAAATCAATTCCCTCATCCAGATATAGATATCAATAATAACAGGACTGGCACTGATTCTGAGCCTTGGGGCACACGAGTGGTGACCAGCCACGAGCTGGATGTAACTCCATCCCCTCACTCTCTGGGCCCAGCCACACAGGCAGTGTGTTTTTATCCAGGGATCAGAGCATCTGTCCAAGCCATGAGTCAGCAGCCAGTTTCTCCAGGAGAAAGCCGTGGGAGAAGGTATCAGAAGCCTTGCTTAGGTGCAGGCAGACAACATCCACAGCTTTTCCCTCATCCACAAAGTGAGTTATTTTGTCACAGAAGGAGATCAGGTTGATCAAGAGGGACTTGTCTTCTGTGAACTCATGCTGGCTGGGCCTGATCCCCTGGTTGTTGTGTACATGCCACGTGACGGGAATCAGGATGATCTGCTCCCACATCCCATGTGTTCATTCAATTTAAACTACGTTTAAAAGAGAACTTCCTTCTGCACCGTGCTAGTTTTGTACATAACTGTGCACAATAACAACTTCTAAAATTGTCCCTGGCAAATTGGGGTTATAAGTAGAAGTAAAAGCTAGGGGGACATCCTGAATATTTGGTCAGTCTTTCACTTTCTAGGTGGACCATCTCCCCTAAAGGTAGTAGAACCTAGTCCCACGAGAGTCTTTTGTTCCCTGCTGGAAAAGGAATTTGAAGTGTTGTCTTTTACTATGTGCTACGTGCCTTTAACAAGATGAAATGTAAGAAAGAGGGAATCCCACAAAAAATCCTGTTGGATGCATTTTTGTTTCATGAACAGTTGAAGTGAATGAGATGGGAGATGAAGCTCTCAGATTTGGGGAGAAACATTGATGTAGTGAAAGAGTTGGAATAGATTTCAGGAAATTTGCCATCTGTTTCTGCTTCCTGTTGCTGTAAACTTGGGAAAATAACTTCATCTTTATGCCTCTTCTGCTAGCGTGTGAAATGGAGATAACCACTTCATTTGTCTGTCTTGCCTGTTTTATGTCAAAACTTACTTGGGAAGAGACACTTACATTACACCTCTCTCTGATGAGAGACTTCAGTAGGATCCTAATCCCATTCAGGCTCTCTGAGTGTCTCTGGTTGTGGCAAAAATA
Source organism: Illadopsis cleaveri (assembly GCA_013399915.1). Lineage (NCBI taxonomy): Eukaryota > Metazoa > Chordata > Aves > Passeriformes > Timaliidae > Illadopsis > Illadopsis cleaveri. The sequence continues at coordinate 10,634 of VXBB01002848.1, read as the reverse complement.
ATAAAAAACCTCTAAATTTCTACAGGACTACTCACTGTGTTTCATAGCTGACTGTGTTGTACTGTTAGCAGGGCAGAAACAGAGTGTGGTTACATTTGGAGGCTGTATAAGAATCCTGACACGTTAGGTGCTTAATTTCTTTGCCTTGTGGGATTGGAGACTTTCCACTGTTTATGAAAACTAGACTGAAATGGAGGACTACATCCTTTGTGCATGCACACAACATCATTTTGCTTCCCAGCCAGATTTTCCCCAGGTTAGGTACTTTTATGGATCTCCCTGCTTCTCCTTGTGATAAGGTGCATAGCCAACATTAACATTAATGAGAGCTGTATGTGCACTCTAAGAGAGAATCCAGGCCTCTGGGCATATTTAATTGCTATCAGACCAAGAGTACTTCTGCATAACATGGGGTATGCACAGAACAGGGTAATGAAACTGAGAGCAAAGGGCTTGCTTGGGAAGGCGTGTGCAGCGCTCCGTGGGGAAGCTCTGCAGAACCTGGGAAACTCTGCCAACGTGGAGAGAAACATGGATGGCATGCAGGAGGAAATGTCGTGTTTGGGGAGCACTCAGGCTGTAGTGTAGCCGTAACTGATAGTTTGGATTGCCTTTGTAGTGTACAATCAAGATACGCTGCTGGGAACGATTAACTGTAGAAGCAAGGTGCTAAATACTTTCTTTAAATCTCTCTTCTTTCCTGCATGAGGCTGGGGCTTGCTGCGTTGTCTCTGACTTTCCAGTGACCTTCCTTTAGGTTGCAGTGAAGAGGAATAAACCAAGTGTAGGCAAGATTAAAAGGCGTATCATTATATTTGAGGGAGTGGAAATTGAGTGCTAGGAAAGAGCAGAAGGGTCTAGTGTCTGTGCTCCAGTCCTATCTCTAACTTCCTCTGTAAGTAGTTTGATTCATATTAGATTCTACTATTCAGAATAAAGAAACAGTTTATATTTTTTTTATCCCAGAAAATACTGAGTAACTTTCCCCAAATAGTGACTGAATGTAACATACAAATAGCAGCAAAAATTCAAGCAGCTCATTGAGTTCAAGTACTGAGGGAGATGGTTTCTCTGGAAATATTCATTTGTCTAAAATTTCTTTTCTGGATAAATGCCAGGCCGTTGAACTGAAGAGTTAGGGACAGTTCTTCTGGATGGCTGCTTTATGGGGCCTGTGTTCTAAGGAGGAGTGTACCCTGAGGCGATTGTGCCATACCATGTTTCTCCTAAAGCCATCTGAAGTTAAGCACTTCTCTAGATCAAAGGATTGAATGTTACAGAGCAAAGCTGAACACAGCAAAATTGTTATAATTTGATCTAAAGCACATTAAAGACTTCTCACTCTCACTAGAAAGGTTGGACCACCTCTTATATTACAGGTACAAAATTACTCTAATAGGAGCGTATCTACCTGTAAAGACAGGGAGCTGTCAGCTGTACTGAGTGTTTTAGTCCCAGGATACTGCCTTGAGGTGTAAGTAGGAAGAGGGAGACACAACTGTGGTCTCCCCACACAGCTGCAACTCGCAGCAACTCTGAAAACTGTAAGGCCAATGGCCGTTGATACTACTTAGGGAAACCTTTTGGAAGCCCTAATTTATACCATCTATGTTCAATGCACAGTTAATCTATGAAGTGAAGGAAAACGAAGGTAATTTGGATTCATCCATCCATAAAATAGGTCACCAAAGAGCTGGTTTAATATGGCACTAGTAAGCCCATAGTCATGACGAGGTAATGCTGGACTGGGATCAAATGAGAGGATACAGTTTCATGTAAACAATGGAAGTGGCTTTTAGTGGAATTTCATAAAGAATGACATTGGATCAACGAGCCAGTTTCTATAGAATTTAATGAAGACTCTATTTAATATTGGGCATGGAAGTCTGTGTATGCCTGTAGCTGATTTCTAATTAAAGAATAGAAGGTTCAGCTGAAGAGCAGTACTAAGAAACGTGCATTCAAAGAATTAGGAATAGCCTACCCATTTAGTGATGCATTATTACACTTCTTTCTCTTGGATATCCCTTTAGTTCTCTGAAGTTAAATATGATACATATGGGAAATAGATTGAAGTACATTAATTGCCTTATTCATCATGTCATTAAAATTATAGGTCTTGCTGCAGACTGGCTGCAATGTCTTATTGTGTTTCTGGTACACATCATTAATAGGAGCACTCCTGCTAGTGGTATGCAAAATGTACTTTCTAAATAACCGTACAGTGATTTGGGGCTCACTTATGCAACATATTGCTACAAACTATTGTAATACCCCTGGCACTTGCTTAAACTCATTGGGCTAGTGATGGAATTAATGAGGCTGGTGCTGCTGCAGTATGCTGAGCACGCTCAGCTCCTTGGATGCTCTTTGTCTGCAGCGAGGCTCTTGTCTTTCAGAGCTGGCTGCTGCTCTGTCTCCAGGGCTGAGCCTGGGATCAGATAATGAACAGCATATCAGTGCAGCAGAGGGGGTAGGGGGTGATGGGAGAAGACTTATTATTCCTTCACTCTCAAACAAAACAAAATCATTGAACTGTCAGGGTCATTAAGGACCCTGGGGTTGTCATGGAAACGACCTTTGGGGGTTTATGGCTGTTAATGCATGAGTGACTGTCTGTATTATATGTGTGTGGAAGGGGTCACCGTTTTCTTGGTGGCTTCTAAAAAAAGCTGGATTGGATGGCTAATGTTCAGAAAGGAATCTCTGTGCTCTGTGGTGTGACTAACTATTTTGAATGTAGCAGACTTTGAAGGGGAGGCGGAATAAAAAGCTTTACTGGCAAATATTTAGACAGAAACATAATTACTCTTGAATTTTGTTTCACTAGCAATGCAACTTTATTTCCAAGTGTCAGAAAATAAAGTCAGACTCGGTAATCTTTTTAGGATACTTAAAAAAACTCTGAAAGCAAATAATTTTGCTTCAGATGATTTCAGGCTAACAATACAGAGCACTACCTAGGGAAATGACAATAAATTTTAGAGCTGTCATAGCCAGAGAGAAAAAAATGTTAATGCACACACCAAATAAAATCTTCCTCATCCTCATACAGACTTTCTGTATGACCTTGAGCACATCATTTAACTGTTGTCCTGTTCAAGTCAATGCAAACCATCAATTGATTTCAAATTTGTAATAATGCTTGTTGAAAAGGATGGACATTTGATTTTAAGAATGTGGATTTAGGACTCTGAGTATCCAGAAAGAAAAGTTATGGTAAGAGTACACCAAAGATCAATTTTACCTAATTTTTTACACTCTCAAGTGGAAGTCATCATGGCATTTTGCTTTTTCAGCCACTCTCTACTGGCTGATTAACAACTAGATGGTTATATTTCAGTTTTCAGTAGAGACTATGGTGCTTGTCTCCATAAAAGAGAGAAAAGGAGGGGGAGGGGAAGACAAAGAGGCAGCAAAGCAGGGATAATATTAATGATTCCCTTTACAGACAGTCAGGAAATACCACCAGAAGCGAGAAATACTAAAGGTGAGGAATAGTGGTAACAATTATTTTAATACTTCATGGAACTTAGTATCCATTCAGTTTGATTCTTCAGCTCTTTATTTTGGTAAAAAAGTTCTGTGTTTTCAGTATATTGGGAAAGGAGCTGGATTCTTCCCCACCCCCACAGGCTAAGATAAATAAATGGGATTGCCAGGTTAAAACTGGAGGCAGAATTTTACTTATCTCCTGTTGTAGAGGAGGAAGCCTAAATTTGGCCATGCTGAATTAAGTGTCCATGATTTCACTTTTTTTTTTTTTTTTTTTTTTTTTTTTTTTAAGTTGTCTCAGGAAAAAATACATCATCTTTCTTGACTGTCACCTTTCTTCTGTAAAGGAGGAATAGTCACACTTTTTGTATTTCATACATTCCTTGCAATAAAGATCATAATATACTCAGGTAATCCGTCAGCAGGCTGCATAAACATCCCTGACAGCGGGGTCAACAGCAGGATGTTAAACACAGGCACTTCATGGCTTAGAGCCCATCTTCTCTCCTACTTGTGCAGCTTCAGAAGTTTCTCAGAGTGATCAGGGGCAGCAAACACAATGCCAAATTGCTGAAAATTACAGTCTTATCAGCTGTATTGATGTGCTTGATGTATTTCAAAAATTCTTGTAATTGTACTGGTTACAGCACACCTTTGTTAAATGGATTAAGAAGATAAAAATGTCATTGTATCTCTGAACCTGAGCTACAGTCAGGTTGGAGTAATTAAAAAAAATGAATTGTATTTACATATGTTGATGGTAGTGTTATTTAATTAAGAGAAAACCAGGTTTGGGGAGATTCTTAATAGAGTTTCATTCACCTGTCTCTTTAGGCTCCTCTGTATTTGAGGCTTTTTGGCCAAAACTCTTTTCAGTGCTGTCTTGCAATTTTATGTTTCCTGGTATTGAAGAAAAATAAACCATGAAAGCTCAACTTTGAGTTTAGTCAAGCTCAGTATCAAATTTGTTTAAATGCAAAACTTTGCATTAGCCCAAATTCTCTTGAACTGGAGAAAATTCAGACTGAAAATCTGTAGGCTTTAAGAACTGTTGATTTGGTCTACAATCCACCTGTGCTAGTGGTCATAGTATCTTCTTGATATCATCTCCCATCCTTGCTTTTTGTCTTCTCTCCCTATTCCTGCCTTTTCAGCTCCTCTAAGCATCTCTTGCCACTGCTTCACTAGGATCTCCTCAACCCTGGCAACACACCCCACCCCTATCTGCAGATTTAGGGAGGCAGATTTGCTCCTCTCTTAACTGAAAAAAGCACATTAGCTAAGAAATGCATATGGAAGTCAACCTTGAGCATCTTGTCTTAATTTGCTTTCTCTCATCTTGTATTTAGTGAAAATTCTCACCAATTACCTTAATATCAAGGCTATCAGTATGCTGAGGTTTTTTATGTCTGGCCAATATAGTAAACATCTGGATTTTTGCTGATCAGATATATTCCCAGCCTGAGAATAGTTTCAGAAATAATTTTTTCTGTGCTAGGTAAACTGAAAAAATTTGATGCACGTAAATCTTATTGTATTTTTTACATTTGTTGAGAGTCTGTTAGTTTCCAAGAGCATTAGAAATCACTTAGAATCCAGACTCCCTCCTAGCACAGTTTGTTTATTCTCTTATAAGCCTGATTCCAGACACAAACATAATAAGGTAGAGAAATATTCATAGAATTACAGAGATTGAAGACAAAGGTCAGGACTACCATGGGTCATTTGGCCCAACCTCCCTGCTCAGGCGAGGTCATCCTAGAACACATTGCACAGGATTTCATTCCCACAGTTTGACTTCACACCCTCTCTGTACAATCAGTTCCAGTGCACAGTCACTCACACAGTAAAGTTCTTTCTCTTATTCTGGTGGAACTTCCTACGCATCAGTTTTTCCCATTGCCTCTTGTCTTACTCCTTTGTCCACTGTTCTACAAGTTGCCATATATTTAGATGCACCGATTTACTGCCCTTGTTCCTCTTATTTTGGATAAATGTTGAATCTTTCAACAGTTGAATAATTCAGAGCATAGTACATTGCAAGGCTTGTTTTGCCTTTTTTTTTTTTTTTTCAGTAATATTTTCCACTCAGACTCTAGTTCAGTTAGAGTTTCAGTGAAAAACCCATCAAGGATAAAATCTGAGGAGAAATTGGAGCCACAGGTATCACTGGTGTAAACTGGGCTACATCCCTCAATTTCTCCTGAACTGTGCTCATTTACTCCAGTTTAGGATCTTCCTTGTTATTGCACTGCGGTGGGCTGACCTTGGCTGGATGCCAGGCGTACACCAAGCCTCTCTACTCCTCCCCTCTCAGCAGAGGCAAAGGACGACAAAAGATTTATTCTCTATTTCCCATCAGCAGACAAGGTACAACCCCTTTCCAGGAAGCAGAGTTTCAGTACGTGTAGTGCTTGCTCTGGAAGAAAAATGTTGTTAAAACAGATGCCCCTCACCTCCTTCTTCCTCTTAGCTTTTATTGCATTTTGTCATTTTGGGTCAGCTCTCCTGGCTTTTTCTCCTCCCCAGACCCTGCCCAAGATTAAAGGGCCTGTTGGTAAGGGGTGACTCTTGGAGAGACAGCCCTGATGCTGTGCCAGCCCTGCTCAGGGGCTGTGTGTGAGAAACACCTTTGTGGCCACCAGTGGGGCACAGCCCTGCCAGGGCTACAGTGGGGAAAATGAATTCCATCTCAGCCAGACCCAATCCATGCACTTTCATGGCAGCCCAAGGGAACTTAACACAGGAGTACCATACAAACCAAGCAGGATGAAAAAAAGATGATATTCATTTTCTTTCTCAGTCTAAAGGGATTACTTTTGTAATTACACCAAGTTCTGAAATGCCATTAGATTTGTTCAGTGCCAGGGAATCTGAATTTACATCAAATGCTGCATAATTCATATGACATGGACAGCAATTATGAGTTAATTGAGGGGGTAATGTTTAAAAAAAGGCACATTATGAAGAACATCAGGATGGTCAGAGTGAGGAAAGGCTCTTCAGCTCATTGAGGCTCATTTTTTTCTAATGTTATTTTATTTTAAATGATTGTGGTTGTCTTTTGAAGGATGCAGGAGAACCCTGTTTCCTACCTCTGCAGCATTTTTTGTTTAGGCAGTGTCCGATACCTTATCTTTTCTGGAATAAGTAATTCCAGTGTCAGGTATGAAATTATTCCTTTCCATTTTAGGCAGTGTTCTAAAATGTGTGCTTGATTATCTCTCAGCAGCAACCATAACCTTAAAATCAGATATACTTCAGTTAATACAGTCCTCTTGATCCTTTCTCACCTTTCAGATTATAGGGATTAAGCACTATAAACTATCTATACTGTTGCTGCTTTTGTTCCTACAGTCAACAGAGTCGTCACTTTTCTCTGTACCTTCTCACATGTTATAATACCTACTTTTGTACAGCTAGCTTGAATGGTTCACTGCTAATCTGAGCAGTTTCTGGCCTGTTTCCATGCCTTTGAATAATGAGGACATTTAGCACTGTTAAGAAAATGTTTGTGTTTTGCATTTCAAGTGCTACTGTGCCAACGCGAACTGTGGAGGAAATCCACCTCACCTACACAAAGCCAATGTCACCAGGCTTGCAAAGAAACTCTTAGTGGAGGCAGGGAAGTGAAATTCAAATATCCCAATCTATAGGCAGGTCACAACAGGACTATAACAAAGGATCTTGACATCTGTTATTTCATTCTTGAGGCCAGGAGAAAAGGTTGGGGCCACTCTGTGTTACTGGGTTGGTCCTTAGGATTCCTTCCTGGAGCTGCTTTCCTGCTCCCCCTGCCATGCCAACTTACTCAGGTCTTAAATGAAGTTCCCACTTGTAGCATGCAGGATACATCAATTCACATCATTTGCAGATCATGATACCCCATGCTGCTCTATTGCCTGCACAAGCTGATAGGAAAGGCTTTATTTTCATATCAGTCCTCTGAACCTGATATTTGAAAAGAAAGAAACACTATTAGTGGTTAAAAATAAGCTAAGCACACGTTTCTTTTTAAACTTGATTATGTGGCCAAGTCAGTTTTTGTGCAGATTTGAAGTGGACAGGGTCCAATTTAAAATTTACCTGTTACTTTTCAAAGGCAATCTAGATTTTAAATTTAAATTTTATTTTGCATTTAAAATGTTGACTGAAATGTCCAGCAACAAAAGTGTCAATTCAAACTTTTTTTGGTTGCTTTGGTTTTTGTCTTTTTTTCCAAAGCCTGTGATGTAGTAATTGATGTCATACTTGACAAAGTACTTATCCATTCAGCAATGGCATATATAAGTGTAAGAATTTGCTTTGGTTATTTGAATGACTTTTAATCTAAGACATATGAGATCAAGAAGTCCACACTAAAAACCAAAGGTAATTTCTCCAATACTTGCATGAATAAATCAATGGCAGGGAAAAAATGTGGCTGAGTAGCATATATGAGTTATCTGGGATGCAAACCACGCCCTGCACTGTAGCTGACACTGTATATGCACATGCCACAGCCTGTGAGGGTGTGCTTCTATCAGAAGATTTGTTGGATACACTTGGAAGACTCAGGAGCTGAGGAGCAAAGGAGAGAGGATGCACCTCAATTAGCTTAATTTAGGGGTGTAACCATGTCACACACATGGATAATTACTTCATCACTGTTAGTGATCCATGCATCAAAAAAGGCCAGTGCTGCTGCCTGAAACACAAGTGACTCAACTCTCCCTTGTTGTCAGACTCTGCAGCACAATTACCCAGGACTGTGGGAACTGGGGAGTTTCTCTCTCAGCTTTTCTCTACACCTCAAAATCCTCTTCACTTATCCTGAAAAAAAAAAAAAATTAGGAGCCATTCATTCCAAGAAATTCTGCATAGCACCTGTTTTGTTCAAAGGCATCCTGATGTCTACATTTTCTCTCCCTGACATTAGTGTTTCCTTTCCTGATATTCCCTTTGGTGCAGGGCCTATTTCTTACTGGGATTTTTATCCAAATTCAACCCTTGTTCCCCACATTTGTCTAATAGCTTGTTTGAAGACACGGGATATGTGGTAGTTCTAATCCTTCTGGCCTTCAGTACAGCATTTGGTGCCACCTGGGAAATTATTGTTGAAGGCAGGTGAGAGGGGGGTAGAGCAAGGACTGTGGGGTGGATAAGGTGCTGGCTAAAAAGTAGAGACAGAGGGTTAGGCTGAAAGACAAAGGAAGGCTACAGTCAGTTAAGTCCTCAAGGATCACTCTTAGAACTAATATTAATATTTTTTTAATGACCTGGACACAGAAAATAGACACAGGCTAATGACACTTGGTGAGAAGTGGGTAAGGGATTCCTAAAAGCAGGAGGTTAAGAATGTCACAAGAGAACTGGATCATGGTCTGTAGAGGTGGGATTAGTTGTTCAAATTGTGAAGCAGCAGATCATATTGTAATCTAGAAGCAATACAAATTGGAACAATGGGGAAAGAAAAATTCTGGGCCTTTTAGCTGATCACAATAGAGGTATGAATCACCAGTGAACACAGCTGTGGAAAAGATGTGGTCTGAGGATGTGTCTGGAGAAATAATTCATCCAGGCAACACTGATAGCGTTGAAGATTTCTTTTGGAATGACGAGCACATTGGTCTTTCAGGAAAGAAAGATTATTTCAAGCTGTAACAGAAAAATTTTACTGGAATGAACAGGGACATATATACTATTCCACAAGAGAAGGAAAAACCACCTTGATTTATTCAGATTTATTTAATATTATCATTATTAATATAATGTTCTTTCTGCTAGAAGGAAAGACTGGAAAAGAAAAAGGACTATTTGCCTTTAGAGAGAATACTGATGCAAATAGAACCGAGCATCATATGTTTTAGAAATGAAAAGGACTCTTCTGAACAGTTGTCCTAGCATTGTAAAGGAGTTGGGAAACTTCGGTGGCTTTTAACTGAGACTGGATTGCTTTATGGTTGCTTACCTCTGAAAAAAAGTCCCTTCTTTCTTAAGTTTGGTACCATAAGATCATCCTACTAGCATGGAGACTAATTGCTGAAGTCCTCAGGGACATTAGCAAACTAAAACTTTGAGTTTCTGTGTAGCTATAGTTTCCTTTACTAGATAGGACGTGAGTTTGAAGGGAGTAAGAGTCGTTATTTACCTCTGTAGTGAAGGCATGACTCACATCAATATTCTGACTTACATACCCTGCTATCCTGATAAAAAAGCAAAGGGGAGTGAGAGAAAGGAGGAAGGTTAGACTTTGAAAAAATAATTTAGAATAAATATTTTAATTAGTGTGAAAAATTTATATTGTTTATTGGTGCATTTTTGTTATTGTTGTTGTTATTGTGTGACGCAAAGCCAGTCATGCATCATGCATGTGTACAGAACAAAAGNGAATAAATATTTTAATTAGTGTGATCAATTTATATTCAAAAAAACTGGGAAAATATTCAGTAAATATGTGAATGTGTAAATTGTTTTCTTGTAATAAATATAACAGAAGAAGAAGTAATCAAGATTTTAAACCTGTATCTGTTTTTTTCTAAATGGAGGTTTGTTTCTTAAACTTCAGCTTTCAGCCCTTGTCAGATCCTCTCTTGGCCCTCGTTCTTTGTTGATGCTTTCAGTCTTGTCTGGTACTGGAGGCTGGTAAGCCTGAATAGCCTGACTTGGTTCATAACTGTATTTGTACAGCACCAGTCTATAGTTCTTGCATTGAAGATATTTTAATTTTTTTTTAGTTAATTGCAGTGAGGCTATTTCAACACTTCTCAATAATTCTCCATTTATAGACTGTAATAAAGACTAGAAATGATGTTGAGTTGTTAAGACAAACATAGATTAGTGACAATAAGTTGCTAATTGTCTCTCCTAATTTAGTGACTACAATAATGATTTGGGAAATCTTGTAATGGCAAGAATGGGTAAGTGCCTTGAAAATCTTCAGCAAGGAAGGACTGATGAAGGCAGTAATAATTTCAATGGACACTGATTTGGAGCTGTGAAAGCAGCAGTTTTTAAGGAGTTTCATATGTTTTTTTACTTATGCTAAGCCAGTTTATATATCTGCCTGACTCTTTTGCTTTCCCTCTAAAATTGTAGCATCTTTCAACTCTGCCCTCACAAAGCCAGGGACTAAATATGTGGGGGAATTCTAATAAAAT
>VXBB01002847.1:238032-260748 GCA_013399915.1 Illadopsis cleaveri | reverse complement strand
ATATATATATATTTAAAATATATTGATTGTTATCCAATCTCTGCTTCCTCTATTTCGTTCCCTTGGAATCTACATTAAAAATGTGCAAAAAGAAACTCTACATATATATGTATATATACGTCTCTCTATATATTTGAGTAATGTCTCCTTGCTCCGTTTGAATGTTGCCTTGAGACACTGCAAGTCTCCACATTTTGCTGAAGGCATGCAAAAATTGGGAAGCTTTTGATCCACAGCAGTTACTGTGGGCCATTGAGGAATGGAGAATAAGCCTCCCATGCTGATTGTGAGTGGAAGGCACGAAGGATATGAGAAGGGAAGGTTAACACTGGAGCTTGCCTGTAAGAGAACCACAATTGCTCCAGCTTGGTGATTTTGGAGTAAGTTACTTAGATTTTGCCTGGAGAGTGAGACAGCTACTGTTTCATGTATCTGCTTCATTAAGTTTAGACTATATTTGCTTCTGTTTGCTTTCCTACTTGTGCTTGGAGTGTGTCTATCTGTGCTCTGTTTCACAGAGCCTGGAGTTTATTTGCCTAAGTTTGCTTTCCACTGCCTTTGGACTGTGTTTGCACTGAGCTCTGCTTCATTCAGCCTGGACTTACGGGCCCAGGTTTGTTCCACAGCATTTGGGCTGTGTTTGTTTTGCTTTCCAGAGCCTGGGAATGTGGCTGTGCACAGCCTGCCCCTGCCCCAGGGTGTCTGTCTGTCCCATGCTTGGCCAGAGAGTTGTCCTGGGCTACCTTGGCCCTCACTCACCTGCCTTGCCCAGTGCTTTAATTCTGGAGTCTCCCAGTTTGCATTAAGGAAGGATCTGACATAAAAACTGCGTTGCTTGGCATGAGGTATTATATCAGAGCAAAATTTGTCCCAGATCTGCTACAGGCAAATCAAATTTATGTGGGGCCAGAGAGGGAGGGCCACCAAATTCCCAGCCAGACATAGACATGCTCAGCTTGTGCTGCTTTTAATTAAAATAGAAAGGGGGAAAACATAATCACGTCCTGTAATACTTACTTTTTGAGAATGATGTTAGCTAGAAATGAAAATGCTTCTCTTATTTTCCAGGGTTTTTTTGTTAGGTTGGGGTTTTTTTCCCCAAATCTGTTTTTCTGCATCTTGACTGGTGTGTTCTCCAGTGACCACATTTCCACACCTTCTGGGGATGTTTGACACATGCACAGGTGTCCTTTGAGAGTGCTGCCTGGAACACTTTTGGGAAGTTAAAGACAATTTCTTACCCTCCCCCCCCCACCAAAGAGCTGCTGTTTGCTTTTCACCCAGCATGAACTGACTCCTTGCAGAACTGGAATGGACTGGAATTCCATGATCAGAATTCCAGAGAACTCTGCAACAATCATCTCAAGCATTTTGTTGTCTTATTAGTTATAACCTTATATGATTTTTCCCAAGGTGTGAGTTCACGTAAAGCAAACTAGTTTCTAGTTTTCATTTCTAGTGTGGTACCTGCTTTTTGCAAAATGTAAACACAACACCATTTTAAAAAGGGAAGACTGGGTATCAGTTTTGTTGCAGACACCTGTGGGGCAAAGCACCAGCACCACCCATCAGCCTCCCACCTCCCTCGTTTTGGTTTTCCATGACAGAGCAATTAATATCTCAAATAATAGATTGAATTCAAATTCCATGTCGAACAGGAATGTTCCCCACCTCCTGTGATGTGGAGAACATCAGTCTCTTCCTGCACCTTTAATCTCTTGCAGTGATCACAACTGCTGAACTGGTGCTGAGCACTTGAGCTATTCCTCCTGCCCCATCAGGAATGGAATATGCACACAAATTTAAAGGGAAGGCATAACATAAAATATGCAAACCCCATTTTTTTTCCCCCCTCACTGCAGCTATTTACCCAGCAACAGCAGAACCAGAAATATCCCAGAGAACAGCTTAAACTAAGGAGAGGGTCAGGTTGAATAAAGTGAATTATGATGTAGTCAGAGTTACTCTCAGAGGCTTCAGATTTAGCCAGCCTTTGGGGCAATACTTTTGTAATCACTGAGACTAAAGACAAACAAACCTCCAGGTGCAGAGAATGTGCCATCTCTGTGGATGTTTAGAAACCATCCTAATGACCAGGGGATGGATTAGTCAAAGCCTGCCTCAACACAACTATTTTTTGGTCTACAATCACAGGTAGATAGGTGTGATCAGTTTTATTTGAAGAAGACAGGCAAACTATTGTGTTGTGACTTTAACATTTGGATTTGGTTGATTTTGGCATCTGATGTTTTTAATCTTCAGGGATAAAAATAATTTTTTTTTTAAAAAGTCGTAAATGAAAAGAATTATAATATGTAGGTTATCTATTATTTGGAAGATTTTAAAATATTAAAAATAGCAGGTGAAGATCTGCAAACTTCACTGGGCTGATCTCCAGCAAGGTTTCATGATCAGCTTTAGATGGCTTGAGTCTGGAAAAATAAGGGGGATTTACAAAGGATAAAAAAATGTCTGATTTTAGATTTTGAATGTGTTAGGTAAGCTTTTCATGTTATGAGAAGCAGATAATCCCAGGGTGGGTATTCAGTAGATTTATTGTTAGACATCATACAAGTCTTTTAAAAGTAGGTGAATGAGAGCTTCCTCTTTAGAGAAAGGGAATGTGAATTCTTCCTATCTTCAGATGTCAGCTCAGCTAATAAGAACCTGACATTGCTGTGGTGTCACAGCCACTTTCTGCAGGTACAAAAGCAGAGTTTTATCAGCCCTCAAAATTACACGAGAGGAGCAGGGAAACATGAACAGCTGCAAACGAGGCAACCTGTGAGAAGATTTTATTTCTCAGCATTTCTGTTGTTATGGAATCCCCTGTGTAGTTTCCCACTGGTTTGCCATGAAATCTAACTGGGAAGAGATTGGATGGATCTGGCACCTACAGGGGTTCATGCCTCTTCTTGCCAGTGCAGGGACTGCCATTTATCCAGGGACAGGATGGGCAGGGAACCCCCTGCTGTATTTTGAGAGGAAAAGAGAAAAGGTTGACCTCATCTTCAGGCTTAGGATCTGTTACTTCTCCTGTCCAGGACTCAGGGTTCAGAATGTTATTTCAGAATATTTTTTTTCAAGGTTGTGGACAGTGCAGTTGACTTTGTTGCTTCAGTAAAATGCTTAATGTGCTGGGTTACCTCACTAAAGGTAATCACTGGATAAGAGAAGGGTTAAGAATGTCTGTTCTGGGAAACAGTGGTGCAGGTGCTTAGCAATAATTAGCAGTACTGTATTTCAAGTCTGATTTTACTCCTATCAACGTGTGCTTCCACTGTATCCAGAATGTTTCTGTATGGCCATTTATCAAATCTTCTCCAAGTGTGTCCTAAAATCTAGCTTTGTCCACACTTCTATCACAATCTCTTACTCAAGTAGTAACATTTTTTCCCATGTATTTGGATTCTCAGTCCTCGTAGCACTGATATGGTTCATCAAGAATGAGGTTTTAAGCAATTATTGTCTATGTAAGTCCAGTCCTGCCTTCACTGCTGAGGTAACACCCACTGACACCAATTAAGCACATTTTATTTGGTAAAGGACCACTGGGATAGATTCAGTGGACAGACAACACTTAGCTAATTTTTGGTAATATTTTATCTTGGCGTGAAGCTCAAGGCATTCTTCCAGGCCTGTATCCACCTGACAAAAAGAATGATAGCAATGAAACTCTCCCAAAAATGAACAGACAACCTCAGAAATGTGGTGAGTCCTATGGCTACACCCAGGGAAACATGCTATGGTGCTTGGATCCATGCTGGATTCAAAGGGGAGCAGGGAACAGCTGGAAATTAATATTTTAGGTCTCCATCTTCTAAATAAAGCCACTGTGTGGCTGTGGCTGTAAATTAAAGATGCAGGCAATTTAGAAATGTTCTTAGTGCCACTAAGGCAGGTGAAATGCAGCCCACTGGGCCAACACCATGCTTGGGTGTTTCTCCTGCATCTTTTCTGTGGCTGAGCCAGTGGCACACACGGGGCTTTGATGCTGTTTTACACCACAATGACACGGACTCCAACTTCAGAAGGCTGAAAATGACTCCTTTATTTCTGGGATGTGTCTCCCTTTTATACTATTCCACACAGACCAATTTGATTGGTGAAACAAAGACAAACCTCTTCACTCACATTGGTCAGAGCAGAGGGACATCAAGAAGAAGTCCCTGCTAGGGAAAGGAATGAAAACAAAGCTACAGCTGCAAAAACACTTCTCTTGTTTACGGAAAATTCCCTGGGAAAGAATTTCAGACAACCAAAATATCTCAGGCACGAAACCAGGGCTACAGGGCCATGCCTGTTGTGCCATCTGTGTGGAGACACTGCAGAAAAGGCTCCCTCTTCATGGGCACCACTGGTGTTAATCCACCTTCTCACACCAGCCATCCCAGGGATCAGCCCCTTATCTAGCAACTGGCAAAATGCCATCAAATGGCTGAAAATGAGGAATTGAGAGTGGGGGAAATCGGTGTTGGCCAGAGTGTGCAATACTCGGGGTGTGATTTTTAGTAGTTTCTCGTGCAAAGTGCTTTACAAACACGCATTGAGGCTTGTTCCCTCACTGAGGGCTTGAAAGGCAAACAAAGGCAATTATGATATCCATTCTGCACAGAAGCACTGAGGGATTGGCAGAGAGATTCAGAGAGCTACCCAAGAGCATGAGGAAGGTCTGAAAACATGGGCAGAATCTCCAGTCCAATGCCTCAGCCATGAGATTTTTTTCCTTAGCAGCTATCCTTTATTTATATCAGACCTGGGAGTCTTTCCCCAGCCTCAAAACTCCGGAAAAGATTTCACTGTGGATGTTTGCTATTTCACTGAAAACTCATCTGATTTCTGGTTTTCAAATAGAGAGCAAGTGCTGCCTAATGGTTTTTGTATTGGGAGGATATTCTCGTTTTCCACATGCTGTCTAGCTCTGATTGCTCAGATGTTTAGAGAATGCTCTTTGGAATAAAAAGAAAGGAAGAAAAAACATCAGAGGGGGCTAAACCTGATGATAAGTAAGACTCAGTGCGATTTATGGCTTTTCCTCAATGTTTTCAGTGGCAAGGAGGCAACAAGTTACATGAGATCCTAACTTTTTAGAGACCCTTGGCCAAAACTCTGAGCTACAATTTGTTCTGTGGGAAGCTGGAGCTGGCAGATGTGTCCAGGGGCAGCTCCTGTAGACCAGAGGTCATTTTTGCTGTCTCCCAACAATCTTGGTGTTTGCAGTTAAATGATTATTCAGTAGGATTTGCTGCTTTGGTATGCAAACCCCCTTGGTCTGAGCAGAAAACAGTGGCCAAACATCCAACAGATGAGTTGGGTAAAGAGCATACACACAGCACAGACTTTAAATGTCAGTGACACACCCTGTTTCTGTAGCTGGGTGCCTATGGTAGATTAATCTTATTTTTTCTTGGCAAGATCTTGACTGAACAGACAGAATGGAACAACCTATACACTTTTCAGATTTCACAGGAGGGAAAAAAAACCCCTTGAACCGCTTATTTTTATTCCTTTTGTTTAGTAATTTATTTTTATTGCCACCTTTCTTTATACCCTTAGACTTGAATAGCTGTTGGTGAGGTTAGGTGAACTAATGGTCTAATGGGTCAGAGACCTTCTGAAAGGCTCAGACCACCCACCCTTCTCCTTTCAGATCTCACAAATTTTAAAAAGATATATTTCTTCAGGCTTTGGAAGGTTGTCTTCTCAACTCCCAAAGCTAGAAAGGTCCTCCTTCAATTGACACAAATTATATCCAAAATCCATCGAAGAATCCTGGAAAACCTGAAACATTCAAGTATTTTTTTCTTGTCAAATCTGATGTGTGCTGAATATATTACTTTGCATGTGCCAATATAACTAGATAAGGGAAACTGTGAAAATGCCCTTTCAACTGGTGAGGATATTCAAAGGGCTGTGCAAGCTAAACTGAAATCCTAGATAGTAAAATTCCTGCTGTTTGGAGTGGAAGAGATTCAGTCTAACTTTTTTTTGTCTAGAGAATGTTAGGAACTTACCTAGGGTACCTAATATAACTTTAATTCCTGGAGAGAGAAAGATGTATCTAGAGAGTTAGTTTGTCCTGCCATAGGATCGATGAGGGTGTATATATTTTTATATATATATGTATATATGTCTACATTAAGTTCACAGAAAACCTCTGTAAGTGCCCATCATGAGATATGAACAGGGTTTTTAAATTTCCAGCCCTGGAAATGGAGATAAACTGTTCACTTAGGGAGGTAAGACCAGATCTTACAGGTCTTGGCTCTTTTATTTCACATGATGCTTCGTGTTCTAAAGTAAACTTAAATCACCCAAATACAATTCTGAGATTTAGAAATGTTTTAAATTCTGTGCTTTACAAATTCCTGTAATTTTGTTGGGGGGAAAATTATTTGCTCATCCATGAAGAAGAGAGGAGGAGGAGAAGCAGTGGCCTCAAGATATGGGAAAAACTAAGACAGAGTTTTCAGTTGCTTGATTTAGAGGATTGGGCTTGCCCACGTGTCATAAACACTTCTACTTGCTTCCCTGAATGAATTAAATGCCAAGTCCCAAACAGTCAACCTTGAGAGGCCACAGGAATCACAACCACCCAAGGTGCAGAGTTCCTCTGGCAGAGTAGCAGTGTAGCTGCATTTAGCCTCACTCATGTCCATTTGCTCCATCTGTAAAACCTATATATGTATGTATTTAAGCTGTAAACTCTCTCTATATAAATTTTTTGGTGTTCTTAAGGCTTTTTGAAACATTAAAGCAGTTAGACATTGCTGCTCATCAATACACGAGGAGATACAAAATGGGCACAGATTTTCTGCTGGAAGCAGCCATTTACAGGAGCAATTTCAGATGCAAGAGAAACATATGCCAGTGCTGAGATCACACTTGGGGCTAAGATTTACACCATCGTGGATTTAGGAATTTTTAATCCAAAGGGACAGACCAGCAGCACTGAATTGTTTCTTTAGAGCCTTCCCTGATATATCAGTAGATCACGGCAGCTTTGTTGCTGCAGCGTTGTCTTGGGTTATGTAACCAAAAAAAAATGTTTTTTCTATTTTTCCATCTCTTGAAACCGGTTAGGGGGATGTTTTCTTTATCTTTTCTATGACCCATTCCTCATAACTCCAGGGGGGAGGGGGCAGGTGTCCTCTGTTCATGGGCCAGCTGTTAAACCAGGTAGGACAGGGTTCTTTATCCCTTCCAGGACCCATCCTCCCTGCAGGGGATATCTGCTGTTCATGGGCCATCCAGGCTCACTGCAGGGCTGAGACAATTCCATCATCCCATGGAGAGATGCTCCACCCAGGGGGAGGAGCCCAGCATTCCTGCCTGGATCAAAGCTGGCATTCAGAACAGCAGCACAGCCTGTTTGCACTGGATTCCCAGAGGGAGACCAGACCCAGCTCAGCACCACTGGACCTTCTACAGGATCATCTCTGCTGCAACAGAGCCACATCTGCCACTGCAGGAGGACTCATTTTGGATGGCTTCCAACACCCTGACCAACAGGGTGTCAGGTCGTGTTCTGACTCTGTCAGGGTTTCCAGGATTGTTTGTTTGTTTGTTTGTTTGTTTTGTTTGCTTGGGGTTTTTTGGTTTTGTTTTTGTTTTGGTACTACTACATTTGTATTCTTAATATTCCTAGGAAAGAACTGTTATTCCTATTCCCAAATCTTTGCCTGAAAGCCCTTAATTGCAAAATTATAGTAATCTGGGGGGAGGGGGTTTACATTCTCCATTCCAAGGGAAACTCCAGCTTTCCCTGGCAGACACCTATCTTCCCAAACCAAGACAAGCATGCACAGCCTCTTTCCTGACTCCCACTGGAGGACAGCAGATGACTTCATTGCCTCCAGAGGAGCATCAGATTCACCACTTGCCCACCCAGTTACGTACCCAAAGCAGCAACCCAATGAGGGAAATCCCACCGCTCTCCCCTCTTTGGCCTGGGAGCTGCTGTTTTCTTCCTCCCCCTTGTGTAGGGCAGAGTACAGCAGTAGCTGAGGGTCTTACTTTCCTTTCAGCAGTTGTACCAAGTTACCTCTGAGTGCAGGAAAGAAAGAGGCTGTCAACAAACCTAGAAAGGGTCGGAAATTCAGATTGCAGGAATAGATAATTGAAAAAGCAAGATGGGGAGGTAGGTTTCTTCCACACCAAATAATAAACATCACCCCTTGAAACAGATCACTTGATTGTAGTATCACATTGTATTTTCCACCTTTTTTAGTCAGACATTATTACTCATAAACTAAATAGTATGATCATTTTTTAAGAGCTGAGATCATGCCTAGAAATTGGTCCAAACATGACTAGACATTGTAATTCATTTTTTTCAAGCTTTTTGTTAACCAAGAGCCAACATCTGTACTGAAGTGGAAAGGATTTTAGAGAGGATGGGTTATTCCTACAGAAACTGTTGTGTCATTTTTCAGAATGCTGCTGAAATTAAAGAAAGTGTTAAATGAAAGGATGTAAATATGGGGGAGTTAGCTGTATTTTATAAGAGGAGAAAGCAGAGCTACCTGGTGAATTAAAGCAACATAAATTCTTCATGATGGGCTTTTTTTGGACTGGAGGCTTTGGCACTGCAGACAGCACCTCTCAGCCTTCCTAACCCTGAGCACAGTTGAGGTTTGGGTCATTTGTATGCCACTGAAATGCTTTTGTGGTGCACTATAGTGGTTTCCTTTAATAAATGTGTAGACCTCCTGTTTCCCTCTGGCCAGCACTGCTGGGTTTGGAACCAAACTGGACTTGTGTGTGCACAGCCAGGGGACTGGAGCTGCTCCAGCACCAGGTCTGGAGCCGTTCTAACTCAGGCCTGGCTTTTCCAATATGTTTTTATAATCACGCTTAATTATGGGCATGAGAAATAACTAATTACTGAAGTGCATGGCTTTCTTCCTCCAAGAAAATGTGCCGTGGCTGTTTTGCTTATCAGATTTTGCAACCCACGCCAACCCCTGCCAGCAGAGAAGGTGCTGAACATGGAAAATATGATTTCCTTCTCCCGAGTGTTTGGTACAACAATATCAGCATTGACCGTTGTGTACTTTGGTATTATTTTCCTTTCCTGCTTATAGTCCCTTCTCATGTTTCTCCATCATTTTAGGCCCCTAATAGGGATAGGATGAACCCATTGATGTCGGCACATGGAGGCCTGCTAGTGGCATGCCTTTGGTTTTAGTCTCCTAGCAGCAGCCATTCATGTTATGTGGGCTTTCTTTCTTGGGCATTGCCCACCCCTGAATCTGACTTCAGGCATTTTTCACTGCCTGTTCTGCATGAATAGCCACAGGCCTCTTGCCAATTGTCCCCCCTCCTTGAAAGCCAGCCTCAGCCAAAGGCCTTTTCAAGTGTGATCCCAGAGTGCCACACAGGCTTTCAGGGTATTGTTGTCGAGATGAGGGCCCTGCACTGGAAAGTGGGGTCAGAAGAGAAAGCACAATAAGGGGTGATGGAGGCTTCATGCAGTCCTCAGATGCTAGCCTGTTTATTAATTTACAAAACTAATGTCACTGTCTTTAGAGGAGAGATTGAGTGAAAAAGATGCCCTTTGAAGAGAAGAACTGCTTTCGATGCATTACCAAAACACTGCTCCCCTTATTAAATTGATTTTATGGAAGAAAGTACATCTAATAAAAGTTCAGAAACACCAATAAAATATTGAAGGTCTGGATGCAGCGTTTTCTTTTTTCCTCATCAGCTCAGACACAATTCACGTTAATGGGTTTTACAAGCTGTCCTTGGGCAAAAAAAATCCTTAAATTTGCAAATATCTAGTCCTCCTTATGCATGTCACACAGACTATTAGTCAAGACAAGCACAATAGTGCAAGCTCTTTAGCAGAGCTCTCCTCATACCTAACGTAATGAAATATTCAAGCAGAATTTGTTTACCTCTCAGTGTTTTTGGAGGGGATCTAAAAGGATAGGGGGTTCATGAATCTTGAATATAACATACAAAAGTGGCTTGATTTGTGAGAAGGTTCAGAGCTGGGCTTGACTGTTGCTCCTGCAGTCAGTGTTGGTGCAGATTAACTGGATCTGGGCAAGCAGTTCTCTGATCTGTCCCTGTCATGTGAGAATGGAGTCCTGTTGTCTGGTGGGATTTAAGGTTTGCCCTGCAGCTTTTAATCTAAGAGCAACTTTGGGAATAAATGTGGTTTCTTGATTCCTTATTCCTTCCTTTACCCTTCCTCCACCTGGTTGCACACCCTTACATGTGTGCTCATGGTGGTTTCATTTTGCTGACCAGTGCCTCTCCATCTCCTGCCCCCCAAGAAAAGAAGGAAGATGCTGCTCTCTCCATCTCAGATCAGCTCAGGAAGCAGTGGCTCACACTTAGCTGATTCCAGTTCTCTTATTACCCTGAGAAACCAAACCAGGAAGAATTGGCTTCATCTGCAGAGGCCTTGTCACTTCCACAAGTGGTTGTTGCTGTGAGCTGCCAGAGATCCGGGGTCGTCATCATTGGGGATGCTACTCCAGACTGAGTCAGGGAATTCTGAGGCCACAACCACAAAACTCTCCAGCTGGAACTGAGGACAGCTGTCAATAGACTTGTATCCTCTGCAGGCTGGATGCAGAAGGAAGGCATTCCAGTCTGACCAGTGAGTTACAGATCAATGCAAGATTAGGGGTTGGTTTTAAACCTGTGGCTGTAAACGTGAGATTGAATTTTAACTGCTTTCAATTAATGTAGATCAAAAGAGGCTTTTGTAGTTGGACAGTCCTTCAAAAGTACCAGACTTCAAGCACAAATCTGTCCAGCCTGCCTTTGTTTTTCATAACTTGTCTTGCCATGTTTGTTAATTATGGAAGGCATTTAGGACTTGCTCTGTCTCATCCAGTTTCTTCTCTTCTGCAGTGCTCCAGCAGTGAAGTCAGCAGTTTTACAATCCACTGCCTTGGACCTGAAAAGTCATTTATGGCCTGCAAGTGGGTGTAAATTGCTAATGGTAACATTTTAAGTCTGCCCTGTATGCAAAGCAATGGAGATTGATCCATGGAACAAAAATAGTTATAATCTACTCACCTCCCTAGTAGCAGAAAATAATTCAAAAGCTTCTTATCTCTTTTTTAAATGATAATCCAGGAGAAATAAGTTCATGATGAGGAATGTTCTTACCTGAAAGCAAATACCAGAATATCACCCCGTATGATAATCACTGGTAGCATTTAATTTTATGTTTATTTTGGTTTTCAGCTCTGCTGCAGACTGATTCACAGATTAATTTGAGTTCAACATTGCTCTCCATGCTTCTATCAAATAGGTGTTCTCAGATTGACGTATTTGGCTACAAATATAATCTTTTGAAGCATGAAAGTGCTGGGTTTTTCTTGAATAGGACACTATTATTTGGTATACATATATATAGATAGCTAATTCTTCACAAACTATTTTTGTTTGAGAAAGACTTGGTAGATTTTCAAACACAGAATTCAGTGAAGAACTAGGAGACTGGTTAGTGAAATATTCTGTGACTTTTTAAAAAAGAATTTCACTTGTCAGTTTGTCAATTGCAATTGTCTGGTATGAAGATACTGCACACCTTAGAAGAAAAGTGTGAAGGGCTTTTGTAAACTTCATCCTCTCATTAAAACGAGCTAATTTGAAAATGGCTCCTTGAATTAGGTTAAGAAGTCAGTGCTTTTCAGCACACAGTCAAGGTAGGCAAATAGGCCAAATGTCTTCTTTTAATGTTGTCATGTCTTTCTTCTTTTTATTAATTAAGAAGATAAAAATAAAAGGTTGCTAAACTGACATTGCTTCAGTCAAGGCTGAAAGCTACTAACTGTGCCTGAAGATTCTCTAGGAAATCTTTGCAAAAAATCGTACCTGGGGTGCAGGAATAGACATCAAACAGCTCTGCAGCCTGAGGTGACAAATCCAACACCCCTGGAGAGTTTGGAACTTGCCTGTACAAGATCTGTTTATTTTGGCTTCGAGTGGAGGAGAGGATTTGTCCTCTGTATGTAAACAACCACAGACAATAGGATGTCAACGAATGCATTTCAGTATTTACCTTTTAAAAATTATTCAAATTAACCACAGAAAAGTACTGAGAGAGAAATATGACAAGTACCAGTAAGGTTCTCATTAACTACTTCCCTTCCCCTTCAAACATCAGTAAGTAGTCAAAGTACCCAGGAAAGATACTCTGGAAAACTTGCCACTTCCATGGCAGGAATAAACACAGCCATGACCAGGTCAAGAAAACCCCCAGGGTGGGGAGAGGTTTTATGATGGCAATGGGTAAAAAAAAAAAAAAGGGGTCTGGTAAAGATAGGGGGTGGAGTAATCCTCAAATGTTCAGCATTTTGGTTCAGATAACCAGCTGAATAGTTTATCTGGAGTTTCCTGAACCTCTCTGAGGTAAAGCTCAAGCGACAATCCTATGAAGGCAAGGCTTAATGTGACATTTCCAACTTCTGCTTCTGGTCCATTTGAAAGTTAAACAAGAAGTGCAAGAATGAAATGCTTCCTTAAAAAAGAAGATAATTCAACGTGTTTTAGAGTTAACTGAGTTTTGAATTGGTTAAGTTCAGATTTAGGTGTGATTTTGGACCATTGAATGCTTATTTTAAACCATTATCTGTTCTCTAAATAGTTGGGGAAATTTTTGTAGCTACCTGGACAATATCTATATCAGATTCCAAACACAACATGAGGTTAGCATTAAGTGGAGTTAGTAATTCAAATTTCCACATCCTTTTTTTTTTTTCTCCTTTTGGAGCTCTCTTATTTCCTTCACAGCTATTTATCATCTGAAGGATAAAGGAAAAGAGAGAATGGGCAACTCAAAATAAATTTTTAGAAAATAAAACCAAACAAATCCGTCTTCCCTAATCAGGCACTGTTTTCTTTTTGCCCCACAAAATACATAAACCGCCTGAGAAAATCAGGTTAAATGAAGAACAGTGACATTGTGATAACTGTGCACAGAGACTTCAAACAAAGTGACCAAGCCAGGAGGAAAAGACACTTGGTGGTGTTTTGCAATGGAAAGAACACAGTGTTGCTGAGTTAGGTTTTGGAGACCACGTGAAATCCTCCTGCAACTTTCTCTGCAGATTCTGCTTTTGCTGACTGAAAGCCGTAGTTTTTTTATCCTGGATGTAATGAATGTGAAACCAACAGTGAACAGGGAATGTCCAGATCTCACCACAACAGACAGCCTTGCTGTAGATGTGCAGTAGCTGCTTCTCCACTTGTAGATAATCTGGTTGCGATGTCTCAAAGTCTTCTGTAGTATTTGTTTGTCTTTCTGCCTCTTTTCAGCAATTTTAGAAAGGCTTATGGTTTCAGCACAGGGCTTTTAGAAAGGCTCAGCTTCCCAAAAAACCCCTCAAGAGGTAGATGAATTTTCAGAAGGAAATCTGGCTCTGTATCTTGCAGTGGGAGGTCACAGATATAGGCAGGGCTGTAAAATTTAGTTACTCAACTGAGAGCTGTGTTGTTTTGAAATCCTCACCTCAACTGTAATGCCTGGGAGTCTGAAAAAATATTTTAATTCTGATTTTGAGTCCCTTTAATTTGCTTTTACTCATCCCCTGAGTGCTGGCTGTGTCCTTCTGCCTGTCTTGCTCTCTGTCTTCCTCAGGAGTGCCTGAGCCTGGGTCTGCAGAGGGGCTTGGGCAGAGTTGTGTTACCTCAGAATCCCTCATGCATGAATGGATTTTGTTGCTTGAAATTACAACAGCGAGCTGCTTCGCCTCAAAGAGACTTTGTTTTCTGTTCTTTTTCTTTGCAGAGAGTCTGAAATGGCCAGAGGATCCACAGGGATGGAAGTGCTCTGAAGGTAGGAAGGTATGGTTTCAATTAATAGTCAACTTTGGCAGAGTCAAAATGTTTCACAGAAACGTACTAATTTTGACAGGATTCAGGCTTTAAAGTTCAGTTTTGGTTCTAGCCTGGGAGAAATATGACATGCAAACCTGTGGGATTTTTTAAAATAACACAAATGAATTTTTTAAATGTTTGAAAATTTTCGGTTTTACTTTATGGCGAAACAAAAGCAATGCTGGGGATTCAGAAACAGTGTAGAAACAAATTTGGCATTCACTGGCTATTTCCTTGAGATATAAACATGGAAACCAAAGAACCCTTCTGATTACCTTGGTATTATTGCTGTCTTCCAAGCTCTTCCACTCTGGAAGTGTGACTGATCTGTAAGGCTTTAAATGGTAATAAAGTGTTAGGAATAAGATTTCTGTGTGGTCCCTGTGCCAGCATCAGAGAAAAGATCCAATGCAGCTAATCTGTTCAAGTTTAATGAATGTCCTGCTGACTTTTAAGGGAGCTGGCTGCCCGACTACCCTCTGAGACGTTAAAAATCTCCTCCTATTTTTGTAGAATTTTGTCAGGAAACCAGATTGAGCAAGCCCATATAGAAAATGCCATTGCCATTCCTACAGGTTTCCACAAGACATTTGACCCCTCCCCTCCCTTTCTTTCTTCTTTTTATACCTCTCTGGAATGCAGATATTTTGGTTAATTTTCTCCAGCTGTCACAGAGTCTCACAGGAAAATGACCTCGCAGAGTGACCACTTCCCCTATTCCTTNGGTGGTTTTATCAATTTACATTGGTATTTCAGAGCAGTTAGTGCAGTAGAAATTTAATATTACCCATTCCTACTAAAAAGTAGGGAGATATTAATATTTGCATCTTTTTCTTGTAAGAGTGATTTTCATCACAAAATTACTTCATTCATTTAGTGATGACAGTGGTCTCAGAGAGTTGGAGAGTCAGATCTCTTAGTTCTTTTATACTTTTCAATATACGACTCAGAGGGGAAAATTTTATTGCAGAAACCGTGTACTAAATTTATTTTTCTAAAATACTATTATGAGGGGGGAAAAAACCCTGGAAAGACCTGTATGCTAAATATCTATGCCCCATGAAATATGTAAATATGTACTTAAGATGTATATATCTCAAAAGCTAGTATTTTATTAAGTGCCAACGACCTATTGTTAAGCATGACTTTCTTCTTCCTTCAAGTTCCTCCTTTGTTTTTGTGAATACCTGGTTGGGGCTCGTAGAATACCAAGGATTTCCAAGCACAACTTTTTCTTCACTCTAACAACTCTTCATATCCTCTACCTTATGTTTTGGATGAGCGTCCCAAAATCGTGGTGTTTTTTGTAGCAGTCTGAGAATTTTCCTCCAGGAAATTGTAATGAACCTGTTCTTTTGAGGGTCCTTGTGTTTACACGACTGCTTCATCCAGACTGTCCAAGGTGAGCAGGTTGTAGCTGTGCCTCATTTCTCTAACCTTCCAAAGCTGGTATTTCCCCATGTTATTTTTGTAACGTGGGTTTTGCAATTGTTTAATTTCAGGATTTCGGGACCGATTGCTTGGTACAAGCCTCAGCAATTTGGGTGTTTTATAAAGAAATTCAAGATAGATTTTTTGTGGTTTGTGGTGTTAAGTAGGCCATCTGGTATAAATACATGCCTGATAAAGGTCCAAAAGCAGGTTACCCTTGTGCAGTGACAAGATTTTGGGCTTTTTTGTCCTGTGTGCAGAATATACACCTGGCAGAGTAATGACCTGACAGATTTGAATGAGCAGCCCGAGGTGCAGAGAGGCAAGTGTGGATTGTGGAGGTCACTGCAGCATGAGCCTTGTATGTACCTCATGGAGTTGGAGTGAATGGGAGCTAGAAAATTGGATTTCATCATGTTTCAAAGACTGCCATGAAGGACCTGAGTTAGGTTGAATTAAATGAGCAAAATCATGGTGTAACTGATGAGCACTTGGTTTATAACCCTATTGATGGTCCTGCTGTTGTGTAAAAACTGTAAATCCTTACTCTCTCTGTGCATTTGTTACTATACATTGCAGGGATGCCTCAGCCTTAAATGGGATCATCCTAAGAGGTATTCCTCCTCTTCATAGCTGCTGACATATGAGAAAAGCAGCTTTGAAGGTGCCCTCAGCTGGATCCCACGCAGGAGATTTCCAGCTCTGCTGCCCAGGTTCTGGGTGTGGGCAGGTGTGCTGCTGATCCAACTTACCCTCTCTGTCCATCCCAACCACTTCCCTCACGCCCAGAACCTCCAGCTTTCTGCCAAAAGATGTGGCAAATCAGAGGAAGTGGAAGGGAAGAGGGATGGTGGCACAATCTCGGCAGGAATGTCACAAACTCCTAACTGGGAGTAGCCATGGCCTGGGCTGTGCACCCAACTGTGCTCTTGGAGGTGCTCAGCCATGTGCTGATCCCACTTTCTGGTGATCCCATCTCAGCTGGGAATATGCTTTTGGAGCAGCACTGCAAGCTGTGAGCCCAAAAACTGAAGTGGCCATCTTGAGTGCATTGTAACTTGGGAATAAGAGAGTAGGAAAATGCCTCAAAACTGAGTCCCGCATTCTTTTGCCTGTATGTATGCTGACAGACTCAACTTTGTGAACAATCCCGTTTATTTCACTGGAAAATCTTTCAGAATGAGCTTTGGCTGAGATTAGGAAAAGTGATGGCATCTTTTCCTAAATGATTCCTTTTTGCCGGAGCTGAACTTTTACAGCTGAAACTTTTGGAATTTAGGAAATCTGATAAACGGGTTTCCCAAGTCTTTCTAATCTTAATCACAGAAGTAAAAGAGAATGGTTCTAATGGTGCAATAATCTTATATCCATGCCCTGTTTCAAATGCTCATTTTTCACAGGATGGAAACCAATAATAATAATAATAATAACACTAATGATATGGATGATTGGTGTAGTATCCATTTTCTTGGAATTAGTACCTATCAGATAGTATGGCTTGATTCAGATAGTATACTTGGCTTCACCTCTCAAAGAGAGACACAAAATTTCCAACTTGCAGATTTTTTTTAAAGATCTGCCAATAGAAAAACAAGTGATCTCAGTAAGTTGTTTAGCCTGGAAGGTGACCATCATATTTGTGATATTAAAATGGGTTCTTTGTACCTGCTATACACATATAATTACATAAACATCTCCCTCCCTATTAACTTAGATGTATTCTTTACATTTCAAACTCTGGAAATTCTAGGCGGAAAAGAGGGGATGTACCAGAGAATGAATCCCATATTCCAAGTGATCAGTGTTTCCTCACATGTATCTGTTTCAGGAAAAGACTTCAGCATATGTTTAGCTTTAAGCCTGTGCTCAGGTCTCACTGGGTTTAAACATGCCCTGGTCGAGGATGCTTTCTTAAATGGAAGCAATATGTTATCCCACTGAAATCCACTTGATTTGCCAGCTACATCCCTCCTTTGCACAGGGGTGATTTCTACAGGCATCTGTAAAGACAAGGGAAGCTGAGGTCTTTAGGGCAGCTCCTACCTCCAGGATGGATTTGGATCCATTCAGTGCAGTCTTCTTCCGGTGCCAAAGCTTTTTCCTATCAAAATAAACTTAGTGTAGCATAAAGGGACTGCAGTCTTCTTTTGTAATCTATGGGAAAATAATAGATCATTTATTAGGGTATTTTTGCACTGTGCCTTTATTTCCCCCCTGTCTTTACCCTCTGACCATTCTCTCTAAAGACCAAGGCTGCACAAATGCAGGAGGAGAAGTTGCTTTATTTTGAGGGGGGAGAATCAAAGGTGTTGAGAGTGACTAGGTCATATTCCTGTCGGTCTCCTGCATTTAGACTCCTTTCAGCTTGGTTTTTGGTGACAAACTGCACAGCTGCAATGCCTTACATTTACCAGCCTGCATGTATGAAGGATGTGTAATGTTAACTAAGCCCTTTCCCCTCCCTTATGGAAGACCACCCTGCCTGCAAAATCTCCAGAGGAGAGCACGGCATGTCCTGATCAGAAACTGCCTTTGCTGGCAGAAGTACAGTATGTTGCATTAACCAAAACAGTATTTTTAAAAACATATTTGATGGTGGCTGCTTTCTATTTAAATATCCATTTTGCTTGTATAAACGGATCTCGTTCGGTCTTTACATCCCGACATCCCAGGACTATCTGAAAGCCTTGTTAATATTTAGCACTGGAAATTGTTTCAAGCCTTGCACAAAATCCTCAAAACCTGATCTGCTCAGGGCAGGAAAAGGACTGGATTCTCCTTTGCAGTTCACTAGACAGCAGTGTTCTCTGGGACAACCTTTCTGGTGATGCAAGTTTTCCATAATCGCTCCTCACCACTGGCAGTGCAGTTTTTCTATTGGGTGGGAGTTGTTATTAAGCAAAAGTCGCTTTCCAAACTTGTTTTGCTTCTCTCATGCTGGTTTGTCTGTGCCTTCACTTGTTGCTGTATCATCCCTGACTGTGAATTTATCACTTGTCTCCCAAACAGAGAGTAACACAGCCCCCCAAAACTGCATTTACCATAGCAATGAATCACATTGTGCTGGACACAGCCATTCACTGGCTGCGAACACAACTGGGACAACATCCTTTGGTCTCTGATTGGACACTGAAAGGGAATGCCTGGGATAATTCAGTCCAGTCCCTTTTCATTTGGGCACAACTGGATTTAGAACCTGGCCCTGGGAAACTTGTACTGGCACCACCAGCATATCTGAGGATATAACAAACATACCTGAACAGTCTCCTTCTTGTTCCTGCTCAAATCATGGCTATGAGGCTTCTTGCTTCAACTGCTCCTCTATATACATGTCAGCACAGCATAAAACACGCTGTCTAGACAGGCTGCTTGATCTTGCAAGGTGCAAGATTCGTAGAACTAAACCCTTCTCTCTTCAACACCATTTCAGCAGTGTAATTTCACTCCAAACAAACAAAACAAACCCTGGTTTACCTCTGAATAACCTCAGGGACACTTGGCTAATCTCAGGGTGTTGGGTTGAATCCTTTGTTAGGAAACTAAAACTTTATTTGGGGTTTTCTGCCAAGTGATTTACCCATCAGAAAGGTCTGGGCTGTAGGGCCAGTGGTGACAATGAGCTGCTTCTTTGCTGTGTCCCGGTTTTCTCAAGTGTGTGATGGTTGTAATTAAGTTAATTTACCTGTCTTGGATACTGTGAAGGGTAAATTGCAGGAGGGCTTATAAAGGGGTATCGCATGTGTGGTTCTAGATGTGAAGTCTCCAGGTTTAGACAGCTACTTTTGTAGGTCCCAGGAGAAGTGTCTATCTTTTCCTGCCCACAATTCCTTCATTCCACAGTGCATGGAGTAGTGGCCATCCTACATCAAAACCTTGACCTTTTTTTGTGCATTTGTCTGGGGTTTTTCCATGGTGAGAGGCAGCAATTTCATCTCTCTAATTCTAAAATCCTTTTCTGCAAGAAAGGTGAGTATTTCTCTTTGCAATTTGCAGATGAAAAGACTGAGCAGGGAGGCCAAATCCTGCAGTTTAATAGCAGAAAGAGGTAAGAAGCATGGGAACAATACAGATGGGCAGAAATTTCAGGGCTCTGGAACCAATCAGGATCGCCCTGCAAATTCACCTCAAGGCTGAGCACTGCATTCCTGTGCCTCCAGAAGTGTCTGCTTCCCTGTGTGTCTCCTTATAAGCTGGTGTAAATCCTCACAAAGCCAGGTGCAGATGTCATTATGGTAATAATGTTACGGGGCTTTATTAGGGCACATTTTCCATCCTGCTTCTAACCACTCAAATGTCCATGGAATATTAACCCAAATTCTCTTCCTTGTTGGATATCATCTCCCTCATCTTCCTGTAGATTTAGGACCAGTTTTTGGATATATAGAGGAGGTAGCTCCTCTATATATCTTTCCACCAACTTATATCTTCACTGGGACTGGAAAGACCAACAGCTGCCATGAAAATTTTCTGGACTATGAGGATTTTGGGGTTTTAATGGTGCTGATTTTCAGAAAGGCTTCCTATAGGTCACATCCATGTCTTTCTGTGTGCAAAGCACAAGATATTTTTTCCACTTTGGTAAAAAAAATAATCATATGTATTTAATTTAATCTGTTTCCCGTGGCAGTGTCGAATACCAACGAAGCTAAAGAGAGAGTCAGAGCTGGGATGACTTTCATTCACCTGGCAAATAAGGGGAATAAAACTTCATTAGCATAGCACACTCTGTTAGGTTCCATACTTTTACCCCCCAAAGGTCTTCCTGTTTCCCTGTGTTTTGATAAAATGGCTGATACGCTGCTAAATTGCTGGGAAAGTTAGGAATAACATTAATTTAATGAGGGAGTTAGATTAAAAAATACACCGTAGAGCTGGACTGCTGCTTTTTAAACTGCTTGGCATTCCTGCTGCTGGGTCTTGGTTTCTGTAGCCATGCAGCATATGAATCAGAGAGAACCCACCCTGTGCTTTGGCATAACTCTTAAAAGACTGACAGTTCCTCTTTCTCCGGCAGTAATTAAACAAGTGAAAACTGGTTAGTTTGGTTAGCAAATATAAATGTGGAAAATATTCACAAATACATATCACTGGGCGTGTGTGTCTAAGGAATCTGGATGAGCTGTGGTCGGACTCTCCTTTCCCACATTCTTACAACAAAGGTGCTTTATCCAACAAAGCAATCTGGCCAAGGTCTTTTATTTCAGCTAATTCATGTTCTCTTTTTTCCTTTGTAAGGGTTGAAGGTTTGCTGATAGTGCAGCTCAGTGCAGCCCTTGACGACAGGAGGCACTGTTGGGGATAGGACCCTGCAGGGGGAAAAATCAGTTTAAACCAGGATGAGACAGCCCCTAAAACTAAGGCCAAGCACACCATTTTTTATTTTTTTTTTTAATTTTTTTTTTTTTTTCCTACTGATTTGACTCTCCCATTGAGCCTGGCTACCACAGCTCATAGTTTGGGCGCAATTGTAACTATGAAAAGGTAGCCCTGATTAAAATCAGTCCTGGAGTAAATAACCACGGTGGTGTCAGTGTGTTCATGGGGGAGTGGTGTGCTCTGGCTGCAGGGGCAAGCACCTTTCAAAACACAGCTTAGACACCAAGTGGCTGCTTAAACACCTCCAAATTTTGGGAGGAAGCATGAGCTAAGGACAAAACATTAGCAGAATTTCAAGGGCAGTGGGCTTAATGATGACTTTCTTGGAGCCTCCCTTCACAGTCACAGGACAAAACCACTCCCTTTGCCTCAGTGACTCCTCTATAAAATGGGAATAATCCACCCACGGTTTATAAATCCAGAAATCCTTCATGTGATGGCACTTGGTGCTCACCTTTGCTCTCCACTTTGTAGTGCAACCTATAGAGCTTCCCTGGATTAGCTCCTGTCAGAAATATTTAGGAGCAATATATTTTACTGATTTTAGCATTTCTGCTAGAACAGTTGAGAAGTCGACAATATCTAAAGTAATAACATGAGCATAGCCCTGATCTAAAAGAGGCAGCCTGCGACACAATATAATATAATTAATACCATATAATATAATTGATATAATATACCAGCTGTCAATACTGAGATGAGGAGACAGGACCTAATACTTAATAATTGAAGTGCAGGCTTATCTTTTTAGTCTAGTGTTTCACTTCCAGTTCCTGGAATATGTCGATGATCTGCCTGTTGCTTTTTCTGTTTCCCACATTTATTTTCCCCTAACCTTCTCCTTGTTGGGTTGAGAGTGCACTTCCCTGATTTTGTATTTTTCAGTTCATCTCATGGCTCTTTTCCTGACATCTGCTGTCCAAAACTCCTGGTACAACTGGCACCTTATCCACGCACAATTTCTAGGGATCCTGCCTGGATCAGGCACAGGAATGGAAATGACAGGGGTGGATGAAGTTGCTCAGTACATTGGCAGGAAAATCTTGTTAAGCTCCTCACCTGGTGGTTCAAAAGTTTGTAGAATTCATCAGGCTTCAAACATCATAGTCCTAGACCGAGTAAGGGCAGTTTTGGTCTTTTTTTTTTTTTTTTTTTTTTTCAGCAAAGTAGCTTCAGTTTATCCCCTTAGGTTATTTTATTTCTCTCAAATTACCCAATTCATATTCGCCTCCCGCAGGGTTCTCTTTTCTCACTCCTGTTTATTACATGCTGAGTTGCCTCCCCTCTAATTTACCCTCGCAGTACAACTCTACTGACTAAAGAGGAGAAATTCCTGCTTTGTACCAAAATAAGCAAAAGCAGAATTGGTGCCAGGTTTTAGAGCAAAGCTTGCTTCTCTTTGCCTGGAATCATCCAGTGATACCACAACTGGGAGCTACAGCCAGACATCCAAATATAATGAATATTTCTGGGTTTGCATGTTACACTTTCCTGCTCCTCAGATTCAGGCTGGGAGGAAGAAGAAGATTAGGAAAGAAAATGTATGCATGAATATTTCAGCAATCTGCTGTGTTAGGAAGGAAAAAATGTAGAGAGCAGATGACTGATTCATGGTGTTTTAGTTGAAAATGTTGTAGCTTTTAAACATTGCCTCAGTGTGGTCGGGGTGCTTACAGTAAATACATTTCACACCAGATGTGGCCTCAACTGTACACGGCTCAGAATTTCCCTGCACACAGTAACTGCCAGTTTTGGGAGCCTGAGGATCCCCAGGTTTCAGAAAGACTGTTCTTGTTGTAGCTGTCCTGCCCAAGGGGTGCCAGCAAAACGAGCACAGGGGTTGGGGAGGCTGCTGACCCCTAAAAATCTCAGGCTTCAAATAGTCCATAAAACATAGCTGCCAGTGTTCTGCTCCTGGGGGCTGAATAATGCCTTTTGTTCCCAAACCTCGTGTCTTTGCTCTAGGAGGAGCAGGCACCATCAGAAGACGTGATCTTCCATCGACCCCACAACATGCAAGCTCAGCAGAAGCAGAAGGGCCCATAGGACATTTTCCTTTCT
>VXBB01002847.1:227669-237982 GCA_013399915.1 Illadopsis cleaveri | reverse complement strand
AAAAAAAAAAAAAAAGATAATACATACATTAGTTGTGTCTTTATTGGATGCAGAAGTAGAATGGGGACTCCAGCTGGACTACTATGCCTCTGTGAAATCCCTGCAAGTGATTTGGGCCAGAAAAACACATATTATGATTTCTGCCATTCACCTGGTGCCAGATATCTGCATGATTTCTAGAAAAAAAAAATCAAAGAAGTAAAAAAAAAAAAGAAATTAAAAATAATAGGTGATTTTTGATGACTTGGATGTGGATGTGGAGTTATACAAAGATGCTGAGTGTACAGAAAATTCTGCATCCATCAGTATCAGCAGAGTGTTTTGCCAAGGGTGTATTGCTTTTGGAACTGAAGCTGGAATTAGGCTTGAATGGGGCAGACAGGAAGCTGATCTCCTGAGTGCACCTGAATGGGCAGCTCCAATGAGACCTGAGGAGGAGTCTGTGTGGAGCTGCTGCTGCAGCAAACGTGGGGCTCATTCAGTGCATCTGCACAGAACTGATTCAAATGCCAGCAGTGCAAGAATCTTGGAGGAATAAAGGAGTATTATTTCATAATATTTAGAATATAAATCCCACTTTTTTCTCCTAGCAGGACTGGGACAGATTCTGGCAGTGCCTCAGTTAGCACCACACTCCCTGGGCTGTCC
The DNA here is from genome assembly GCA_013399915.1 of Illadopsis cleaveri. NCBI lineage: Eukaryota > Metazoa > Chordata > Aves > Passeriformes > Timaliidae > Illadopsis > Illadopsis cleaveri. Next base: position 237,334 of record VXBB01002847.1, on the reverse strand, counting down.
CACGCTGCAGTCAGGTGTGGCATGGCAGAGCTAGCATGGCTTTTGCAGCAGGAAAGCTTTGGGCTTTGGGTAAGACACAAATGGTATTCCCTACCTGAAAGCAGGAGGAATTCCTTGCCTCTTTGCCAGCTGAAGCCCTTGGTGCTCTGACCTCACTGCTTTGAGCACTCAGACCAAGTTTGCAGCCAGGCTGAGATCCATGCACGTGGTGCAGCCGTGCCTTGCTGGCATGGAGGGGATAGTCCAGAGGCTTTGCATCATTCTGTGACAAGAGTCAGGCCCAAATCTAGATGTGAGCCTTGGCTGCCCAGGTCCCAGAGAGCCAAATTTGTGTTGCTGACTCTTCACGAAGCCGTAGGAATGGAAGGATTTAATCATGTCTGAATGCAATTTTGGGGAACTCAATAATTGATGCAACACTGGTCACAATATGTTGGCTGGTGAAGACCACAATAAACTGTGCATGTCAGCTAATCATGATTAAACACTGGTGAGGCCGGGCTAAAACTGCTCTTAGCTGACATGTGCTGAATGCTATTTGTTCTTGTCTAGGCCGATTCACATGGCATTCAATTTAAACCCTTTGGGGAAAGTGTAGCTCTGGTCAGGCCTCAGTGTTCCCTGACTGGCCAACAGCTGCTCCTAGCAGGTTTATAAAGGGACCACTTACCCATCCTTTGATGGAGAGATAAGCCACTGTAATGTAATTACAACCAGGGAGATGGGAGAGGGGGAAGAAAAAAATATGCCAATCATGAAGGGGGTACACGGAGAGCCTCAGATTCCTTCCAACCTAAACATTGTGGCAAGGAAAGAAGTCTTAATTAGGAAACGTGTAGGCATAGAACAGGAGCCCATCCTAAATGAATTGGGGTGTGATGAGCATAAAGAAAATGCTTTTTAAAGAGATCTTTGACTCCCACTGAGTGCTTGTTTCTTAGACTTCCTTGCCTAATAATGTCAGCATTTAAATGGCCCCAAGTCCCAAATAACAAGGCTTTGAAGTTAACACCTCATTGAGGTATAGAGTTCATACGTTTGCTATTCCTATTATTTGGCCAGAAACCGTTTTCTGCATGGCTAGCTTAATAGGGCAACAGAATATTAAGTTGTATAGGGATTGAGAAAGCTATTCACACAAAGGAAAGAGCTACAGACTTCATGTATTTGAACAGAACCTGACAATTAAGAGAAAAGAGCAAAAGTCTGGGAAGTGCCCCGAATCACATAATTGCATGAAATTTTTTCATACCTGTGATATTTCCAGCCAGGCACAAACACAAGGGATTTTCAGCTTGGACTGTGTCGGGGAGTTGTAGTTGTAATTAAGAGAGGAGACGAGGTGTTTTTTCTGTCCTGCCAAAGTTCTAAAGCTTCAGAAAGTATTCCTTTCTTTCGCAGGACAGAATCAAGATGGCTTGGAATTTTTTTTCACTGAAAAAGGCAAAAGGGTGCTGAAAAATGATCTGGTGCTTGTTGGGCCAGTTACTTAGGGAATGGGTGATCCAGACTCAAGTCTCCCTCTGTTGTTTCCCACCATTATAGAGGAACACCTCAGCTCAGGCTATCACCTATTTCAGAAACTTTTTCTTTTGGTTTCAGCCCCAGCATCCAGCAGACCTCTAAAAATGCCTTTTTCAAGCAGTGTCTTCTCGAACACACCAAAAAAATGGCTTTTCATTCGTCTTCATTTTTGGACCAGTTGTCTCCACTCCTGGTAATTCTCTGTGGCAGAACAATTATCCCTGCCCCAAATCAGCTATTCCAAGTCAGAGTTATCTGTGCCATAGAAAAGCCCAGAGCCTGCAGTTGAAGACAGGGCTCTTTGGTACTTGCTGCCATATGGCAGATGTTTTCCTACCCTGAAAAATTCATGAGTCATTTGAACGGCGCAATGGAGAGAGTAAATGATGTTATTAAGCTCATTTTCGGGAGGAGGGGGCTGAACCATAATGTGACATTTCACCAAGGCCATGCAGGAAACTTTGCAGTGCCAGGATTTAACTAAATTGATGAGATGTCCCAGGCTTTCACCAGAAATTAAGGTGTCCTCTAAGTACACCTTTAGAGAGCATAAATGAAGCATAAGAATGATTACAGGAGTTGAAATGGTTTTTAAAAGATCCTCTTGTTCCAGTGCCCAGCTGAACAACAGCTTCTACTTTTTTTAAAATTTCCTATGGTTTTTGCAGTTTAGAAAATGCTGGTGATAAAATCATCTTGTGTTTTGGATTCAGGAGATTTCTGGTCATTTATGTCACTCTTTCCCTGACACAGGCTAAGCTTATGCTTCAGTTATTTCTCTGGACATAGATGTAAGACCATCCACCTCTTCCAGGCTTCAGTGATGGAAGGATTCCACCTTCATTCCTACCTGGTTCAATTGTTTCACATCTATTCCACTGCAAACACCACGGCAAACGCCACGTTTGGTATTCAGCTACAAGCAACTGGCATCCACGATTAAATTAGGCAATTATTCTGTGTGTGCAACCAGAAGTATCTTCTTTTTTTGACTCTGTGAGCCCTCTCAGGGCTTGAGAAGCAGATTGAAGGCAATCTCATGTGTTGATATGAACTTGCTGCTTAGGATGAATCACAGTTTCTGCACAAATCCACTGAAGTGTTAATAGCATCTGTTCATTTTATAGCAACTTATGGGTTTAAAAATGGATGGATGGAGAGGGAAAACAGCCCCATCACCCTGGTGGTCCTCTGTCCAAATGCCACGTTGTGCTGAAGAGCAATATTTTTTTTTTATGCTGCTTCTTCAAAGAGAAACACCCTTTTGCACGTGTAATCATTGTTCCTTAAGCACTGTGTCCTTCTACGGTGTAAAATCACAGTGACAATAATTGCTCTGAGAAACAAAAGAGTCAGATTCCTCCTCTGTTGTCTAACAAAGTGGGAGATTGACAGGGTGGGCAGCCCAGGTGCCTACAGGCTCTGTCCCCTCCACAGCTGAAAACTTAGGTTCTCAAAATCCCTATTTATCTGCAAACAGAATTAAACTGCTTCTAAGAGAGTTTAAGTCCCTTCAGCCCATAGCCTACTGAGCTGATCTTTAATTTGGGAAGCAGGAGGTGTATTTCAAATAAGAGTTTTGTGTAACCTTGTAGTGATGGCATTTACTGGGGAGGGGGAAGGAGAGGGGGAACACACTGGAGTTCCAGTCTCTACAGCAAAGACTGGAAAAGATACAATTGTTGGATATAAGAAGAAGTTCTCTCTCCATCTCAGCAGACACTGAGAGAGATCCAAGATGTGATTTTGATCATCAGATTGGACACATCTGTGATGGGAAAGGTGAGATCCACAGCCTCTCCATCAGTTCCTGTGAGAAATATAAACCATGGCCTTGTGTCATGAGGGGAGACTGGGCTCCCAGCTCAGTGTCAGTGACAGCTACTCCTGCCACTGGTGCCTCATTTTTATTATCTCCTGCACTTAAAATCACTGATGTTCCCATGTGCAGTGTGACTTCTCCCTTGATTGGCACAGGGAAGCTGGAGAGTGAAAGGAGTGTGTTGGTGCTGGGGCTGGAAGAAAATGCAATAAAAATAGAAGAATAGGAGCCTTGTTCCCCTATATGTATTCCTGGGTCTGAAAAACGTTAATTAAAGGTGGGAATAAAATCTGCCTTGCATCTCCTGTATCAGAGGCACAGGTTACCTTCTCAACAGCCAACTGCTCCCTCCCTCTCCAGCCCTGATCCCAGTCACTGTCTCATGCAGGTCCTGCTTTCCTCTGGTCACATGCTGAGGCATTTAACCCACTAATCTTGAGGAAAACTGTATTTTGATGGATCAGTTTTTCATTGGGCTTGTGATCTGAGGCTCTCACTGTCCAGTCAAATGTGCTTTAGAGCTGAGGGGAGGGACTGGAGCAAGAGGAAATAGGGAGGAAAGAGTAAAGGGAGAGTTGTCCCCTTCTGGCAGTAGGGATGCTTTAGATTAGCTCAGCCATATCATCTGTCTGCACTGAGAGAGTAAATTCTGCTCTGTTTTCTGTTATTGCTTGCTTTATGCTTTGTTTGTTTTGGTTTTTGATAGGAAGAAATGTAGCTGTATATATTTGGGAGAGGGTTTTGGGCAAACATCCTGGTCTGACATCTGTTCAGTGCAGCTTGGACAGGGATTTCTAGACCTCAACTCCCCCATCCCCCCCAAAATTAGGGTTTAAAATGCTTCCCTGTCCAGCACATCACAATTGCCAGTGGCCCCCAGGCTATTTCAAGAACACTGAGATGTTTAATTCAGCCCAGGCTCCTTGCAGGTCGCCCTGCTTGTGTCTTCTTCCCACGGTGCCAGCTACTGCTCCCAGTCCCTTTGAGGAGTAGCTCCAGGTCACACAGAAAACTATTCCTGGGCAAAGCCAGGAATGACATTCTCCTTTCCTGTGTTACAATCTGGTATCTTAATTATTATTTCAGTTCTTCCTGTTCAGTGTGAGGGTCCCCCTCCTCCTCTCCCATATTGGTGTGTATCTTCTAAGTGTCAGCAACAGAGGAAAATCATCTGCAGAAATTCAGCTCTGGGGAAAAAGAGAGGAAAAAAAAAAAAAAACACTTACAAGCATTCATTCATATTTAAGAATGAATTTTCTCCAGCTGTGCTGTGACTTCACTTATACTGTCAGGAGAACTGCTAGATGAACTTTAAATTACACTACAGCATCCTTTTTAAGTTGCCTTGTAAAGATTTGGAGTCTTATTCAGACTGTTATTTTTTGCAACCAAAGAATGGAAAGGGGTTAAAATATTTCATCATCAGAGTCCTTGTGGTCTGCTGGAAAGAATGATTCCAGCTATTACTATCTGTATAAATATAATATTTCCCTCATTTCAGCTCATTTTCCTAATGCCTGCCTTGTTTTGGGGAACCTAAGCTGAATAGACAGATTGTGATTTGTGATATTTGTGCCAGAGGATCAGGCCCTGAAATTCTTTGTTTCTGAACTATTAAGCTATACTCTAACTGTGGAAAGGTGCCACCCAAATACAGGAGAGGAATCTTGTCAGTTTTCCTGTTGTAGAAGTGTCTTCTTTTGCCTTGATTTAAAATGTTTCAGTATCAAATTCTCCTCTGTTCTTATTTCTTAAAAGCTTCTCCAATAAGCTTGTGCTCCCCACCTTAAACCCGTGGAAGACAGCAAGTCTGACATCATATTTAATGTGCTTCCAGAATTTCTTGATCAGAGCTTAACTGCTGTAGGATAACAGTAACAACCACCACCGCCACCAAATAATGAGAACCAAATAAGCCCGAGCACCGCAGGGACCTTACACGTGGTGGGTTTTGTGAAGAGAATTAACATGAAAGAGGGTTCAGTTTGGGGGTAGAGGTCAGGGCAGATAAACTCCTGTGTTCTGATACATTTCCTTAAAGTGGGAAGTGCTTTAGAGAGCGGGGCTGTGGGAAGAAGCTGTCAGCAACGGGGTGGTCAGCGGTGTCAAGGGTGGTGGCCTATGTTTTTCTTCTGTTGCAGCCTTTCATCCTCCATCTGTCAAGCTCCATAATTTTCAAGCCAGACAGTCAATTCTTAATACAAACCTTTAACATCTCCCAGGTCTGAAGTGCCCCTTTTATCTCGGATTCATGCAAAAAACAGCAATAAGTAGGAGATGGCTGAAAGCTGGTGTCCCCGTTCGGGTCTCCTTGGGATGGCACCAGGTTGCCACCTGGGCCGTGGGGTGTCGCCTGCTGTGGCTTCTCCCTCCACAGGGTTTGCTGCCACGCTGGGAATCCCACATGGAGCCGTAAGGAAAGGGTGGTCAGTCTGGAACACCTGGGACGGCCATCCTGGCAGAGCAGGGCAGGCCCCGCTCTCTAGGCCTGGCAGTGGGGTCAGCATGGCCCTACACGCCCTGCTGACCCACTGGCCCCACTGCTGGCCCTACATACCCTGCTGACCCTCTGGCCCCACTGCTGGCCCTACATACCCTGCTGACCCACTGGTCCCACTGCTGGCCCTACAAGTCNCCCGTTCGGGTCTCCTTGGGATGGCACCAGGTTGCCACCTGGGCCGTGGGGTGTCGCCTGCTGTGGCTTCTCCCTCCACAGGGTTTGCTGCCACGCTGGGAATCCCACATGGAGCCGTAAGGAAAGGGTGGTCAGTCTGGAACACCTGGGACGGCCATCCTGGCAGAGCAGGGCAGGCCCCGCTCTCTAGGCCTGGCAGTGGGGTCAGCATGGCCCTACACGCCCTGCTGGCCCTCTGGCCACACTGCTGACCCTACATACCCTGCTGACCCTCTGGCCCCACTGCTGGCCCTACATACCCTGCTGACCCACTGGCCCCACTGCTGGCCCTACACACCCTGCTGACCCACTGGCCCCACTGCTGGCCCTACACGCCCTGCTGACCCACTGACCCCACTGCTGGCCCTAGAAGTCCTGCTGACCCACTGGCCCCACTGCTAGCCCTACACGCCCTGCTGACCCTCTGGCCCCACTGCTGGATTGTTTGCCACGGGGACTGATGTCCCCAGGCAGACACGAAGCTGATCTCAGGCTGAGGACCAGCACAGGCCCAGGCTCCCTTCACGCCCCGCTGCATTCTAGTGCGTAGCTGGAGCTGACATCTTAGCACGGCTCGTGTCATATAATTTCAGCATGAACAAGACTTGGCCCACACTCAAAGTACACCGTGGTTAAGTGTTTAAATTAAGGTTTAACTGACTCAGACACCGAATCTAGCTCCAGCTACTGTGTTGCCATGCTATTAAATGCTACAAGTACAAATTAAACTGCAAATGGAGTGCCTCCATTCATCTGCAAGGATTATCACAGTAGAACTGGCAATAAGTGAAGCATCCAGATGAGTTAACAAGGCAAAACCCAGTGAAATCGGTAGGAATCTTTCAAGTGGCTGCTTTGAGGCCTATGTTTCATCCAACCATCCCAGCTGAGGCTCTCCCAAGGAGGAAGCTGTGTGTATTCCTTTATTCAATTCCCAACATGAGTACAACGTGTTAAACATCCAAGGCACAGCACTGAAATATTTTCAATAAATGAATGCATGTTAAGAAATCATGGCTCCTTAGCCTGGGAACACGGGGAAAAAAATCCACTTTTATATATATTATAAAAGTCCACTATATATATATATATATATGTATGTATGTATATATAGTGTAATAAGGATCATCTTGTTTCTTTGTATGTCAAGACATAGCTGCTAGTTGGACTTGTGAGTTCTGCTTTTCTGTGTTTTAACAGAAGAAACACGTCCTGTTCTGTTCTGTACTTGCTTGCGAGTGAATAATGCCTGAAGATGTTTGGAGAAGGATCAGAATTCCCCTTGGCAGCTGGGAGTGTTTGGATGTGAGGACATTATCTCAGGTCATGAGTCTAGAAAGACATGGAAGAGCCCACACACCTTCCTGTGGGACAGCAGGATGAGGACGCTCTCTGCACAGAACTGACATTGCCCTGCCAATGTCTTTGGCCATCAACACTTTCACATGCACCCCACTGCTGCCTTCTGCACTGATGTTGGGGAGCAGAGCCTCAGAAACATAGGAAAACAATCCCAACAGTGTGCTTCAGAGCAGGACTGCAAACTTTTAGGGACTAAGCTTCCTAATCACTACCGTATGGCTCATAAAAGGAGCAACCCGATACCAAGTACCAAGAGGTTGTTATTCCTCCTCTCTCCCCTATCTCACTCCAAATGTTAGAACAATAAATACATTTACCTCTTGTTTAAGATCACTTAAAATAAGTTGTTTTAATTAAACCTCCTGGCAATCTATCTGCACTAAGTGATTAAGTGCCTCTTCTTTCAGTGAAAGGATAAAGGATTATCACAAGACAAGACAGGCTGACTTGGGCAGAACTAGGGTTGGGTAAAGCTGCTGAATATTTTCCACTGAAATTCATGTGAAAATACTGTGAACTTTCAATTTGTGTGCTGTTGTATTCGACTCAAATATTTCCCCTTCTTTCAGACCTTCCTTCCCTCCCCACTGTCCCAGAGTCAATGAAATAGTTTTTTCTCTCAGGTTAAAGTTCAGCTTTGGATATCAACTTTAAAAGCTGCCCAAGAAGAGAGATTTCTTTTCTCAATGGGCATCATTTTCGGGGAATCAGCTTCAAGATGGAAAAATAGCAGTTGTGCTGATGAATTATAGCCATTTAAAGTTGTAAAGAAATTGAGTTTGCATAGCAATCAGTTCTTTGCAGCTGCACCATAAAAAGTGTTTGCAGGCGCTGTTATGCTATTTTTAAATTTTAACTTGAAATACCTTGTGTGAATTAAAATTGGGTAATTATTCTTTCAAACCAAGCTTTTTACATCGCTCTCAGCTCAGGAATCACACTGGTGGGTTTGTTGTTTTATTGCTGGCCATATCACTTTCAGGATGGAGAAGAGTCACAGTAAAAGGCTCTTTTATGTCCTGTGGTGTGTCTTGAGATGGTTATGGCAGCATCTCTCTTTTAGCCTCCCTGCTCTCAGTTTTGTCTTCCAGTTCCCATCTTTCCCTACTTTAGCCCTGCTCTGGTTCCTGACACGATGGATTGGATGGGAAGCCGAAACAAAGTCTGGATCCTGGCACGGCCCAGGCAGGCAGGCACTGGGGACAAACTGCTCTGCTAATTTATTTGGATTCTTTACCTGCAACCTCCCCGCTGTTTTAGTGCTGGGGCCTCTCTTGGGCAGGGCCAGGCCAGTGTGCTGTGTGGCGCTTTTACTGCCACGGGGACAAATGATCATTAGGGACTGGCTGGAAGCCCTTGGATGTACTGGCGGGCAGTGGTGGGATTTAAAGGTAAATGCATTAACAGCGCGCTGCCGCCTCCTTTTATCTCAGCCACCAGCACGCTCCGGGCCAGGCAGGCAGGATGCCACCTCGGGGACTGATTGCTGCCCTTTGCATTTTATTACCCATCTCCCAAGAGGGAAAAAGCAGCCAAAATGTGGGAGTTCAGCTGTGGCTGCAGAGTTGTCCCTCGTTTTTAATTTCTCCCATTAGCTGGGGAGAGCTGTGGTGTGTTAGGCTGAGTGGTTTAAGCTCTGACTTTCACTGGTGAGCAAAGGAAAGCGACAGGGTAAAATGTTATTTCCACTCTCTTTCCACTGGGTGGGAATTGGCTCCTAGTTTTAAAATTTTCTGAGGTGGACAAGACACAGCATCTGTCCCAAATTTTTTTGTTGCTGTTGTTCTTTGTCCTAATACATGGCATTGCCAGTGCTGGTGTGATCTCTTTCCGTGTCTAAAAATAAAAATAAATTAACCTTGGGCTTTTTAACTCTGTGGCATCTCAGAATACATGTGAGTACGGAAAGAGTGAGATGTCACTGTTCTGCTTTAGGGAGATTTAGCAGGGACTTGAGCAACTGAGAGAATCTGAGAGAATTGTGGCCATTCTGCCTTTTAATCACTCGGTATGAAGTTTGTGTCCTGCATAATTACAGCCAAAATTTGGTCTTTTCAGATTAGGTACAGAGCTATATGTTGCTAGAATGTTCTGCAGTATAAAAAATTCCACTTATGAGAGCCTGCCTTGCAAATAAGATTTACATTTTTTGCTAATTGCAAAGAATTAAACTTTTGTTTAGCTGCACCAGTAGGGTTTGATATTTTTTAAGGAAAGGAATGCCTGAAGGGATGTTTCATCAGGAGAGTGAATTAATACAGAAAAAGACAAAGAAAAAAAAAA
>VXBB01002847.1:217380-227663 GCA_013399915.1 Illadopsis cleaveri | reverse complement strand
ATTAAAACAAAAAAAAAAAAAAAAAAAAAAAAAAAAAAAAAAAAAAAAAAAAAAAAAAGAAAAAAAATTTGAACAATTCCTCACGCATATTTTCCAGTTCAGTTGTCTAAAATACATGTGATCTTCCAGCTACATTTTCCTCTTGCAAATCATAGTGGGTTTTATTAGGAGAAGTTTCATTTTATTGCCTTGTTTTCCTGTAAAGTGAACAAGTTAAACCAACAGGGTTTAATTTTGGGTTGGCAGGCCAGCGAAGAGATAACACATCATGTGCCTCGCTTTTACCTTTTTCTTTGCCTTCCTCCTCCTGCTTCCTGGTCTCCTTGAGGTGCTCCACTCTGCTGCTCAACTTATTGGCCTGAAAAAAAAAAAAAAAAAAAAAAAAAAAATCTTTGCAGGTGATTTATAGAACCCAATGGTTATTGTATGGCTAATGATTCATGGAACTTCATTAAATACCAAGTATGTGCCTGCTTACTGTCTGTGCACACTGCATATTAGAACCTTTGCACTCCCCCTTGCAAATTGCCCCCATTAAATTCGCAGACAAAAGGTCCTCTCAGTAGCTTACATATTTTCCCACATGTGAGAGAGCAATTGGAAACTTCCTCTTGATAACTAAAAACTTTTGAATTAGAATTTATGAGAAGGGTCTTTTGGTCTCCTTGCCTAAGGGCTGAAACAGATCCCAGTGTGTACAAGCGTTCCTTTGATGCGTGGAGCTGCACAGGGTAACATTTTTTAACGGGATCAAAAAGCGTAATGCAGGGACAATGTGTGGAGGTCCTTGCTCTGACACAAGGAGTCGTAGCCCGTGTTTTTCCAAGGCTAAAAATCCAAAACTAACTGTCCAGGGCAGCAACAGCATTTTATATTCTTTTTAATTGCGGTAAAGTCCTAGATAAAATAATGGCAGTCAGTGTTACAACTTCCTTTTCTTTAATGTTCCCCTAAAAATGCTTTGAAGCAGGTTTTACCTTTGGGAAAGTATTGTGTATGTGTTAGGGGAATGCATATCAAAAAGAAAATAAAGGGCCAGCTCTTTAATTGGTGGAAATCAGCATGGCTCTATTACAGGTATTGGAATTTCTCAAGCTGTGGATCTGGCTAAAAACTTTCTGTCATTTCTCACCATGGGCTCACATATTTCTGCTCACTTATCTGGTTGGACCATCCTAAACTGAGTTTGCTATTGACAAAACATTTTCCAGTAACATTTCTTTACAAAGGCAGCAGAAGGCTTTAACCTAGATCTAACTTTCAAATGGTGAATATCTCCCGTGATTTCAGCTGCACTATTCAAGAGGCACAGCCACATGTACCAGATGATCCAAAGCCTCTACAAAAAGGTCTTGATAACTGGAATTTTTCTCACTTAATAGCAACAGGAAATGTCTCAGCACTCATTTAGGTGCCCTACATATGGTCTTCCATTATATCTCGCTTCACGTTGTCTGTCTATGTGAAAAGAAGAGTAAAAAAAAAAGGAACTTCCTCATGTTATGGGGCCAACACACCACAGGCATAACCATAAAACGACCACATTACCTCCACCTTGTTGTTGCATTATTACAACAGAGATGGTTTTGAGACCATTATTTTCTGCATTCACGCTGGTAATATTTGTAAAATCTGTCATGATATCCAAGTCATGCATATCAGCTAAAAGGGATGTTTTCACCAAGCAAAAGAATCAGGTTTGAAACCTTGATCTGTCTTTAATGGAGCATTCCAAATTATTACTTATTTGGCAGCTGATAAATTAATGTCCCTCCTTTTACACCAGTTGTAAGTCTTCCAAACGGGACAGAAGATTTAACCCTTTATTACCTCTGTGGTCAGTTAAGAGCCAAGCAAACTTTTCACCATAAATTTGACTTGGTCTCAGAGCTGAAAATCTTTTTCTTTGCCAGTGAAACACTGCCAGAGTGTTTGGGCCTCAGTGGTGACCTTTAGAGAGCACAATATATTGATTATAAAAAGCCCAGAGTAGTCACGATCTGAAAGACCAGAAAAACCTTCCACATGAGTCAGAAAATGTAATGGAGTTGGTGGTGGAAAGTGAGAAACTTCCTGGAGATGGAGGGTCTCTGCTTTTATGATGACAGCATCTTTGCCTAACTTTGTTTTCTTATATTTGCTTATTAAGGATACATCTGACTAGATAATAAGAGTTATACATCAAATAATTTATAAACATATGTGCATGTTTGCTCTGTGCCATATCATCATCTTACTTTCAGGGCCATACTTCATTAATTTGGCCCCAACCTGGCCTCATTTTGGATGTATCCAATTACAACTCCACCACCTGTGGGCTGCTCAACTGAGGGAAAAAAGAAGAGGAGAATTATTAAGTGTAGGGAAATATAAAGAATTTGTTAAGCTACTTTAGATAAATATTGTCACAGTGGTATAATAGCAATACACTTGTTGTTGGACTAAGCAAGAGGTTTCTCTGCTTCACAGAGGCACAGGTGGATTTGTCCCTGTGCTGAGATTTCTTTTGCTGCCTCTCTTCTTTCAGCAGCAAGGTTTCGTAATTCTCACAGGGAAATCTGAGGAAGCAACGTTGGGAAATGCTGGTGATTTTGAAAGCTCAGTCAGTTTGGGTGACATTTGGCATCATCCTTTTTTCATTCTGGTGAGGTGCCATTAACTTTGCTTACTTTCTTGGCAATAACTGAGTTATTGAGGGTCTTAACTGCAATATGGGGACCTCTACCAGGATGACTTCAGGGCAAAACAGCTGCACCCAGTCTGTTCTTCCTCCTCTTCCTGAGTTTAAATAAAATCTGGTTTTATCTGAATATGCACCCAGAAGACTGGATGGTTATTTAAACCCTGGTTAGGGAACATATTTAAGAATATGCCTAAGTTTAAGCATGTGCTTAAATCAATGCGACTTAAGCAAATGCTTGAAGTCAGGCATGTGGTTGAGGTGTTATCCTGAATGTGGGTCCTAATCCTTAAACAATAGCAAAGCCCAGAGGAAAGGGCAAGCTATCTGGGTTCCTTTCTTGGCTCTTTTGTTGATCGTGTTATAGTCTATAAAATGAGGATCATTATTCTTCTCCCTCTTTGTGAGGCACATTGAAAATTATCAGGGAAAAGGCACACTGAATACTGTTATTATTGGCTATACTTCTTGAGGCTGAAAAAAAAAAAAATTTAGAGGCAGACATTCTCAGTGGATTTCTGGTTCTTCCTCCTTTCACTGGGGCAGGAAATACCATGAGAATGGAAAGAAGGATGCGTACCCATGATCACAAATAATCTTAATCTCCTCCTTTGCGCTGCCGCTGTAAATAATTAGATGTTGCTACACTTTCGTTTCTGGAAATTCCTGCAGTGCTGCGGCCTTGCTGTGTGCAGGGGTACCTGCTCCTGGTATTCCAGCAAGCTGGAAGCTGTGCTGGGAGATAATGGGAGAATAAGGAGGGTTTGGGGGAGGAGGGGAGGCCCTGAGCCCGCGTTAATGGCAGAAAATAGGAAAGAGGCACAAGTTTGTGTGAGTTTGTGAAAGCAGCACTCAGATGGGGGCTGCTGAAGGGGCAGCACGTGAGGGCAAGTCCTGGGCTCCCATAAGTGCTGCTCCCACCAGAGAGGTGTTGCAGGACTGGCCCCCGTGGTGCTCAGCTCCCGTGTTACTGCTTGGCTGGAAAAGCTGGAGGCAGCAAAGGCTCTGTTCCTGATGATAATTCAGAGTTCCTCACATTCTCACTACCTTAAGTCAGCGCTCATTCCCCAGCTTCCATGTGAAGGGCCCGGAGCCAAGGCCATGAGCCTGTGTGTATGTGTTCAGGACAGTTAATATTTATGGTGCATCTTACTGGGAAAATTAGTATAAAGCTGTGTTCCAACAGTACATTTATCCCATGACCTAGTTTTATGAATAACGTGCTGAAACACAGCCTGCTTGATTTAAACCTTTGTCACCCATTCTGATGGATACAGTGCCCAGCTTTGGCTTAGGCAATACAAGACAGGATTTGTGCAAAAATGTGATGTGTGTTAGTGCAAGGTAAACAGATGGTAATGCTTTTGTTAATACCAAGTGCATACAAAGATATTTATCAAAGGACCACATGTAAGGTCCATAGTTCTTGGCAGAGATCCCTGTGCTGTTACATCAGCTAATAAGAATAAGCATTTTATTGCATTACACACAGTTTTTGTAGGGTTGCTTTAGACTGTGCAGGCGGCTCCCAAACTTGCCACAGTTCATGCACCAAGAATCTGATTCTGAATAGTGTTCAACATCCATAATACCCTGTTGTTTTTGTTGTTATTATTTTTTTTATTGCTATGACTCCTGGCATTTCTCCAGCTCAAATCCCTTCTAGGGAATTCCACTGCTGCTTAGCAGCTCTGAAATAAGTGTAAGAGAGCCAGGTGGGGAATACACTGAAATGCTGGAGGACAGACATGAGAAATGGTAGTGGCAAATTTCAAAGGGAAAGAGGTTGAACTGTGAAGATTTGGAAGGGGACTGTGACACCACCCCAGCCACAGGAAAACTCAGGCAGCTCTGCAGAAGCTTCTGAAGAAGTGTGGCTAAACACAGTTTATAGCAAAGAATGTTGCATCTGAAAACAACAAAGCTGGTTGAGGTTGGCAGAATTTCCTCATCTGATTTATGCTCTCTTCTTGCATCACCATTGGCAGCAGAGATTACTTGTGTCCTGTGCTGGGGAATCTCAGCCCCTGGAACACTGGCAATGCCCTGGGGGTATAACTAGGAATTCTGCAGAAGGGGGAAAGGAACTTTCCATCACTGCAACCACACGATAAGAATTTTGTCGTCCGTTCCTGCCCCCTGGGTTGTTCCCACTCGATTGCACTTCATCTCTTAAGCTGGCAGAGCATGTCTGGTTCAGTGGCTACACAGAGAAACAATTCGGAGAATCAGTTTGGCTGAAAATGGACAATTTTTGGCTTTTTTTTCCTGCCAGGTTTGTTTTCAGCCAGATCAAGTTTCCTATGCTGTTTTACCTTTGCACTGGCTTAAGCCAGGATGAAGAAATGCTGCTCAGGAGAAGGAATGAGCAGATGGGGAAGGACAGAAGGGCTTCTTTTAGGTGGCAATGCTGGGCCACATGGACTTGAAGTGTTTCTACCGATATTCCAAACCCTGAAATTCTGCCCTGAGACAGAAATGTGGGCATGGTCCTGATGGAAGACAGCTCTGCCTCAGGTGCCAACTCCCAATGAACTCAATCCTTAAACACATAATGTGATCTTTGCTGGATACGCTTCCCTGAGCCACAGCACTCAATGAGTTGAAAAAACAAGAGTGGAGGGTATGGGTGGAGATATTTCTGTCCAACATCCAGATTTTCACCTCACTGCCTGCACTGGGTAAGGCCTGGGTCCCCTAATTCAGTGGTACTTTATCCCATAGAACTGAAGTTATTAGGATCCTCACCAAAAGAGAAGTGAGGGTATGGCAGTGGGCTGTGTTGCTGTAGCACTACTTCCATCACTAGGATAAATTCAGGCCAGACTTCCAACTCCTTTTTCCTTGGAGACTTTCCTTCAGCAGATGTAGTTGCATTAACTTTAGAAATGTGACTATGAATTTTCCTCAGAGGTGTAAGATCCTCATGATCTGGACTTTACTTTTTATTATTGTTGTTGTTGCTATTATTATTATTATTATACTGCCTTCCTGTCATTGCACAGATAATTTACTCTTTCAAAGACTAATTTATAGCATTGCTTTAATTCTGTTTTAAATAGGCAAGAAGTAGGGGTGAAAAAAGGACTTCTGCTGCAAAAGTCTTACTTAACTCATGGGGATTTAAAGCCTTGCAATCCAACACTGCTCAGTCAAATTCTTAATTTTAAGAACTTTAAATGTCTTTGATTTTTGGAACAGTGATGTGACGCAGCGTTGCATTAGCTCTTGCAACCGTCTCCCTGTGAATTTTATGTCAGGATTTTCTGAAGTTAAAATCCAAAAATCCCAGCCCCTGATCACGGGGACAGCTCCCAGTAATTGTAAGCAGGAGAAACACGGATGGCAGCAGAGCATATGCTCTCCTCAAGTCATTTGCCTGCAGATCTGCAGCACAGCCATTAAACCAGTCAGCTTCTTGGCCTGAGGTTCCTTTTAAACATTTTCTGCATTGTAAACAGAAAATTTGCCACAATTTCTTCTGCATTGTGGCAAATGCCAGGACTCAAAGGGCTGCCATCAGCTGCCATGATGACCACTTCCTCTTCCCTGAGATAAAACCTGCCACTGCATCTTTCCTAGGATTGCATTCTCATTTTTCCATCCACCTTCCCATCCCTACAGCTTCGACAGCTCTGTTTTCTTCCATCTGATGCGTTTTGTCCCCCCAAAATTTTTTCCCAGTTTAAAGCCAGCTTGAAGAGACTCTTGGTGGACTTCAAGTAGCAGGAAATGAAGTGGATGTGCAGTGGGTAAACAGAAAACTGACTATCCCTCTAGGGAATATCAATGATCACTTTGGGGTTAAATGGGGGCTGGGAGGATGGATCCCAACCTGGTTGCAGCTCCTGCCACTGGGGCTGTCACATTCTCCATCAGCATCTGGCCACTTTGGTTTCCCACATTTTTGTTATGATTTTACAAGTGTTTCAACCACTTGCCAGTAGGTGTGTCAGGTGCCTTGTCTAGCCTTTCATTCTGCTGATTCTCTTTTCCCCAGGTACCTCAATAAATCATTAAAATTAGGAAAGGGTCCAAATCCAGCAGTAGTCTGTGGTCATAGAGTGTTTGGGAAGGTTTGCCTTTAAAACTAGAAATTTAAATTTCTGCTAAAATTGCAATCAGATCAGAACTTCAGATCTTTTTTTTTTTTTCCCCCCCTCTGAATAATGTGAGTAGATTTTTTGGAAGCCTGAGTTACACTGTACATCAATCAGACACTAATTTATATCCATCCCTACCAATTCCCTCTTGAGTACCTCATCTTTCAAATGCAGTTGGCTGGACCTTTGGAGACCAGGAAGAAAGTTGAGAGTTTAGGCTTAATCTGTGCTACAGCACTAAATTAAAAACAAATCTATCTGAAAAAAAAATTGTTTATAGAACTGATGTTGCCAGGAGCAGGAGTGGACAAGAAATAATTTTCATTTCAGGCCTGTGCATGGTATCTGATTGATCGTGGAGCTGATACTGCACCCAGGGATGCCCAAGGTTCCCCTGTGGTTTTTCCACTTTGTTTGACAAGTTGAAATATGTATCAGGGTGCCACATGGAAAATGAAGGCCTTGATTATGCAACCCATTTTCAGATGAATGATCCCATTTGGTCAGAGCGGATCATTTGTGTTTGTAGGACCTGCTTTTTATTTTTCAATCAATAGATGAAACACTCCTCATGGAAATGTGGTGGTATTTCTAAGAAAATTGATAATTTCTGCAGCTTCATAACGTGACATGCAAGTTTGATGTGGATTTGTTTCCATCAGAGTGCCACAGGAGTAGGGGATGGAAAAACAGGATGCTCTTTCTGTGTCTCATTCATTCTAGAAACGTTTCTTTTGTTAAAAACTAGTCCAGTGGCTCTGGGACAAGGCAGAAGCAGGGAGGGGGATTTTATTTTGCCAAGGACAGAATGCCAAGACTTATGGGCTCTTCTGCTTGAATGAAGAGGAGAAAATGGGCTGTGTCAGAGGGGCTGCTCCCTTCACAGGGACCCTGCACCAGCAGAGCAAACCTCTGCTTCACCCATGGGTGCCCCTCTGCTTCCTGTGGCTGCACTTCGAGGTGCAAGGTGTTTGCTTCTCCCAAGGGGATGCTCAGTTAGAGTCACATTTCACATGGCTCTCGTGTGAAAAAAAAAAAAAAAGAAAAAAAAATTCCTGCAGTCAGAGGGCCAAAATTAGCTTCTCCTTAAAAGCCTGGAAAGGCAAAGAGGAGATTAAAACCTGTGTGGGTCACAATAACCCTCTCAAAATGAAGAGACTGATACAGAATGCTGAGGATGAACTTTCTTTTCCCATTTCCAATTAAAAAAAAAAAAAAAAAAAGCAAAAGACAATAGGTGCTTCCAGGCTCTGTTTTTAAATGCAGTGGCACTGATTCCAGGTCCAATGCCACCTATTTTCAACTGTCTGGACTGTGTTATGTCAAAAGGAAAACCTTTATGAGGTTCCAGCCCAAAATGTAAGTGAATTATGGAAGTCAACCGAGCCAGGTAAAGCCTGGAGAGGGGGGAATTGTGAGGTGTCAAAAAGAGAGATAGAGAGAACATTAAAAAAAGCCAAAATTCAGAATATTTTTGAAAAGAACATAGGAGCTTTTAGGCATGGAGAGATATGGTAAATTCACCATCAAACAGCTCTCTCCATAAGCTGATGTGGGACAGGGTTGGTAGAGGGTGACAAACTCTGTACCCAAATTGATCAAATCACTTAAGAATTAGGAAGAGAATACATGAACATTTACTACACAAGGAGGTGGTATGATTTCTGCCCCTTTGCTGGTGGTTAAATACCTGTTTAGAATAACCCAAAAACTTAAAAAGCTGCTTTTAATAGAATTTTTGTGCCAGCATAATGCTAATAAAATCTAAATATATGTGCTTTATGAGTACAGCTGTGCAAATACATTTTCTGTAAGAACCAAAAGTGGGGAAAGAAGGAGAGGAAGGAATTGGGGGGAGTGAAATCAGCTTACAAGCAAGAAATGGGAGGGGAAATGCATTTCAGACTTAACGAGACATCTCATTTGGAGAATTCAATTTCATTTTTTTTATTAACTGAAGATCCAAGTCTTTTATGCAAAATAAAACTTTGAAGTATCCCATCTTAATAAACTGTGAGAGAAATAATTTGTATTTTCCAAATAAAACAAATATTTGAAAAAGTGTTCAACAGGAAACCTTAATCCTTTTGGCTATAAGATTAATATACGATTTAAACAGCACTTGACTGAAAATTTCATTCATTTCTTGTTGCACAGATACTTCTCTCATGCCAGCATTCAATTGATTGAGCAGCATTCTGGAATGTAGCTATCAGAATTTAGAGACTGGGGTTTACATCCCTATATACATATTATTTTATTTCCTCTGCTCCCTGTGTAGTTTATACCTTGGCGTAATAGTTTTGGACCCCTGTAATATTTTTTTCTTTTCTTTTTCTTCTAACCAGAGTCATGAAGTTGAAATTTGTATGATTGCTAATAAATTCCAGTCTTACAGAACACATTTTATTTATTCTCTTTCTGGGCAGGATAAGGCAACCACACCAATATAGATATATATTTGCAAATTATAGTGCTAAATACTCTCCATGTAAAACTTGGTGTTGTCTGCCAGCTGCATGAGTTATTGCCTTCTCAGCCAGGATCTCTGCAAAGAATATGTGTAAGTGATTACAAGCAGTCCCTTGATATTTTTATTGAATTGTCCACATTCTGCTTCTTCTCCAACAGCAGCAGGCACCTAAAAATAATCATGCCCTGCACAAATCTCCAGAATGAGCACAGTAATCCTATTCTGAAATACAGCAATACCTCATAAAATACCCAGGGTGAAAAGTGTTTCCTAAATTCTCCAGAAGAAACAGGAGGGAGTGTGATGGGTGAATGGGTTTTGGTGGGGGAAAAAAAAAAATAAAATTATCATTCAAAAAAAAAATCTGCTTGCGTGATTTTTTACCTTCATCTACCTCCTTCTCTTTTTTTTAAAAAAAGATTAGTTTAATTTTCAATGGAATAACGTGTCAGTTTGCCCTAATAAAGAGCCTTTTGAGCTCTGAGTAATGCTTGGACAGCAGGCCTCTGAGGAATGTCAGGGGATGGAGCAGCAGAATTCTTCTGTGTGCGAAATCAGCATGGCAGCCCCGCTGCCTCACCACGCTCCTGGAATTCCTGTCAGTCAGATTAGATGTGAAACCCGGGCCTGAATCACACAGCACGCAGTTGACTTTTTTTTTTTTTTTTTTTTTTTTTTTTTTTTTTTTCCCCTGGGCTTTAAAGGGGCGGCCAAATCACTGGGATATTTTGATCTTTGGAGCTGTGTGTTCTCCCACCCAAACTCCTGTAACTATTTCTGCTTGAACTGTTGGTGTTTACTCAGTTTCTGTCCGTGCTTTTCTCTCCTGTTTGCCAGCTTGAGCCCTTTTTATCCAACCTGATTTACTCTAACTGGAAGATAAAATTATTTGGTCTGAGAGATTTCTGTATTTAAATGAAGCTAGTATTTAAATGAAGGGAGTACAAAGCCACCTTTTATAATTAAGCTGGTTTACACATGTGGAGCACACTGGCCGTATTATGGAGAAACAATAATTTAAAATTTA
>VXBB01002847.1:201340-217299 GCA_013399915.1 Illadopsis cleaveri | reverse complement strand
CTGCTTTTCTTTTTTTCTTTTCTTCCTCTCCCCCTCCTCAGTTCATTTAAACAGAGGGGCCATTCCTTTCTCCATCTGAGTTAAATACCACAGTATCCTTTTCGGCAGGCTTCTAAGCTAAATCTAATCAAGCTGTGTCACAGCTCTGTCAGGCAGGTTGCTCTTTCTTTGGCCTTGAATAATTGGAAGAATGTTGGCACTTGTGCCTGGGCCATGAGAACGTGACCCGAGTTGATATTTAATCTACTTCAGTGCTAGGCTGCACTAGGGCTGGGGTCTAAGCCAGGCCTCGGGAGCAGTGTGTTAGCCATCAGCAGCACTCATTTTACCTTGGAATGGATTCCATTTGATGTATCATTACACCACTCCGGGAGAATGCTTTAATGAGACAGATACATGCGCTGGAAAGGATTAAATTGTTGTCCTTTAAACTCCTTTTTTTCTTTTTTTTTTTTTTCCCCCCTTTGCTTTGCTTGCCTAATAGCTACAAGGTGCTGGGAAGTACCTGGGAAAAGGCAAAAAGGTTACAGAGGTGGCCAAAAATAGCTAAAAACTGAAGGTCTGTCATCCATGGATCTGCAAGCACTTTGCATGAATTGCAAATATCTGGTCCACCTCTCTCTTTCACAAACTGGAAGCAAGAGCTGAATTTGGAGTTATGCTTTCTCCTCTTTCCAGGGAAACTCGGCACCACTGGGGAATATCAAAATCACCTCACGACTTGGAAGTGCACAAATCAAATGTTCAGTGTCACTCGGGATGTGGGAGAGGAAAGATTTCGTTCCTCGTCTCCCAAGCTCCAGGAGCCCTGAGGAAAGAGGGAATTGCTCTCAGATATATGGGCAATCCGAAGTCACCATGGATTCCATTCCTTTTGTTAACACCTCCATGCAGATTTCAGTGAGGACCTGTGAGGTCGGGGCGGGGCGGAGAAGCAGTAATTGGGACCTTTTCCAGGGAGAAGTGTAAATTGCCCTTTTCTTGCCTCGCAGGAAAGTCTTGTGCCTCCGATGCCTGGCTGAGGGTGGAGTGTTTGGAAGTGCCCCGCACTCGGGTCACCCACCCCAGCAACTCTTTGAACTCCGCCAAACGGAGAGGGGAACACGCCCGCAATTTGCAGAGGAGTGTGCGGGCGACGTTTCATTTGCATTTTAAAAAGGGTGATCCCGATGACCCTTTACCTCTGATAATGAGATGTATCCGTGTGGACACGGCGGCCGGCGATTTCCACATTAAATCTCGGCGGCAGAACTGTTCCTGACCGTCCCCGATGTCACCCGGCTTGTCCCCTGTGCCGTGGAGGGATGCTGAGAGCCAAGGGGCGGCATCCCTGTGTCCCACCGCATCCTCCCAGGGATGCGAGCAGTGGGAGGAAAGATCTTTGTTGCGGAGCGGTGAGACGCTCATCAGGTGTGTTACTGATCAGCTCGGCCTCCCCTGGAATGTCCATGACTCCTTTTCTGCCGGGGAAATGGAGTGTTCGTCCCTCTCACGTGTACCCCCGCAGTCTCATTTCCACCGACGCTGTCAGCAGAGACCAGCACCTGCTTTTGGGTCATTTCTGAGCGTGCCTTTTGCATTTTGCAGCATGTGAGTCTTGATAAAAGCAGACTGCTGCTTCAAAATGTGATGTTAACTATAAATTTTCCCCCTCTTGCCGTGATAAATTCTGTGGTCTTGAGAGCCACCTCCTCAAACCCCTCAGGTCAGGTTAAGGACAATGCCGACCTTTGAAGACAGCTGATAAAACAGCCTTCTAAATTTGTGTTTGGATTCCTTGGAAGAACCTGGGGGCATTAGCAAAGGTGATGCCAACAGCCTTTTCAGGCGTCTTTTTGTGTATAAAACGACTGGATAAAAATGAAAAAGTTCCTGTAGGACAGACCAGAGTGCTCCTGGTTGTCCATTGCCCACAGTTTCTTCCCTGTTTATTTTGACTATGAACCTTCACAAGACTAGAAAGTCCATTCCTCGCTGGGAATGTTTCCTCACAAGTAGGACAACAATGTCAGACTGACCTAAAGGAAGTTGTTCTCTCTCACATTTCCTTTGAGGTTATTTTTTTTTCCCTTGAAAGTCACTTGTTTCGAATTAAGTGAGGTCGTCAGAGATGTTCTTCTGTCACTGTCAAAGTGACAGCCACCACACTGTTCTGTTAGTGGATGTTCTGATTTTAATTTCACCTTACTTGTGTCATGGATTTTCCCTGGAGCGCTTTGATATTCCAGATTTTTGAATAGTTGAGCAACCCACCTCTGCCACACCTTTGTCTTTATTATGTTCTTGCTTGACATGACCATGATTCATTTTTTTCTAGATCTTGGATTACAAATCCACTGCAACTCCCCCATTTCTCATTAAAATAAATTGTTTAGGGCCAAATTTTCGGGGACATAAGCAAGCCAGAAAACAGAATATTTGCAAGAGGGTACATTCCTCAACCAGTTAAGGATAGAAACAGAAACAAAGAAACTCTGCCCCAAATGTTAGAAAAATTATCACCTTTCTGGCCCCTGTGAGATCACCAGATCTTTCCAATGGATTTCAGTAGAGTAACAGAAATCATGGAGTAGAGGACCAGTGGCTTCTGCTGCTCTATTTATTTATTTTCTCACACCTTGTGTATAATCTTGGGCAAAATACATCTCTGTTTACAAAATCACTTTCAGATAAATAGCCAGGGGAATATCTATTCTCCAGCTGTGTGGCATCCATGACCAACCAAACCACAGATGTTTATTAATTAAATTTATTGCATGCATTGATTACAAACAGGAAATTAGGATTTGTCATGCTACCTGCTAATATAAAACATTATTTAATAATTTTTGAGCCGCTGTGATGTAGAAATGGGATTTCTTATTGGACTGTGACAACACTGTTGACAGACAGGGTGGTTGAACAATTTCCATGTAAGGATTGTTTGCTGGATTCCTCTTGTTGGGCCTTTGTGGAAAACTGAATCAGGGAAAAGGGAGATGTGGCAGGAATGGCCAAAATAATGCCTTCAGCTGGACAGCAGCTAAGCAGTCTCCAGGCAGATGTAAAAACGTTTTTGGATCCTCTGCAAAACCAGAGAAGTATAAAGAGAAAAATAATTTTTTTTTTTTTTTTTGAAAGAAAGCTAAGGGAAACCAGGAGAAATGTAAATCTTTGAGTGCAGAGAAGAAAAAGACTGGGATTTGCATGATGATTCTCCTACAAAGTGGTCAGAAAACTAAAAAAGAAACAAGGAATGTCAATGAAAGTATCTGACTAAGCAATGTTCATCCTTACTCATGGTACCTCCTCACAGGACAAACCCTGACAAAGGCAAAGTTGAGGATTTCCCTCTCTATGCTGGGATTTTTTAATTTGGAGCTAGAGAAACCTCAAACTTAAGCACTTCTCTAATGAATGAGATATGGCTGGAAAAACATTTCATCTGACAAAGAGAGATGGAAGAAAATGTGCTTTTTCACAGTTTTGTTTTCTCCCAAATCACAAAACGCTAATATTTTTGGCAGAACTGGGACACAGTCAGTTGCCTGCTACTGAGTTTGTGGGACGATTTCATTATGCTGTGGAATAGTATTTCAAAATAAATATTCATAGCTTTGTGCTTAACTTTAAACAGCTGCTTAAGCTGCTTGAGTTCATGGACCTGGTCTTCATATGTCAAAGAAATGACCAGACACATGCACAGAGCAAGAGCAGAGTTTTCAGAAAGAAGAAAAAAGACCCTTTTTCTGTGGCATTCTGGAAAAGTCCAAAGCATATCTCCACAGCTTTTGAAATCAGATGCTAAATGCAGTGGTTGGGTTTAGGAGAAACAGAAGAGTTTCCTCTGTTTTGCACAGTCCCGTATTTTGAGCTGAATTTAATTCTGCAGTCATTTTTTTTTTTTTTCAGTATTGAACTGAACAACTCCTGGAGCCTCTGAGGGAAATCTGAATGGGAATTTACTCTGCAACATTTGCTAGAGGTGGAAATGCAGATCAATGGGCTAAATGCAGCAGAATGTAGTATTAATCTGCATTTCCTGCGCTGCTGGGAGTTGCTGCCCAAGTGCTTCACATACATCTTTCTTGCACTTAGCTTGAGGGTTTTTTTAAAAAAAAAAAATTTAAATAAATGCAGTTGATTTGTTTTTCTAGGGCAGAAAAAGAAGGTGCTTTCACTTGAGTAGAGTTCAGAACTGCTAGGTAATACTAACTTCTTTTCTTTCCAACCAGAAATGGGAATATCTACTGTGTTTAGAGCTTGGACCCAATGTTGTAAGCTGTCCTAGTAAGCACAGCCTATTAGATAGAGTCCCTGAACAAATAGCCACGGGAGTTAAATGGCAATTAAATTAATTTCAAGCATTTTCTCTCATTCTGATGACTAGGCACAGATTTCAGTAGCAAGTTTGCAAACCAGTTCATTGGTGCCTGGCCATGTTAATAATTGTGATGGCTCCATTCCTGTCTTTTCACACTTGCAACCTCACACACAGTGGAGAACTTTGCCTTTGAAACCTTGCTTCTCTTTCCTTTTTTTTTTTTTTTTTTGGCCACTATCTCCTTTGCTCTTTCTCACAGTGGTGCAGCTTTAAATATTTACTGTGGTTGGACACCCAACCAGTTTCTTAATGTGGAAATACTCCTTTTAGTTGCAAATGCCCCTTTTATCATGCACAACATTGTTGTCTTTTTTTATTGTAACAAGTCTTTGCAGT
Source organism: Illadopsis cleaveri (assembly GCA_013399915.1). Taxonomy (NCBI): domain Eukaryota; kingdom Metazoa; phylum Chordata; class Aves; order Passeriformes; family Timaliidae; genus Illadopsis; species Illadopsis cleaveri. Next base: position 212,600 of record VXBB01002847.1, on the reverse strand, counting down.
TAAAGGAGCAAAGGGTTCCTGAGGTCATCTAGGCACATTCACGCCAGTGCAGGAATGCTTGATCACTATCAGGCTGTGAAGGGTCCAGGGGATGGAATGTCTTTGGGTGGCTCTTCTTCCCAAATTCTTCGAAATTACATAGGTGGAAAACTCTTGGAAAATTCTTTCCAACTGCATCTGGCTCAAAAAGCCCTTTCTACTTTGTCCTTCCTTGGATTACTTCCTGTACCATGGCCATACCCTTCCTTGAGCACCTCCAAACTCCTGAACAAACACATCTGGCCCACCAGAAGTGTTTTCTGAAGTGCTCTCACTGAGTCTGGAAGAACTATCCTTGGAATAGCTGTGCTTGGACCACGCAGCCAGCCCCTCCTGCAAAAGGCAGAGCCTGCATCCCCAGACTCTGCCAGGAGGGATAGCTGTGCTCCAGTTGGTGTTCCAGCCTCTTTCCATGTTCATGTGTAGCCAGAGAGTCCTTAAATAGCCCTGCTGTCAATATAATCAGGGTAGGATTCCAGCTTCCCATGGTTTTCCAGTGTCCCACCCTCACAGGGGGAACACTCAATGAAGACAAAGTTCTGTCTTTGCCAGGGAAAGGACATCTCCAGTAGCAAAACCACCAAGGTGGGAAGGAGGTCTGTGGGAGGACCAGGAATTCAGCACTTAAAGCAAAGCAGTTTTAAGGGGATTGCCTGTTTTGCTCCCTCCTTTTCCTTTTCCATTTGGGAGCAAATGAACAGGACAGCCAGCAAGCTCATTAATGCAAGCAGGAACTCAGAAGGGACACCAGGAATGTCAGCTCTCAGTGGCCAGAAGGGACCCAGGAGGGTGACTGAATGCAGAGGCAAAGGGGCTTTGGGGACATCCAAAGCCACAACAGCCCTGGGAAATCCATGACATGGGACATGCAGGGGACCCACGGCTATTGATCTCTGTGCAGAGGAGGTCAGGGTTCAGTTTCTTCCTCTGCCCCAGGGGACTCAGAGCTCATGTCCTGCCTCCCAGAAGAGCTCTCTGGCCAATGAGCAGAGCTGGTTTGGGTGAGGATGCTCTCTGTCCATCCCATCCAAGCCATGCCACTCAGCAGAAAGGAATTCATGGAGCCAGAGGAAGGATACGAGTGAGTTGGGGCGCACAGGAGTTAGAGCAGGGTGATGGGAGGGCCTGTCTGTTCTGCTGCTGTATTTATGTGAAATAAAATCCCCCCTGTGCCCTCTGCAGAGCCGTTCTCCTCCTCCCCAGTTGTCTGAAGCTCTATCAGTTTGGCAGGGGAAAGGTGTGACCATTAATCACTGTCCCATCTCCAGAGATGTTACCACCAGGAGCTTTCATTCTCTAACAAAGTGGGAATCTTCAAAGCTGCGCTTAAGGAAAACATTTCAGCATACCAGGGGAAAAAAATAAAAGGGGAGGGAGTGAGCTGCATGAATGTGGTGCTTCTGTAGGCAGGTTATTAGCACAGACTGGGATATCTCCGATTTTCTGTAATAATTTCAGAACAAAAAAGATTAATTTGCACCTTCAATCAGCCAACGTTAAGAACTCTATTTCTACAAGAAGTATTTCAACAAGGAGAAATACTAGTGTCTGCTAAATTGCAGATTGTCTTCATACAGAAATGGCACATATATTTTAACATCATTTCCAAAAGTGTTGTTCGGAAAAAAAAAAAAATAATTGTATCACAGGGCTTAAATTTTCCTCCTTAATTTGGTTTCATACAGTGGTCTTGTCTTTGATTGTACCTAGGGTTGCACTTTTTCTTGGGGTGCTGCCCCACCAGGGGATTTAATTACTTCCCAATTTCCTGCTGACAGGGCTCCCCATTTGAGAGGTTCTAACCTTCAATCTCAACACTAAGGGCAAAAGGCAGCCCCTGATCTGGACAATTTGAACCCTTTCTCTTAAGTAGGGGTTTCTTGAAAGTGCTTCTCTGCAAAACATCTAAACGTTGAGGTTTTTTCCCCCTCTCTTATCTCGTTTTGGAAAATGGGAAAGTTTCAAAAAAACCCCAAAAACCCCACCAAATGTGTAAAATAGCCTGAGGTGAATACATGGAAAATAGTAGGCCAGACAATGAGAGTTGAACGAAGTAAAAAGTCCAAAAGTCTTTGAGAGAAAATTTTAAGTAAACACGATTGCAATTACCAGTTCCTCCTTTGAAGTACTTCCTGACCCTTTTTTTCTTTCACCCATTAAAACAAAGGAATTAAGTGAAATATTTAAACTAACTAAAACCCGAGCTTTTTAAAATTTGGCTGTGTGGAATATTTGCCACCAAACATTAGGATTTCACAGTATCCTATTGCTTGAAGGCATTCTTCAGAAGGCTTTTAGGGTTTTATCTTTCTTATTGACAGTGAAATTTGCTATACAGTGGGGTGGCAAGCAGATTAGGAAAAGCCTGAGCTCTTCCTCCAAAGCTGGATGAGGAAGCAGAGCCTGTGCACTCTGTTTTCAAGACTTCAAACATGCCAGATTCTCCCCCCACCGTTTTTTGCATAATCCAGTGGAATCTGACAAACAAAAGACTCTCAGAAGTCAGATGGCATTTAATTTGAGTAGTAGGTAATCAGTGAAAGAGAGTATCCTGGAGAGAAGGTAATTTGTCTTGAGCTGACAATTTGAGATGGATGTGCCGGGGTTATCTGCAGTGTCAGTTCAGTCAGAGATGAACTGAACTCCATTTCTCTGGCTGGAAATCTAAATCAACAGAGACCTGGGAGATAATGAGGTATTTAACGGGTTCCCTCTTCTCCTCGCTGGAGATCTCATCTTTCCTCAAAGAATGAGAGCTTGAAAGGAAAAGGAAAGGGGAAAAAAAAAGGAAACGACAAAGGGGGAAAAAAAGCAGTTGTGAAGGGAAATTTGCTCAGTAAATTAACTAGAAGAGCTGCATTAATGCAATCTAACTAATGGCACATTTTTGCCCTCAATTGGAACAGATCAACGAAGTCAGATAAACGACAGCACCCTCTTCTCTCCCAGGCTGTAGTTCATGGACCACTGGAAGTCTACAGAGTGCTGGCTGGAGTCCTTGGAGAGGTGCAGGATGTTTTTTTTTTACAAACTATAATATTTGGGCACTGCCTGAAGTAATGTACGATGGAATTGGCCAAACTTAAGTCTTTCTTTTGGGATAGAAGCTTTGTTATTTTGACACTGAGTCCAGTCCAGATGAACTCTGGCCACTTCGGATTGGGATCCAATGCCATGCAGTTTGAGTGGAAATGTATTCTTACATGCTAGTGGGAAGAAATCAAATAAACCCCTCATTTTAAGAAAGAGAATGCCTAGAGAAACAGAAATAGCCTTGAGAACAAATAGCTAATGATGTTACTTTAAAAAATATGTGGAATTAATTTAGAAAAATTGATTATTCTTTTCGTTTGCTTGTACTAAGGAATGGCACATCCTGGAGAGGACAACCTTTGACTAATGTGTACCTATAATTTGTTTTATAGGTCTAAATCAAGATCAGCTCTACCACAGCAAAAAGTCTCAAAAAGCTTCAAGCTAAAGGTCACCGCTCAAGGAAAAAAAAAATTGTAAATCCTGCTCAGGAAACCACTAAAATATGATCTTAACTTTAGAACTTTAAAGTTGATAGCACTGAGACATTTGCTTGGTATTATGCACATACTTAAATATCTGCCCTGAATGCGAACATTGAATAACAAAAGAACTAAAAGAACACAGGGTGGCAGAAAGAATATTATTAAACAATGTTCCTTAAACAGCATGGCTTTAATTTCTTCTGTAAAATATGCAAGGCTTTTCAAGAATCTGGCATTCATTTTTGCCTGTCTCTTTGCCCCAGCAACTGGATGTGTATGAATATTCCTATCGATAATTTGAGACTCTGTCCTGCAGCAGAGTCTGTTTTCCTTCAGAAAAGCAGTATTCAGGTTTCAAAGTGGATGAAATATCTGCTACTAACAACCCAAACATTTGTTTAGCTCCTTGTCCGTACACAGATCTTTGCGTTTATACTCTAAAATAAAACGAAGCAATTCATGTTTTCCTTATGAGTCATAGATCATTCCATTTCCTTATGAATCTCAGGAAGTTTTTGTACATTACTGGCAAACAACTCAAAACAAGATCTCACTTTTTCAGTGTTGCTTTGAGTACGGCTGGCCAACACTTTTAAAATTGAAAGTTTTCCTTGAGAAATGATTTATTGTTCTGAGCACAATATTTTGCCATTACCATGTGTTCGAAACCAATTTTTTTGCTATAACTCTGCTAAGGAAAGTGGGTTTTTTTTCGAGCTCTTCTTTTCAAGACATGTTGTGGGGGAAGATGATTTTCTAACCAGAGCTATATTTGACCTCTTACATTTTTCCCCACCAGGATTCTCGTGATTTCTCACCAGGGTGGGCGGAGAGAGGCATGTTCCCCAGCAGACAGCGTGCCAACAGTCAGGGGAATCTCTGTTCCTTGGAAAGTCGTGCACTAAGCCTGAATGGCCAGCCTAGGGCAAAGTTTCCCTGACTGTGGGCTACAATCCCCCCAGGGCCACAAAAGAGTTCAAAGGGGACTCTGAAGTGTTAGAAAATACACTGCTGGTCAGCAGCTGCTGACTTTTTCCTGGCTGGAAGAGCGAGGCTGTGGTTTCACAAGATTAAGTCTTCAACACCAATTCTGGCTTCTGGTATTCCCTTTCCAGCCTTTTCCTACTGCTTGTTTCATCTTCCCTCCTGCAGCGCACGGGCCCCTCGGTTCTCCTGGAGCCTTGGTTTGTGGCTCTGCTGTGAAACGGATCAGGAATTTGATCCAATTTGGAGGAAGACACATAAAAAAAAAGAAGTGTTTCTCTGCCAGGCTATTTTTGAGCTGGACTTATTCCCCGCTCCAGTGCATTGCACAGATGCATCCATGGCTGTGCTGGTGGAGCAGAGGGAGTGGTGTGGTGTGACCCCGGAGCAAGGGATGAGGAGGAGCAGGAACGCAGCGCTGGGAGGGCTGTGCTGGCAAAACCACAGCCACCAGGGAGATTTAATTACTGGTGGCAAGAGGTTATGCTCTCTAGAGAACGGGGAATTGCTTTTCAGAGCCTTGATTGCTGGCAGCAGCTCAGCTCCTCCAGAGAAGGGGAGAGAGCATTTAGCCCTAGAGCCAAAATTGCAGCTGAGTCCTGCTGTCCCACTGCCTGTGGGGCACGAATGGCTCTTGGCTTGAGGCACTGCCTGAAAACAATTGCTTCTCCAGGAAGGGGCCACCTTCTCCACGTGTTTGAAAACAAAGGCCCTGGAATCCCAGGGCCAGGAATGTTTCACTCTGGACAGATCCAGCCCAGCCTGATGGAGAACAAGGTCTCAGGAGGAGTCTGTCCCATGGAGACAAACAGAGCGCTTGTGTCACACACCACTGACTTTTGATAACTCCATGTTGGTGCACATAGAGTGAAACTTTGATCCAGGGAAACCATTTCATGGTCTGCCCCAGATGATGCTGGTCTTAAGAGTTTCACCAAAAAAAAAAAGGGTTGGTCTGGATTACCAAAGGTCTTATCATTAACCTCAAGGTATTGTTACAGTCTACCTGAGCTTCATGAAAACAGAGTTGGAGTTCCTAGAGAATGGCCTTTCCTGCAGAGCTTTAGGTGTTGGAGTCAGAGAAGACATGACAAATAAAAGCAAATGTCACATGGTCCCACCCAACTTGCACCATAGGCAGCATAATTCCTTCTTGAGGTTCTTCTTTTGTGCTCATGGAAAAAAAAAAAATAGAAATATTGTTTCAGTGGGAGGAAAAGGCAGTTTAGGCATCAGCTGTGACTGCCACTGTTCTATTTTTCCTGATTGAATTCTAGCACCTTTTAGGTCATGGCAGATAGTCAAGATAAATTTCATTGGGATAATGAGGGAAAGGAGAAATGGTTCAGTCCATCAGACAAAGGGCTGCATTCTGAAAAATATCAAAGCTACCTAGAAACCTTCCTGAAATCAACTGGATTTATTGCCTAAGTCTGCTCACTTCATACATTCCTAATACATGTGCAAATCCATTTGGAAAAATAGAATTTAGGCTCCCACATCATTTATATGCCTTTGATAATTTACCAGGAGCTGTTTATAGGCCACAGCTGAAAGCCCAAGACCCTGAGCATCACATTGGTTTTAAATTGAAAAGATGCTGTATGAAACCCAAACATCAGCTTCATCACCCACGTGCAGGCAGAATAAAGATAAAGAGCTGTCTCCAAGGAGTGGTGACTCTGCTCTGTTGCCTTGTTCAGAGGCTGTGCAAGGGCACAATTTCATTTCATGTGGAACTTTTTGCCTGTGGAAGAAACCCAATTTCTGCCCCGTGCCCAGGTCAGAAAACCCCTCACACTGGTTTTGGTAGGCAACAAGAAATAATAGTAATAATAAAGAAAATGAAAAAAAAAAAAAACCCAACCAAAATCAAAAATTCACAAACTTGGAAAAATCTGACTTGGATTCCAGTTTCTGAAAAACAACTCATGGAATTTACAGTGCCCAAATCCGAGGCTGGGGGTTAAAATTTATCTTCACAAATCCCACTGTTATTACATGTGATGCCTCTGGCCCTGCCCACACACACACACAGAGCTCAGGGACAGCCTGTAGCCTCCACCATTAATCACTCTGACTTCACAAAAACTATGGCCGTGACCAGAAACGTGTCAACAACATGGCCCACATCATTTAAGTGATGCTGATGTTATTTTCCTCCCCTTTTAACAAAATAATAAACACTTATTTGCCGTAGGAATTGGGGGAATAATTTATGAATGGCGTGAACTTTGTAAGACCTTGTCCCATGGAGGGGCTGTGTTCTATTTTTGTTTGAATTAATCTGCTACAGCCACCCCCAAACATGCAAGTTTCATGAATCAGACTGTCTAGAATAAGGGGGTTGACATACCAATTCAATATTTAGGGGGAAAAAAAAAAAAAGAATGGATGTTGAATTAGCCTTTCAGTGAATGTGGTCCGTGTTTTTTATGGAAACACTGAGGCTAAAGTGTTTCCTTTCAATGGCAAATGAAAGCTGAGATTCTTAGAAAATCTTGCATTTCATATATATTTGTTGGGTTCTAGGGTTTTTTTTTTTTTTTGTTGTCATGTTTCCATCTACACGTGGAGAAGGAAATATCTGTGTTAGCAGCTGCACTTATAGAGGGCCCTGTCCCCAGCAGGCTCCAAGTTGAGCTCTAGCTGAGAAATGTTTATACATAAACAAAAAAAAGCTGTTTCAAGCAATCAGTGTTAGATGAAGTTACAGTCTCTTCTTCAAGGGGTTGTTTGTGAGAATTTTATCTGGGAAAGGGATGAAGCAAGAAAATGGAGTGACTTTACAGAGGTTTATGGTGAAAATATAGAGACAAAAGTGCTTCTTTGTGTGTTTTCCTTACTGGAGAGGGGCAGCAGCATCCCTGGACTCCTGGGGAGGAGGATGAATTGCAGCAGAGCTCAGAGGGGGCAGAGGGTGAGATTTGGCTGGATGAGCTGCTGGACCACCTTGTCAAGACTGTACTTTAGCCAAAAAGGTTTGGACCAGATGTGATAAAATATTAGATTAGGAGAGCCCTTTTGCAGCCCAGCTTGTCCATGGGGCACACGAGTCCTGTCCTCTGGGCAGGGCACAAAGGATGCAAAAATATCAAATGCAAAGGCAGCCGAAGCAGTGGAATTGTTCAGAAACAGGATGTCAATTGATGTTTCTTTGAGAACGATGCAGAGCTCTGGTCTTGCCCACTCAGCCTGGCTGCTGCTTCAAAAAGAAAAAGAAAAAAATAAAAGAGACATAGCACAAGTAAAAGAAGCCCAAACTATGTGACAGGCAGAGCCTTGCTGACAGATATTATGTGGGATGCATTGTTTTCCAAATTTCTTCACCTCACCTCAAAGAATTATGTTTATTTTATGGATCACAAACGAGAATTTTTATTTTTTTTTCTGACTGTCAACCTTGGGCACATTCTTTGGTACCTCCTTCACGTGGCCTGAGCTGTTAATGATCTGAGTTCTTCTAATTTACACATACCAGTGACTTAAAATTCCTGTCTACAACTCTTACTGTACCCTGTTCCAGTGCACTGGGGGCAAACAATCCCATTGTCTCCCATATGTTTCAAACAACAAACATAAAACAGGTGATTAAACTCCATAAACAAACAGGGTTTTCCCAGCAACAAATCAACACCTCTCCACGTCTGGTATTTGTGGAATTTGATAAGCCACCCACTTTGCTCCCTCCCCATTCTTGTTATGTCTGTCCTCAGCCTTCTTCATCTTTTATCCCCACCCTGCTTCACCCAGTCTCCAAAGGCAGGCATTCATTGTTAATTAACTGCTGAAACAGGGCAAGCAGCTTGGTTCATGGGATTGAGATGGGAATGGAGCTTTAGGTCTGAGTTTAAACTGTTTTGAAAGGCCTAAAAGGCACATTTTCTCACTCAGGAGGAGTGAGGGAGGCAGGAAGGGGTAATATAGAGGAGAGGGAGAGTTAGGGGAATGCAACTGGAAAACCTCAAACCAGTAAATTGAGACACATGTCTTAATCAGTTTGAATGATAGGGGTTTTTGAAAAATCAAAGGTTCTGGTGTTTCTGGTACTTATGTGCTCCCAGATGTAAATGCTCGCCTTGTATAAAGTTTCTGGGCCAGAAACTGGCCTCAATCAGAGTGGTGTAAATCTGGAATTATTCAGGATTAGTAAACATTGCCTTCATATAGGAATTAGGATGGCATAACAGCTTAGCTGTTTCTTATTGTGCTGGTTTATCGAGAGCATTTGAAATTGCAAGAAAACAGAGGTGAAAACAGAGAAATTGTTAAAAGCTACTGCCCATTCATTTTCAGTCAATGTGTGCCAAATATCTTGCCTGGAACCTTTGGCAGTGGATGGATAAATTGCTGTATTCCTTCCACACAGAGGGGTTTCCATCTCCCTGTGCTGTCTTAACCCACAGACTGTGTTTCCTTTTATTGACAAAATAAAGACATTAATAAGTGTTCAGATTCCATCTCTACATGTAATAAGCTGAGTACTGGATAATTGAAATGCTTTCCCTATCTGATAATTCCTACTAAATACGCTCCATCCAGTGGCATGGCTCAGAGTCTGACTCGAGGTTGTCCTGGCTAATTTTAGATGCTGATCTTGGTAAGAAACATTCTGGAGACTTGAGGGGCTGATATTTGTGTTCTGGGTGTTGAGGTTGTAGCTGCATCCCCAGTAACAGCAATGGTTCAATGTTCCCATTGTATTCTGCCTAATTAGAACATGATCTGGAGCTGTCCCCAGAAATCCATACTTATTCAGCTTATTTAGGTCTAATGTAACATTAATAACTCTTCCAGGGAGTATCCTGCAGTGTTGCAAATGCATTTAGCCTGTGTTGATCAGAAGTGAAAGCATTTCATTCCATAAAGAAATTAGGAGCTCTACTGCTGTCAAATTCAGCAGTTAAATGAAGCAGAAACTTAGTTCAAAGGCCAACTCCTGGAAGCGTTTTCCTTTGCAACATTTCAAGAAGCAATGCTTCCCTTTTGGGATTGTCCAGGAGAACATGCCTGTAAACTGAAATGCCATGCTTTCTTAACAATGACAAATATTCCACGTCTAGGAAAAAATCTGGAGTGTGTGAATTCAGCAACACAAAAGCTGAAAATGTATTCAAAGGATTTTTTTTTAATTTTTTTTTTGCTGCGCTGTCCGTCCTGGGGAAGGGCTTGGACGTGGAGAGTCCAAATCTCTCCTGTAAGTGATGAATTTGAGGGGTGAAATGAGGGATTCTCCTCCTGTTCTCCCCCTGAGGCCAGGCATGTCAGTCCCACAAACTCCAAAGAAATGCGATTTGGAGGGAGAGGAACAGGTTTCCCAGAGGAGCTGTGGCTGCCCCATTCCTGGAAATGTTCAAGGCCAGGTTGGATGGGGCTCTGAGCAACCTGGGACAGTGGAAGGGCTTGGAACAGGATTAAATTTAAGGTCCTTTCCAGCATAAACCTCTCCAGGATTTTTCTGGGAGCAGCTCGAAGGGGGCTCAGGTCTCTCTGCCCTGGGGCTCTGAGGACACAATCCATTCCCCAAGCAGCAAACCTTCCCCCAAACCTCATTTCTCAGCTGCCTGCTTTCCCTTTTCCTCTCCAGCTTCCTCCTTCCCTGATGCAGGCGTGGAGCACAACACTTGTGAGCATCCAGGCACTGCAGCAACTGTGAAAAACTGTGGAAAAACTGTGGAAAACTGTGGAAAACTGTGGAAAAATTGTGAGAAAATTGTGAGAAAATTGTGAGAAAATTGTGGGGAAATTGTGGGGAAATTGTGAGAAAATTGTGGGGAAATTGTGGAAAAAAATGTGGAAAAAATCGTGGAAAAAAATGTGGAAAAAATTGTGGAAAAAATAATCGCCAGCAGAGCAGTCAGAGGCAGAGAGGGAAAAGGAGAGGGATTCCTGGCTCCTGCCTCCCCGGGATCTTGGGTATTCTTGCCAGCCTCCTTCAGATGTGCTAATAAAGCAGCGAGATGCTGAACTCGGGAGCGCGCAGATGGAAATCTTGGGACCCAGGAGCGCAGATGCGGCAGATACCGGGCAGGGATTTATCTGGGAGCCTTTTCTCAAGGTGAGCAGCAGCTCCGTGCCCTGCAGCTCTGCTGTGCCCACGGCTGCCCTCAGATTCCCGGCGCTTTTCCTGCGCCTGCCAGGGAGCCGGAGCTTATCGGCAGCATCTGAGACGTCCCCGGGTTCTTCACCGGCATCTCCCCGCCAATCGCCGGGGTGTTTTTAATCACTCCCGACAGGAAATGGCATGCTGCATTTAAATACTGTATGTAATTATCATGGGAAATATAATTAGGAAGCGTAATTAAATGGGCTTGACTGCGTATCGAGGCTGTTTCTTGATTTATTTTTTTTTTTTTTCCACTCGACCCAGCTGTTTCTCACAGGCTCTTCACTTTGAGCGCTGGTGGTCTGTGACAGAACCTCTGCACAGAATGGAGGGGGAATTACTTCTTTAAAGGCCGTTCATTTAATCTAACTAGGCCAATTTATTTAAATGCAATCATGGCATTTTCCAAGGCAGCCTCCTTTACTTATTGCTTTAGATGCTTCGTTTTGGAATGTCTAGATTCATCCAAAATAATTCCAATTTGAAGGTCTTATAAAACCCCAAGCGTACAAAGTCACTGGTGGCATGGGCTGACTGTTTATTATGTGTTTGTTTAATGTGTTGCACAATGTGGGCCTGATTCTTGATTGAATTCTCTTAAGTGCCACCAGCA
>VXBB01002847.1:163594-186804 GCA_013399915.1 Illadopsis cleaveri | reverse complement strand
GAGCATGTTCAAATAATTATATATATATATATATATATATTGCTCATGCATTACTTTACTCATACATTGTAACTCTCGCACATCTTTGTGTCATGCTAAATGAAAGCGTTTTCTAAATTAAATGTTTCTAAATAAAAAATACGGTGTTTATTGTGTGGGAACATGACAGTCCTTACTCAATTCATAATTCCAGCCATTTACAGAAAAATCTCAGTCTTATGGTTGCATCCAGGGAGCAAATAGAGGCCGTGGCACAAATGTGATGCAAACGTGTCAGCATCTACCAGAATTCCTGACCTATTCTCAAAACCTCTATTCAGAAATAAGTTATTTAGATTATTTCCTTTTAAAATTCTTTTAAATTTTCTTTCTCCTACTTAGCCATGTCTCCTCCTGTGCTTTGCAGCAGTATTTCAGAGAACTCGTTTGCACGTTTTTTGTCATGCTCATTATTGTGCCTCTTTGGGACGATTTCCTAACAATTTAAAGCTATCTGTCTTTTAATTAGCTTTTTTCCCCTATTTCTAACTATTTCTAATCGTCAATATCAGGGTACAAAAGTAAATCAACAATGAGGCTTTATCTGCAACTAAAAAACTCCATGTGGTAGTGAGTAATACTTTGGTGTAGTCAAGTTTTTGTATGAGTTGAATCAAGCAGCAAATAATGTAGGAAAATCAACGTTTTTACTTCTAGAATTATGCTGGGTCATCTATTGTTCATTGTTACACTTCACTGATGGTTTTGAGTCGGACAGGAAGGGCCTTTGTAACTTTTCCTCACCAGAGCTTCCAATAAACCCACTGACAGCAGCATCCCACCAGAGCTGAGGTGTCAGGATCCCACTCTGCCCTTGTTTGTAATTTCATTCCCATATGAGCAAAGAAAAACACCCTGACGAGAAAGGAAGCAATCTCTCTAAGGAAGGCTAAATCTTTTTTAATTTTTTTCCCCTCCTCCTTGAATAGCTGTACAATGGTGATTTTTATCAGATGAGTCATCTGCCAGGTTTCGTGGATGTTGTGGATCCATTAGGGGTTTGTACTTCTCTCCATGACAATGAACTTGGAGGGAGTCATCAGGAGGCAGCTGCTTAGATCAAGTGGCAGTGTCTGTCCACTCCTCAGGCTGTAGCCAAAATCAACAGTGTGTCTCTACAGTTGATCTTGGGAATGCTGTTACAAATATGGGATGTTTGCACTAATGACTTAGTCAAATACATCTGGAGCCCTTTTCCCTGAAGAAATGGAGCTGATGTAATAACACAACACAGTCTCCTGATTATGTAAATCATGAGGCAGAAGGCTGAGGACGTTATTTAAAGCAAACTGAGGAAAGCTGAAGATTTGCTCAAGTAATTTCCCGTTTTTCCCCCCATATGAGACCTTGCAGATGGCAGGAAGGAATAGAAAAAGCAGCAGCCTCCTGACATCCAAATGTGAGACAGCTCTCGTCTCACAGTAAGATTTTGCACCACTGGGAACCTGGAGTTTTCCTCGACAGAAGCATTTGGACACACTGTAAGAAAATCAACCCAGACTTTGTCTACACATCCTGTGTATAGAAAATAAAGGAATAACGCATGTTGTCACTTGTGATGGGATTTTTGGAGGCATGAATTTGTCTTGAAGACATACTCTGGCTTTGAGCCCAGGAAATCTCTCTAGCTTGCAAACAGGAATTTCCATCTTTTTACTCTAACTGAGACTTGGATGCACTGAAAAAGTGGGAAAGAACCAACTAGAAGGTTTTCTGCAATTTTTGGGTAATTGTGCAGTCCTCATCTTTACTTCCCATAAGGTTCATGGTCAAATCTTTTGCTTATTTTATTGAAGTTATTTGGGATCATGATGTGTTTTGGATCATTTTTCTCCAAGGATTTGTTTTTTCTGTGACATTCAGAATGTATCATTTATGGATGAATGTAAAGCTTTATGGGTTGCTGCTCGTGCATGAGGACAAATGAACCTTGGTGCCATTTCCTTTCACCCTTAGCAAAGTCAGGCCAGTGCCCTGTCACAAAAAACCCACAAAAAAGCTTTACTTTTCTGGCACAACAGGGTTTTCCTGAATTGAGAAAGCAGATTTCTGCAAGAGACAACATTTTTGAGGGCATGACTCAGACACTGAGTTCTCTGGGGAGTGCACACCATGGCAGGGCTCCCCACCCTCTGCTCTGCTGTCGAGGTCCACCCTCTTACATTTCATTTTCTGCAAGGGGAAGGGATGGAGGAGGTGGTGGTGCATCCCTGCTTGGTGTCCTGCTGAAAGAGCTCAAATACTTCAGGCCTGAGTGTGTGTAAATGTTTACATAAATGAGAACAAAGAGGAGTTGCCTCAAGACTTTTGAGGTTTGTTGCAGACAACTCATTACAGTGCTCTCCTGCACTCCCTGCCCTGCTGGATGTGCAGGGGATGCTCTGTGGGTCATTGTTTCTGGCTTAGGTATTGGTCAAGGCATCCACAGCTTTCACTAATTTCAAACCAATGTGATTTTTCCCACAGAAGAATGAAATTTTGCACCTTTAAAATCTGCTCCCCTCCCCTCGTTTCTGATTTATTTTCATTCTTTTAAATTTTCTTTCTCCTAATTAGCGCTGGGAATCCCCTCTCTGGGGACCTGGACCTTCCAATGCATGAAGGAAAACTGTTTACATAAAAGAAAGCTGTGGGGAGAGATCAAGAACCATGACTGTAAGTAATAAAACATAAGTGGAGAAGGAAGAATTTTCATTCTTCACTTAAAAAGCCAAGGATTTCATTTACCTTCCCAAAACCAGCAAATCATCACATATTCTCACTTTCACCTCCCNGAGGGCTATCAGATGTTTGTGTGCCTTGCACCTTCTAATCCTACAACCTTTATTAATTCCAAGACCACACGAACATTTTCTTCCTGCCACTGTGAAGATTCACTTTTACAAACCTTACTGCTCTTAGATTATTTTAATCTTTTCACTTCCTGTGAACCAGCTCTCCTGGGACAGGGTTTCCCCTAATTAAAGTGGATCTTTAATCCTGAATATTTGTATGGATTGCAGTTGTTCTGCTGGAGACAGAAAAGCCCGTCCTCCCATGGGTGCAAAATCCTTTCTCTGCACTGATGAGATCTGGGTTCGGGCAAGAACTTATTATTTCTGAAATATGGAATGCATTTGCTCCTGGAACACATGTCCTTTTTATGCCCCCTGGTTCATGAGCTGGTTGCAAAGCTACAAATTTGCTATAAAATTCCCTTTAAGGTGCAGCGCTGCTAGAAATTTGTAGAATAATAGTGATCCTTTCATCCTTTGTATTTAAACATGCAATTTGCTTTAACGGGATCCCATCAGCCATTAAAACCCACTCTGTGTTTTATGTGTCTAACAAAAAACACACTTGCCCAAGTGAAACAGACTGCGTGCAAGGCTACAATATAGCTATTTACATTTAATGTATAACGAGGTCCTGCAGGACTCCTTTTGTCCTGAGGGGTTTGACAGCCCTGTCCCAACAGCACCAGTGGAAGGTGAGGGAAATCCAGTGGAAGGAAAGCTGCAGCACAGCAGGTGTGTGGTGGGGTTTTCCATGGGATTTTGGGTTGGCAGTCCCAAAGAAGGGAATTCAGCTCCCTCAACAGGGATGCTCTGTCACCTTTGTGTGGCATCTGTGATGTTGGATGTCTCTGCTGTGTCACTGGGAAAGAAAAAGTTCTCAGGCTTCATGGCAGGCATGGCTGAAAGACTTGCAGTGAAATTGAAGGTTGGCTGTTCCCTTTTAAAACTGATTTGCCACAGAGCAGCCTTTTTTTTTTTTTTGCAATGAAGAAAATGCAGTTTCTCATATAGTCCTGTTTGTTTTACGAAGTTTTGCTGGGTTGAAGGCATCAAGTAGGCATCAAGCCACAAGGAAAAGGTGGGGTTTTCCATGGGATTTTGGGTTGGCAGTCCCAAAGAAGGGGATTCAGCTCCCTCAACAGGGATGGTCCATCACCTTTGTGTGGAATCTGTGATGTTGGATGTCTCTGCTGTGTCACTGGGAAAGAAAAAGTTCTCAGGCTTCAAGCCTTGGCTGAAAGACTGGCAATGAAACTGAAGGTTGACTGTTTCCTTTTAAAACTGGCTGATTTGCCACAGAGCAGCCTTTTTTTTTTTTTTGCAATGAAGAAAATGCAGTTTCTCATATAGTCCTGTTTGTTTTACGAAGTTTTGCTGGGTTGAAGGCATCAAGTAGGCATCAAGCCACAAGGAAAAGGTGGGGTTTTCCATGGGATTTTGGGTTGGCAGTCCCAAAGAAGGGGATTCAGCTCCCTCAACAGGGATGGTCCATCACCTTTGTGTGGAATCTGTGATGTTGGATGTCTCTGCTGTGTCACTGGGAAAGAAAAAGTTCTCAGGCTTCAAGCCTTGGCTGAAAGACTGGCAATGAAACTGAAGGTTGACTGTTTCCTTTTAAAACTGGCTGATTTGCCACAGAGCTGCCTTTTTTTTCAATGAAGAAAATGCAATTTCTCATACAGTCCTGTTTGTTTTGCAGGCAGCCTCTGGGTTGAAGGCATCAAGCAGGCATCAAGCCACAAGGAAAAGTATCCTGGCTTGTAGTCCCAAGGCCTTTCCACAGGTAGCACTTTGCTCAAAATCCCATCCAATTTGCTTTTCTCAAGATGATTTTTTTTGTCCCTTCTGGCTCTGTGTTCAGCCTTTTTTTTGTCCTTAGTGCCCAATTGTTTTCTCTTGCCTTTTTTTTTTCCCCCCAAAACCACAAAACTCAACAACTACTAAATCTACTGAACTATGAGTCTGTAGGTATGTGTTGGAGCTCCCATGGTTTCAGCTGTCAGATCCTGGGAAGTTATTTACAGGAGGACATCGTGGACATAAACATTAGTGGAAAACCAAGAAATTAACTCCAAGAGACACTTCAAAGACGTTTCAGACTTTGCCACAGAACTGAGTACTTCTTTGATATCAATATTTCTCCATAAATTTTGATTCCTTTGCTGTCATGAACATCCTAAAATGAAAGCATCAAAAATAGATTTTTATTTTGGAAATACAGAGATCAAAAAACTCCGATTTTTAGCTTGAGGATTCTTCTGTGCATTGCATTTATCATATCAGACCTGAAGGTGAAAGTTTAAACAACTTATCAAAACTGGGAGCGACATTTTGATAACATTTCCATCCTTTTAAGTAGTGATTTTTATTTTTTTTTTTCTGAAGGCTTCATGCATTCTTTCAAGGAAAAGAAGAGTTTGTTTATTTTTTGTGTTTGGAATATCTTGTGACCGTGAACATCCCAACCTTTCCTGTCAGTTCAGCCAGGACTGCAACTCACTTAGTCACCACAATTTTTAACATAATAGTAAAAACCCCCAGATTCTTGGTTTTTACACGTATATATGTTTAATGCTAAGGATTAGATCTGTGTAACGAATTTTAAGAGAATATTTTACCATGGTTGTCATGAAAACTGGCACATACCAGATTTGTCCTCTTGTTCTCTTTCAAAGCCCAAATCTTTTGGCTGACCAAATAATCCCAAGACCTCTAAAATATTCTGTGATCTTTCTAATTGGACACACTGATGTCTGCTGGAAAACAGATGTGATCAACTGCAGTCATCTGTGAGCTGAAAGAAAATAAAGCTTGTTTTCTTCAGAAAAACTTTATCAGTAACTCTACCTCCTTCCAAGGCATAGATGTAATCCATAAATAAAAGAGTTGCCATTTGATGAGAAGGAGGAAATTCTATCTTAGCCAGTGACAGGGAAAGTGAAATGTGCTCACCCAGAGTTCCTGCAATTCAAAGCCAACTCTTGCCCACTTTAATTATTATGATGTATGTTCCTGTTCAGCTTTAATAGCCCTGCTTGTATGAGCAAAGGATCTCAATTGCCAGGGTCACATTTGCTCCACTTTTTTCCTCTCTAGTTTGGAGGTAGAAAACCTGCAGGAAGGACAAGGATCCTTTGAGAGAACCATCTGTTCTCTGGGCTCTGCCTGCCCCAGGAGAGATTAGCAAAGCCAGGGTGGTCAGTTTGGGGAGACCCCTGGATAGGAGAGGAGTGGAAGTGAGAGGAAAAGGGGACAGGCTGGTCTCATTTTGTCCTGAGAAGCTGTGGGATTCACAGCCAGAGCACAAGGGTGTTTTTGGAGAGAACACTGTTGCATTTTGTCTTCTTTTTGCCAGAGTCGGGATTAAATGCACGAGAAGGTATTTCATGTTCAGACTCAGATGTTTATTAATTCTTCTCTGCATTACAGTCTCACAAACTGTGAGTTATACAGCACTTCTAGCTAATAAACTATCAAACAAAAATGTCCCCTCTCTCTCTACAAGGCCTTTTAAGGATAAACTTTCTAATTAAGAAATGACACCTCAATTATTTTGACTTTTAACCCAATTACCAAGCACCCATGGCCCACAATGTGGACTTTTCTATCCAATTACAAAACACCACCCAGACCCATGAAGGAGAAGGTGAAAAAGAAGGACTCAGCCTCTTCCCTAAAACCTCCATCTTGCTTCATATATATATTATTACTATATTCTAACCCCTTAAACTCTAAGTTTTCCACCATGTGATATCACACACTTCTATTCAAACCACACACCCATAATCCCAGTGCTGTCACTCAATTTTGGGAGCCTTTTCCACGGCCTCAGGTGCAATGCAGTGTTTGCTTGGGGGTCAGTGCCTGTCAGCACAGAAAGTCTGGAATTCTCAGTGCCCAAGGCTCCAACAGGACTGGATTAGTGTAAGTCAGGAGGGCAGAATCCATCACAGGAAACCAGGGACTCTAGATAGATCAGTCAAGCAAGTGACTGCAATAATTGTTACATTTTCATGGGTTTAAGAACTTGCAATTTTAGCTTTAATTTTGCCCCAGGTTTTTCAACCTCTTTTGAATGTTAAAAAGCAAAAAATTCACAGGTGGAGTCAGGAACGGATCTACAAAGTAGATAAAACTTGTTTGTAGGATTGGAGAGGATGGAGATGACAGGTGCTAATTGCTGTCATTACTGGAGAATTTATTACTGTTGAGAAGTTTAAAGAGTTTTGATTTTGTCCAAGCTCTTCAGACTCCAGATGGGTTGAGACAGTCTGAGGCTTTGGCAATCCATTTGTGCTTGGGCAGCACCTCTGCCTTGGTGAGGTTCTCCACACAAGAGCTGCATTCTGTGTGGGGTTCTCTGGAAAACACTGTTCCAATCAACCACTCTTTCTCTTTGGGCAGGGTGTTGTCTGTCTAAAAGCTCCAGGTAGGGACAGGGAGGCCGTGCTGGTGACTCCTGTGGGGCTCCTCTGGGGAATGCTGACAATGGGAATCACCACCAGGCTGCCTCTGTTCCCAGCCCCTTAACAGGATTGGCTCAGCTTGGAAACTCAGACATCCATAAAACCATTAAGGTGGGTAAGGTCTTCAGGCATTATTTACCTGTGTGGGCTAAGGCCTGCCTTGCTTTTAGGTGAAAATTCAAGTCCTGATGTCAGCCTTTGGGAGCTGTGGTTGCAGCCAAGGACCTATGAAATATGTGGTTATATCTTGTGCTTTTATCTTGCTGCTTTCTCGCACAAAGGTCTTGCAGGCATGTAGAATACATAGGTGGCATGTGTTATCACAGATTTGGAACCGATTTTATTCACAGTGATAGTGCCAATCATCAAACTGAAATCAAAGGCCAGCAAGAATTTGATCTTAGACTCCCACCGTTAGCCACATCAAACCCCGTCCAGAATAAATTGAAAATTTTAACAATAAATGACTGAAACGATTTTTTGTCTTTTCAGAGGACACAGGCTCCCAGGTTCCATGAAAACTGCTCTGCAGCTGGCTGCTTCTGCAGCTGACATGTGCTCATTGAGCCAAACCCATATCTCAGGGCAGGCCAGAGGGAATGTGTCTATTCTGGTTCCTGAGAAGCAAAGCAGACAAGGGCTATTTCTAGTGGCCTTTCAGGTCCAGTGTGGGTGGCTGAGAACTTTGAATCAAAGTCCTCCCTTTCAAACTGAACCCAGTGATATGGGTGTTGAACTGGGCTTGCAGATTTAAAATCCTGGTAAAGGGCAAATTTGAGACAGCTCGTGATGAAACAAGCATCTCTGCTTCTCAGAATTTTATCTTCAAGAAATGGGGGAAGAAGTAAATAAGAAACAAGCTCAGAAGAATGAATTTAAATATTAGAGGACACCAAAATCTAGGGAAAATGTCTTGGCTCTTTTTCTTCAAAACATTGCGATAGACTTCTGATAAACTAGGAAACACAAAAAAAGCTGTCAGCTTGGGCCAACAAACAAGAACAACAAAAAATGCTGACAGATGTGTGGAACACTCACTTTATTTTTTTTTCCTCTTCTTCTTTACAAAGTTATACAATAAAATCCAGCCAATGTATGTGACTATGATATGGAGGAGGAGAGAAGGAAGGGAAGAAGGTCAAAGACTTTCAAACTTGAATGTTTAATGCTAAGTCTCTAAATCTGTATTTCCTACACAAATAATTTTGAGAGATGCTTGTGCACCTCAGAACTGCCCCCACAAAACCTTTAAGATTGAATTGTCCTTTTGAGATGATGTGACACGGTGTTCTGCATTCAGTGAAGGAAGCAGCTATGAGCCATTTATATTTTTTTTAATTTGCTTTATTTCTGAATCCTCACTTACCCTAAATAAGATCTGAGATTTGGACATGGGAGGGTGGAGGAGCAGAGGCTACACTGTGTTTCTCAAAGGCAGCCCGATGATAAACAGTAATATATATTTGTAGTGCTAAGAGTGGCAACATGCTACAGCTTTAAAGCATTTTAAAAATATGTACAGGCTGCAAAGGAAGAGGAATTTCATTTTTTTGTCAAAGAGTAGCCATTCATAAATTGCTGAACAATGGGAACTGCATGCACTGGTAGTGCCTGGACTTGGGGTGAACCATGGCATTCCACAGACTTGTAGGGCTCAGCACAAAGTGCTGCTGTTGGGAGGCTGTCTCACTGAGTATCTGCTCCCTTAAACCCCAGGGTAGGGGAGAAATTTTCATGGAGCTTATAGTGATTTATAATGGGAAGCATAGGCTTTTTCATAGACATTGTTCTCAGTGACAGTGTAAAGAAAGAGAGCACTAAATCTCTTCTCATCATAACTAATGATTAAGTCAGCAGCTTTTTTGGCGAATACAGAGTGCCCTTCTACAAAAACAAAGTATTCTATTGTGATGTATTACATTTTAAAAAAACCCCATAAGTATCCCATAAGGCTATAGCAATATTTTTAACTAGATCTTCCCTCTTTGTCACCATATTGAAATAAATGGAATGTGTCAGACTGAGTAATGCTCTTTCAATAAGTTTTTAGGAGCCCACTTAGAAGTTTGGCAAAATATAAAGAAGCGAGGAAAACTTTCTCAGGATCCTCTCTGGCCTGAATGAAAGATTGGTTCATTAAGGAGAAAAGCTTATGCTGATGCTGACACTAATAAATGGGACAGGGAAGGATATTTCATCTTAGTTTGGGGTACCTTGCTCCAAGCTTGCTGCCTCAAGCTGCCCTGTGAAATGAATCAGCCAGCTGAAGATGATTCATTGCATTGCAAAGTTCCCATCAATATAATGGGGAAATCAGTTTTGTGTGAACGGTTCAAATGTGAACCAACCCTCAACTGTTAGGAGTCAAAGGGTCAGCAGTGGCTGAAAAATTAACTCCCCTGCATCCACTGTTTGGATCTGGATTTGAACTGTGCAATGCCTCTGCCTTCAGAGGGCATTTCTATTATTCAGCCTGGATACTGAGCTTGCTTGTGCATCCTACTTTATTTGGAAGAAAATTTCACCATTTGGAAGGTTGTTCCTTCTCCAATCCTTTCATTTCACACTCAGCCCTCATGAAGTCAGTGATAACACTCCTACAGCCATCACCAGCTCCAGGCTTTTTTACTCTCTATTTTGACCCTTGAGGCAAAGGTGGGCCTTCACAGTTAGCTCTAGCTTGGATTTTAAGTCTCTCTTAGGGAATGTAAATACATTGTCTTTTATAAATGTGTTCCCTGAATGATTTTCTGCTGGATTTTAAGTCTCTCTTAGGGAATGTAAATACATTGTCTTTTATAAATATGTTCCCTGAATGATTTTCTGCATCAAAACACTTAAAGAAAACCCCAAAAAACAAAGCAGTGCTGCTCAGATGGAGAAATTTGCAGTAGTATGGCAATGAGAGAGAAATGTGTTTAATCATTATCCCTCAAATAAAGGTCAGACTTTAGGGGTCCATTGACCTCCACGTTGCAAGTGCCATATTTTCATCCCCTCTGTCTTTCATTCTTCAGGAAAAAGAGAGATGAATGAGAATCCGTTTCCAAGAGATTCTTCTTTTGTGACACTGAACCTAGTGTGTTCTTATATGACTTTGTTTAAACATTTCTGAAGTGTTTGGAAATCTTGCTTAGTAATTCCTTTTTTTGCATCTTTGCACTCCAGCCTTCCCTGAGTGCCACATCTGGAATCCCAGCCACGATTCACACAAGTTACAGAAGCTGGGTAAAGTGGACCCTCCTCAGACTCGAGAATCCTTCAGTTTTCCAATCTCCCTCCCTCCCCTCTGCCTCACAAAGGTCCTAATCAAGACTGGGATAGAAGGAAATCCCATTAGAGCCTAATAATGCTGCTTCTTTCCAGAGGGAGTCACTAGAAAGTAATTTATTTCTTCTTCAGCGTGCAACTGGAGGTACTAATTTGTCACAGGCCCGTGCACGCTGGTGCCACGGCCTTCGTTATCCCGGGGACAGGGGGCTGAGGTGGTGACCCAAAAAGCCTATTCTTCTGCCAGCCCGGCCCTGTCTGTTCCTTCCCAGCTCAGACATCCCATCCAAGTCCCCAGGACGCGTGAGGCTCTGCTCATGGCTGGAATTTGTACAGTGTAAGGTACCAAAGGCACAGTTCTGCTGCCGGCCCGGATTAGCGTCAGCGAGGGGCTGCGGTGAGAGCTCGGCTGTCAGCGGCGTTCTCTGGGCTCCTGGGCCGTGGGCAGCTCTAATTTTCAGACATGCTCTCCTTCCCCCCACCCTGCTTTCCCCTATTGTTGTGTCTTTCCCATCGGGGGAATTCACCCTCAAGTTCAGAACACACACACTTGGGAGGGATGCGGCGGGAGAATCGGCCCTTTGTGAGCGTGTGAAGGATGCTTTCCTTGACCTGTCAGGGAACATATTTTACTCGGTGAGAAAGAATGCCGGGCCAAATTCCTCCCTACTGTAAGCAGGCTGCTGGAAGTGGCCGTCCATCAGGAATGAGCACGGCCTACTTCGGCTGGTGGATGGTCTCCTCAGCAGATGACACTGTTTACAGTGTGTTG
This sequence comes from Illadopsis cleaveri, assembly GCA_013399915.1. Taxonomy (NCBI): domain Eukaryota; kingdom Metazoa; phylum Chordata; class Aves; order Passeriformes; family Timaliidae; genus Illadopsis; species Illadopsis cleaveri. The sequence continues at coordinate 175,480 of VXBB01002847.1, read as the reverse complement.
GCTGGTTTTACTGCTCTCTCAAGTGATGGTGAGTGTTTAGCCCAAACAATGCAAATAGGAAGTCATTTGTTTGTGAGGGCCTAATCCTGAAGCCCTTATTTGGTGTTTACTGGAGTTAAATTCGGCCTTTACTCAGATAAACTCCGGTTGGATTCACATGGAGTTTGCCACAGCGAGGATGAGAAGAGGGCTGTGGGAGGGCACTGCTTGTTTTTGGCCCCAGCACAGAGCTCCTTTGGGCTCAAACACACACCGAGGGGACGAGAGGCACACACAATGACTGTCTATATACATGCAGCACTATACGTGTGCACATGAACACAATTGCACACTAATCTAATCAATACATTCATTTCTTATTAGAACATAATTACACATCCCAGGAGGCTGGAACAGAAAAGTCCCATTAACCCCTCATGCCCTTTTCGGCTTTCCTCTGCCTTTCCATCTAACAGACCTCTGTGTCACTCCACTCATTAGCAGTTACTGTCTATGACATTGTTACATAAATAAGGATGTCGACCTGTCAGAATGGGTCACCCAATTCAAGGATGATGATAAATATCTGTCCCTCTGAATTAGGCTAAAGACACCAGAGTACAGGACAGCTACTGTTGATTATTGGATAGTTAATGTATAGAGGACAAAAGGTGCTGAGGCCTGGTCACTTTTTGGATCATTAATATGGATTTAGGCCTATTGTTAAAAGAAAAAAAAAAAAAAGGCACACGTACATGCAAAACTAGGTTAGCAAGAACATGCATAACTTTCAGTTTGGGATAGAATGTATGGATGGAGGGTACATTCATGGTGCTGGAGGTGTGGGTGGATTTTACATCAAATTCGTGGCACTTTTGGATAAGCAGCCAAAATATTTGGGGTCTGGGCTGCACACAGTTTGTGGTGCCCCCCCTGCTTACAAATGCAGGGGAAGTAAAAGGCACGTGGATGCCTTTAAATCAGCAGAAATAACTTCAGGAAGGGGAATATACAGTTAAACATATTCAGTTCCAAAGCAACTAGAGAGTGCTGAAGGAGATCTCATGGTTTGCACTGAAAGTCAGTGGTTGCCAAGATTCTTTTCTCAAACCCTGCTCTGTTTTCAAAACACCTTCTTCTACCTAAATAATGAAGGGACTGCAGAGTGTCTATAACCCCAAATCATTCATTTTGTGATTGCTATCTTTTGGCATTAGTGACAGATTATTCCTTGCAGGTTACACTGAAGCGTGATGCAACACACTGCTTTGATTTTAACAGCAGATCATGTAAAAACATCAAGGCAGCTTGTAGACAGAGGCTCTTGCCATTCCAAATAAGAATTAATTAAGACCCTTTTCAAAAAGTTTCGATGCTGTAGCTCAGATGAATGAATTAAGACTCTCTCCAAAAGTCTCGATGTTGTAGCTCACTAAAAATGTTAAGTGCTGGGCACAACATCCCTTAGGATCTGTTTATCTGAAAGCCTGATCTCAGCACCCACAGCTTTCCCTGAATTCTGTGTCCCACGGGATCAGACAGTCATATCTCTGTCTAGAATTTATTCCAATGCCTTGCTCTGAGTGGCAGATCCAGCCTGGTAGGGAGCCAAGTGTCCTATACAGAAGTTGGGGTGAGTGCAGCGTGTCTGGGCAGAGTCAGGCCCCCCAGTTTTACTCCACCTGCCCCAACCTCTGTGCAGTGTTACACCCTGTGCATCCTACCACTGAGCTGCAGAGTGCCCACAGCATCAGAGATTGGGAAAAAATCCTCCTCTGGCACAGGTTGTCCAGGAAAGCTGTGGCTGCCCCATCCCTGGAAGTGTCCAAAACCAGGTTGGACACGACTTGGGGCAACCTGGGATAGTGGAAGCTGTCCCTGCCCATGGTGGGAGGTTTGGAATGAGATGATCTTTCAGGTCCCTTCCAACCCACAACATTTTTGGATTCAGTGATTCTTCTAGAGCAAAGCTCTGACAGAGGATGCTCCAGCACCAACTCAGTAGGGCAAGGTCGCTGCAATTAGCTCTGTTTCCCTGCTCCTCATTTCCTCCACCCTCAGGGAGCAGCTGATTCTAGAAGTATCCATGTCTCCCCAGCACACTGATGTGTGGAATTAGTTTTTGTAGTCTGAAAATGCAGTGTCACTGGGGTGCCAGACCTTCAGAGCACAGGAGGACCAACAACTCAAGTCTGCTGATTTGAGTAGGGACTGGGAGTTCTGGCTTGCTGGGAGAACATTCCCATCTTTATCCAGGTTAAGTCAAGCAGATCTGAAAAAAGACAATGCAGGTTGATCAGAAATATGAATTCCTACAGCTCCTGAATTTTGTTTGTTAGAGTAAGACTCTGGCAGCCCTTTGGGAAAGTGTATTTGTGCTGAATCAGTGTTGGGGCACAGGGAAATCTGAGCAGATGTGGTTGCACTTTTCAGTTGGTCTTTCTTTCCATTTGACAAATAATTGGCTCATTAAAAGGTATGAAGGAGGGAAGGAACAGGAAGAAATAAGCTACCATGTGTTCACTGGGTAGAGCACCTGTGTGAATCCTCAGGTTCAAACTCTGGAGTGTGGAGCTGTGGTAAACCCATTCCAGACACCTTTGGATTTCAGTGGCAGAGGAAATAAAAATTTTCAGACCCTCTCTGGCAAAATATCATATAATCAGAGTATCATTAAAGTTGGAAAAGACCTCTAAGATCATGGAGTTCAACCATTAATGATGGCTGAATGCATTCTGCAATGTCCTCTGCAAACATGACAATAGATCTGTAAGAAATGTAACAAGGCACTCATGACATGGGTGTTTTATTTCCCCATTCAAGCTGCAGTCCCACATACCTTTTATTTTTTTTTTAACTGCACTAGATTCTACTATTTTGTGATCATTATTTGTAAGATTCATGCTACTCCATAAAATAAAGTTTTGGAATTAGTTTTCCATAACAGGTTTTTCTTAAAATAATCTGCAGATGGGTTTCTGCTGGAATATACATTTTCTCTCCAGATTTAAGTTGGGGGGGAAAAAAAGTCAACATTTTGGTATCTTATAACAACAAAAATTTGAAGATATTTCAATCTGAGATGTCCTCAACATGTATTTTAATATGTATTGAAGATAGACCTCTAGGAAAGACCAGGTTCTTGCATGGCTTGGAAGTGCAGGGTGCAGTAGAGGTGCTTGCTAATACCTCTTTTTCTTAAAACAGTGACACCAGTCTGTGTTCTGACTGATAAAAGCCACCCTCAGGTATCAACATCCATTCTGTTGAAATGACAGGTTTGATATGTAAAAAGCCATAATTCAGAAAAAAACACACTAAATTAGCTTATTTCTTCATATTTGGTTATTTCATAAATATTTTACAGGGCTGGCGTAGCTCTATTAGCTTGATGGAGGAGAACCACATCAAAATATAACAATGAAAATATATTTCTTTCCTTTTTAGGGTTGATTGTAAAAACCCTTGTGCATACACACATGCTACCTTTATGAAAATAATTCCTAACACCCACTAAAAAAGCCTAATCATAATATCTCAAATATGTGGCCAATATAGATGGGATTATTTTGCAGCAGTGGCTTAAGCGTATTGCTGGCTCAGAACTCGGGGACATGATGATATCAATTCACAGAAACAGTGCTTGCTAATGCAGTAAATGACGACAGCTGCTGGAACTGCTGGACTCAAAGGGAGCTCTATCCAAGAATAATGAATATTTCCCGTTGCATTTCAGAAGTGCATGCTTTGCACATGTGAGGGTGGGTCACAACTCAGCCCCGTGCAGCCCTCTGTTTACTGCGTGGTGACACTGAGGGGAATTCATCAGAGCTCCCAAGTTAACTGTGCACATATTGGCTTGAGAATCCCAGTGAGGCACCCAAGGGATCCAATCCCTTGGCACAGCCATGCCCAGGCAATGGCACTGCTGCCATAACCTGCCCCAGGCAAGAAATTCATTCTGCTCCTGCTGCAGCCCATGAACAATCCACCCATCTGTGCCCGTGTTTTTTGTGCTGTGACTACCTTTCCAACAGGAACTGGACTGAGATCACTGGCTTACTCCAGTCTAGCCACTGAAAGGCTTGCCTGTTTATTAAAACCATACTCTCTGTGAAATGCATCTTTGTCCATGGAAAGGCATGGCCATTACATAATAAGTTGGTGATTTATGGTTTTCAGATAGCGTGTCTGTGGTAGGCAAAGCTGCAGGCCTTGAGGGATCAGGATTTGTTAGCCCAGAGCTGTCCATCTCCAGGTGCTTTCATGCTTGTTTGCTTCACTGAAACACAATAATTGATGGGACTCGGCCTCTCCAAGCGTGAACAGCGCCGTTTCTGCCATGGGGTGAGGCAAACCCAAACCAGCAGCTAGAATGTAAAATGCATCAGAAGCATCCGAAGCACCTGGACACCTGTCAGAGCGACATGAAAATCCACCTGGGCTGCCTCCAGAGCTCAGGAATTGGGAGCAGTCTGGCTGTGACAGGATGGAGCACTGTGGACATTAATTTACCCTGCTGAGAAGTGCTGGAAGCTGTGGTTCCACAGACATTTTTCTCTGTGGCACTTTTGCCTCCAGCAAGCCGTGCTGCCACCAGCCAGGGCTGTTTGTGGCAGTGCCTACACTGCCCTCTTTGTTCTGCATGGGCACAGAGGGGTGGCAGGAGCATGGGAGCGGCAGGGGAGAGCCAGGGTGGACATCTCCACGTCCTGGAGAAATGTGTGTGTAACCACAACCCAAAGGGCAGGATGAATAAGCTTGTGTGAAAGTCTGTGACTAAATCCTTCTGGAAAACGGGCTCCAAGCGCTCTTTCGAAAGTGTTACCCACACTTTGTAGTGGGGACTGGATGTCTCAAAGAAAGGCAAAGGGCTGTTTAATCTGTTCCTTTAAGTGCTTATCACTATGTCTATCAAAGAAATCACGGGCACAGCTGCCGTTTACTGGAAGATGTGAGCTTTCTCAGCAAGTAAGGGATGGCCATAAAGATTACACTGCCTCTCTAAAGTGGTTCCTGGTGTTAATCTAATCAGTGCCAAGTACTGGCTGCTGATCTGTGCCAAGGCTCTCCCCCATTACCTGGGTAAAACCTATTCCCTGGGTGTTAAAGTAACGTTTTGGTAAGTGTTGAAGCTGAAACAAAAGATGAAAAAGCAAGCATGTTACAGGGCAATAGGAGAGAGGGCTGTTGTGTCCATTGTCACTGTTTATCTGAAAATTTGGGTGGCGAAACCTTCCTTGCTCCTTTGACCGTGTGGTGTCAAAAGGGTGTGTGCAAGGCATGGGAGCAGCAGAGGAAGCAGAGCTGCTGTGAGTGGATTATCCAGCACGAATTGCCCAACAGCCTCGTGCCAGTGAAATTGCAAATATTCGTATACAATGGCATGCATGTCACCAGTGTGGTCCCAGCTGGTGTCACTTGGGTGTGATGCAATAAATTGCCTAAAAGGCTCCGTGCACCATTCTAGAGTGAGTGTGCCAAGCCCCCTCTGCCTACAGCTCTGTGAGTCACACCTTGAAAATGCTCATTGCCGAGTTTGCCCCTAAGGGGCACGTGCAAAAACCTCCACTCTTGCACTAAACACTGCAAGTTAAGGTGCAGAAATGAGGTACAGAAGGAAGCAGAGCTCTTATTAGTGGCAGGTGACAAGAGGCTGATGCTTATGAGCCTTTCTAGACCCCAAACCTGCTGTTCATCAGAGTTCCTGTGACAAGTGGATCATCTGCCTGGCTGACCTAACCCCAGGACTGTTGGAGTGCTAGAAACTTAGATTTAAGATTTTAGTGTAGAGTAATATTTGTGAGTTAAGATGGAGGATTTTGGGTGCTAAGTCCTTCTTCTTCACCTTCTTCTTCCTTCTTCTTCACCTTCTTCTTCCTTCTTCTTCATGGGTTTGGGTGATTTTCTGTTTACTGGGTGAAAAATGTCCGCATTGCGGGCCTTGGGTGGTCATTATTGGGTCAAAAATATAAATAATATGGGTGTCACCTTGGTATTGGGTAATTATCGCTTAAAAGACCTTGAAAAGAGTTAGAAGCTCTCCAGGAAGCCAGTCAGGAACACCATTCAGGAGCTGCACCCCAAGTTTTTGCCCAAAAAACCCCCTCAGCTCTCTGTTAACAGAGAGATGCTGGAGCTTTTTGTAAAGCTTAGAGCCCCACACTTTGATCTCATCAGATGTCCTGTGCTAACCCAGGGCTTCAGTGGAGGCACTGGTGCTGAAAATGTGGCATCTTTTCTTCTGAACATGCCTTAAAATATGCCTTAAACTCACTACAGTGCCCACCAAAGGCACCTGCCCCAGTGACAAACTTGCTGTTAACTTCCCCTGTTCACGTGGCCATTTTTCCATCACTTCTGCAAAAGGGCACGTGCTACTGTAATTAATGACTGCACTTCTGCTGGCAGTGGAAGCAGGCAGTGCTGCAGGGTGGATGTCACCTCCAGCACTGCCAGGTGTGCAGGCAGGAAATACAGGGACGTGGTGCTCCCCAGCATCAGGCAGTTCCCATTTTTGGCTGGGGTGATGGGAACGTGGCCATGAGGAGACAGCAAGGGCAAGAGGCATGTCCTGAAGCCATGGTGGAGACAGGGTGAAGGCAGAATGGCTGAGTCTCTCTGTAGGAAGTGTGTGTGATAGAATCAAAGCAGGTCAGCAGTTAGAAAACAAGCAAATACGCACAACCTGAGAAAATGCAGTTTTCCAGGCTACAGAGCCAAGTTCTTTCAGGCACTGATTCCATTCACATCCACGAAAGGAGCAAATACCTGCTCACACTGAAAATATGGGATTTCCACTGCTGAATTACAATTCTGTGCCCTCAAACATATGGCCCATGTCCCCCTGACCCCACCAGGAACAGCTCCACAGCTTCTGTCATAGCTGGCTTGCCACGCTGGGCTGGCAGGATTTCCAGATTTGGGACAGACAGTTTCTGCTCCGTGACCCCACCTTTTCTGCAGCCCTTTTGGTACGTGCAGAACGACATCCTTTCCCAGCAGCCTTTCACACCACTGGGACTCTCAGTAACTCCCTGGAGAGCAGATCAGCCCCTTAGGCTGGGGTTTGTCTGGGTTAACCTTCATGGACACAGCACACAACTTTTGCCAGCAGGTAGGATGGACAGACCTGCTGGGTATGAACGTTCATGGCTGTATCCTACTGTCTGAACTTGGCTAAAAAGCAGCATTTTAGGTTTCTCTCAACGGCCAATAACACCTTTGACCCAGCTCTCACAATACAGGAGTGCACAGCTCCAGCCATCAGTATCCTTCTGGACCACACAAAAATTTTTGAAGCCTAAGGCATTTTTTTAAATAAGTGTCGAATCCTACCCAGTTATGCAGCACCATCAATTCAAACTTTATTGATATTTTGCTGGGTTTTAATTTTGGTACACTTCCAAAAGGCGTAGAACCTGATATGGAGACGTGCACAGANTATCTATATATCTATATTTATATAGGTATATAGATATATAGGCATATAGGTATGTACATACACACAAAGAATCAGAAGAAACTGGCGCTCTGCTGGATTTCAGAGTCCTGACACTGAATTTACTCTGTTTGAGCTGAGATCAGATCTGGCAAAGGCCGTGCTTTGCCCTCAGTGCTCAGTTCAAGGTCCCTCTGAAGTCCCAACGATGTGACTTGGCTTCCATTCCCGTTATTCCTCATTTTCACATGCTTGTTCACATCCAGGTTCTGGAAGAAGCTTCCAGAGGAGCTGCCAGGATCTTCTTAGGAAGGGATTGTTGTGCTTTTGCTCCTCGAGGAGCAAAATGAGAGATGTGAAATCAGCATCACGCTGCTGCAGGGTGCTCAGAGGTGAGGGAAGCAGAGAAGATGGGGAGTTTAATAGGAAGAAGGAAAAGTGCCAAAGAAGTACAGTGCTTTGCAGGGATGTAAGGAGAAAGGAAATGACAGATGAGCAGAGTGGGTTCTCTCTGGTTTGCAGTGTTAATGATATCCCTGTCTGCATTTGTCACATCATTTAACCGTGACCTGGAAATGATTATTTTTATTGCATTTATGCTTTTCATCGCTTGTTAATGATTTACAGTGAAAGTGTAAGAGATAACAGTTTTTGGTTTGTTTTGTTTTTTTTTAAATAATAACTGTTGCTGTTCTGTATCTCAGGCTTTCTGTACCCACAAAATTTTTGCCAGCACAGCTAAATTAGTTCAAATGGGTCCTGATATGTTACTGCACAATCCTTCTCCTGCAGAAACCCAAACCCTGGTCAGCATCTGCTCTGGTCAGGGCAGACATTTTCAATAGCTCTACTTTCTGTCCATAAGAAATGCTCAAACTGTCAAAATTTTTCCTGGTAGGCAGGCTTTCAAAATGTCAGGAAGATAGAGATGAGGGAAGTGGAGAGTGGAATTTTACAGGCAATAGTTATCAGAGCTAAATAAAAAATGGGGCGGAGGATTTATTTCCCTGCCTCGATTCCTTTTGCAGTTCACCGTTGAAGGAATTTTTTTTTTTTTTTTTAATGCACATGTACTAATATGCTCATGTTCAATTGTGATTGTTGTCTAATTAACAGGATATTCAAGCATGTTGAGCTGACAGAAACAGCTGGGAAAACATTATAATCATTCATTATGCAGAAGTGAGGAAACAAGCATGTGTGTGTATGTGTTTATGGGTAAATGTGTATTAAACTCCACACAGAACGTTGTATCTGGGAGAAGGTCCACCAAGGACATGGATGACATACAAGCATGATGGATTTAAAATGCCAAAGCACGAGCTGAGCACAAATCCAGAGATCAAACAGAAAACCAGAAGAGAAAATAGGGAACAAACTGAGAGGATGTTCTAGGTTAGTGGAGAGGGGGAAAGAAATATTCCATTTGTAAATGTGTAATTGTGGATGTGAAGAAGAGAAAACCTGTAGCAATAAATATAAGGGAAAATCTTAAAATTGCAGAAGAACAAGGAAAACGTAAGGTGAGAAGGCAGACCTGTACCCACCAGCCTCATTTTTTAATATATTAAGAAGAAAACCTGAATGATACTGATCTTCTTCACCAGTTTAAGATACAGTAAGATAGAAAGGATAAAACTGGCCTTATTACAGAAAAAAAAAAATCCATCTCTTATAATTATCCTTAATGGGGATCATTCAGTGTTTTCCTTTCCAAGAGTAATTTAGTAAGTTCTAACAGGAGCTTTTTAGGCACAAACTACTGCTCCAATCAGAGTTAAGATCAAAACATCCCTATATCTTTACCCAGGAATTTTAAAGGATCTGAAGATTTTCTGATGCCGGTAGATATTAACTGGATATACGTTTCCAAAAACGCTAAGGGACGAGTGCCATCCATGACCACATGAAAAGGAAGCTGGCAAATAAGGATGTTTAAAGCAGGTGACCTCTGCATTTCCCTGGAATAATATAGTGGAGATTAGGGGTGGGTGCTGTTTTGCTGCAAGTTTTGAAATCAGAGAATAGAAACTCTGATATAAATCAGTTTAGGAAATTCTGTGGAATACACTAAACTGGAGATGGAACTATGACAAATGAACACGCTCTTATGCCTGACTTTCTTCTCTCAAAATCCTGTTGTGTGAAGTGGCTTCATACTCAAGATATTGAACTTCCCATGCGTTGCATTTTCAAATATGGACAAATATGGACATTTCAAATATGGACTCCACAAGAGCTGTGTCCTCTGTAAATTTTGTCTTGTGTGAGCCAAATGCAATCTCCCATATCTCTAAAGTTATACACATCATCTTTGATCTAAACCAGTAAGGGGAAACCATGTGGTTATCTGTGGGTCAAAAGATGATGGTGGCTTCTTTGGCCCTTCCTAAAATCTCATAATTGAGACCAGGAATAATTACTGTTTCTCAGCTCCTTCCTCACTTCCTTGAATGCAACCATATTGATTTTTAGGTAGCTTGAAATATAAAAGTATTATATGGAAACATCAGGAAAATGGGGATCAGACATGTTTAAGTAGAGGCCTATATAACATAGATGTTATTGGTTAAATTGCATTAATTAAGGTTTCTAAATAGGCTTCTGATGTCTTTTGAAGAAAGGGGAAAGAAAAGCAAAAATGCCATTGCAAGGAGATAAATTTAATCGTGCAACAGCAGAGAAAAATAAATATTGTCGTTAATTTACTGGTATCGTCATGGATTTTATGAATTTGGGTTAAAAAGCAAATGATTATAAAACTAGGGCTTTCCTTTTGTATCTGCACAGGCTCTAGGTCACCAGATAAATTAAATACTTCTCAAAAAACCTCTCTTCTTTTTCCTGAACCTCCTGTCTGTCAAAAACCCAGAGGAGTTGAAAAACCCCTGAATTACCCAGAGATTCAGTGTGAGAATTGAAGTTGTCTGCTCCAGCTCCTGAGTGCCTGGTGTCCTTGGCAAGAACAAACACAGAGCCCTGTCATTTGATACCTCCAACCACAACCTGTGATAATCCACACTCTTTAATCCTTCGTGTAGCTGCCGCTGTGTCATCACAGTTTATTTTAAAATGGTTGCTCCTCAGCACTAATCTCATTCCAAACCATTCATATTGCTGTTAGAATTAGAGTGAATTAGGGCATTATTTGCCTCGTATGTGGCACTTAAGCACTCGTCAGTAATTGCACGGGGGAGAAGAGAGCATTAAATGGGAATGGCACATGCAGTATGAAAAATTGAAGAGAAGAAATATTAAACTTTTAATAGAAATAACTCCAGCAGAACTTTCCCACAGGCAACAGAACTCTGATATTTTTAGCTGGTTGAGGCCAATATATGTTAAGAATAGCATTCACTGCAGTGGGAAAATACACAATTTCTATTATGGGGCAGTCAGAATAACAACATACTGATGATACACTGGTATAAAATATGTAATTATCAAGCATGCAAAGAATAAATCACATAAACTGTTTACAGTAGGAATTGTGAAGGGACAATGACACATTGTTGTCTTCTTTGCGTAGCAAAGATAAAGTTTGGTTTCTAAAACTGCAAAATCTAATTCGCAGTGTTTATGTGATGCTTCCTGCAAGAAGGCTCTGATAAGATTTTTTTTATTATTATTATTTCTAATAAATTAGGTTAGATATTAACTTGGTTAAAATGGGAGATAGACGTGGTTAAAATTAGAAAGATGTCAGCTTGGATAACATCTTGTGTTTCTTCATGTTGTACCATTAGTCTAAAATTACACAGAATAATCCTCCTTTCCCATGCAGCTGCAGATGACTGCAATTTTCCTCCTAGAACCCTGTATTGTGGTGCATTCAGTGCAAAATTCACAATCATACCTGGAGGGGAAGCCCAACTCTTTGAGTGCTGTGCTTGGAGTGATTATTCTTATTACAGAACTCCTAGTTCATCATATTAATAATTATTAATAATGCAGAGAACAAAGGCATTGAGTGTCCTCATCTATCATCATGTATAAAAATAGTTTTAATTGATAAGCCCGTCTGTTCTCTGTGCTATTATTGTATCACTAGAAATTGTAAAAATAGGGTGAAATCAATATTTTTTATCTGTCCTCCTTGGTAGCAAAGAAAGACCTAAGCTTCAGGATTAGCGGGCAGATATGAGGAGGATTTCTTTCTTTGTGATACAAATCTGTATTAATTGATTTTTCTTGATGTGGATTAATTGCAGCTCTTTATTAGGAATAATATCACAAATAAACTATAGACAAGTATAGATTGCTAAGCCTAGATTTCAACTGAATGAGGCTAATCAATACCTAAGTCTGTAATTTAAAGCAATTCATTAGGGCCTCGGGAAAAGCTAAGTAATATACGTGAGAAATGTCTCATCTGGAGCCTTACAGGAGTTTCCCCCTAAACAGAATAAATACATTTGCAATATATAATTATTGCAGATTAATCTTGCTCAAATGCTTTTTTTTTT
>VXBB01002847.1:137481-160080 GCA_013399915.1 Illadopsis cleaveri | reverse complement strand
TCTCCCCACACTTTCTGGGATGTATTGCCCAGGTACAGATGTGTATCACCAACCGAAGACAGAGAGAACACCTCAGCAAGTTCAGCACTGTGATTCCTCATCCCTCCTGTTAGTTTTGGCTCATTGCCAGCCACCCATGTGAGATGAAGGACAGAAAGAGTCACTCTCCTCATATTTATCCTCATCACCTGACCCAAATTCATCATTCCTTAGGATCTGGCATGAGTGTGAAGAAGGCTGGACTCAACCTTAGGTGTGCCCTGTCCATTTTAGGCTTGGGGCCTGGTTTGGCAAGGAAATCAAACACCAATGCATCTATTCCCCTTGTGCAAACATTTCAGTCACACAGGGGCTGCCAGTTTGGCACTCAACATTGACATTAAAGCTCAGAGGAGAAAGGCTGCTCTGGAATGGCCCAACAGGGAAAGCCATCCACGTAAAAAATTTGCATTTTGCAGCTATTGGTGGTGCCTCATTCAGAGCAGCTCCCTGGTCTGAGGGTGGATCTGCAGGGCAACTGCATTTTTGGAGGTTTCCTTTGAAACAGAAACAAAACAGAGAAAGAAGCACCAGACCGCAATTTTAAAAATAGGATGCTCCAAGATGCCTCCTGGAAGCCACAGACTGTCCTTATAGCGTTCAATTTTTGGAATTCTTCAGGAATGAGAACAGCCTGGGTTGTCAACAGAGGGCTGTTCAGAGAGAGGAGGCAGGAGAGTGAAAGAAGGCTGGCTATTGTTCGGGATGTGGTGTAGGCTGCAAGAATGCCTTGGGAATGCAGCGCCCGCATGTCAGGCAGAGAGAGAGGGCTTTGTGTGAGAACACTGAGGCAGAATGTCAGTCATGTGAATAACCACTATCTCGTTTCTTTATCTTGGTCCTGGTTGTGACACTTCCTTGCCTGGAGTCTGTAAGGATAGGTGTCAATTTCCTGGAATGTGCTGGTGTCTGATCCAAGCTGTCCAGGTACAGGGAAACCGACCTGCCATCAAGTGGGAAGGGGCACTGGAAGCATCCCACCTTTCCTGTGTGCTCTGCTTTGTGCCACTCTGACTTGGCCTTGAGCATCCTTTATGAGCAAGTTACACACAAGCACCCAGCTTTGCTTTGGTTTTTCCCAAAACAGGAATGCCTTTATCATTCCCTGGAAGAATGTGCGTGATTTGGAATGCTCATAGCCGGAGAAGGAAAACGTTGGGTAATAGAAAGGAAAAGCTACACACTCGTGCAAATGTAAAACCCATGCTTTATCTGACAATGGTGCACATTGTGTCTGGGTGCAGTGATGTCAGAGCACTGTTATGAAATTCCTCAAAATCCTGAGTGAAACAGAGGCAGCATGCCTGAAAAGGGCGCATCTGTGATTAAAATAATTTGAGTCTTTAAGCAAATTAATGCTTGAAACAGAAGCTTGCTTGGCTGGGAATAACATACCTGTTGTGACCTGAGTCAGAGCTGAAGTCTCTCCTCTCCCTCTTGGGTTGATGCTGCCTCGTGGTGTTTGAGGCAGACCCACCTTTGAGGTAACACTGCTTTGCTTGCCAGCAATGGGAGGAGATCCCGTGCTGATAAAATCCTCCTCCCTGCCAGAGGCTGGGCTAGGATTTTGTGAGCCTACACCATGCAGGGAGCATAATAGATCTGTTTCAGTGGAGTTATTTAGGGCTAAGAGGTGCAAATTTGCTCAGACACCCAGAAGTGAGAGCTGCCATGTGAGTTTGCAGGAGGAAGGTGATCCTGGGCAGCACAGGGTGCAGTCCTACACCACCAAAATTGAAGAGAACTTTCCCAAAAAGTTAAGAGAGCCTTGAGAATGTGGATTTTGGGATAAACCATGTTACTCCACCAGCCTCCACCATGGTTTATTTGCTGTAGTGAATGAACAACTGGCCATACAAAAATCTCTGTTTGTTTAAATCAGTGTAGCTCTTGTCAGTTCAATAGGGCTGTGCTGATTTGTCCCAGCTGAAGATTTATTTCATCACCTCAGGTTTCTTCTTCGCTTTTATAGCAGCTGTAGCTGTATAGTGCTTATTAAAAGCACCTTATTACGTTAGAGTTTTCCATGATTTGTATAAGTACACATAACCACTTGTACTTAGGGCTTAAATGCTGTGCAGAAAATCATCTTGATTGTAGAAGCAAATTTTATTTATGCATAAAAACGCTGTTTATTTGGCCCAAACTGGCAATTTCCAGAGTTTGCCAGAACACAGAAGCCTACAGGGGGGATGTGCCATTGGGAATGGCCACTAACTGGAGAAACCCATGTATTGTTTCATAAAATCTTAAAATATGTTTTTCGGACTAACCCATGAAAAATATTCAGTTTCATTCTAGAGGGTGAAAACCTTTCGAGAAAAAATTCACATCTGCTTTATTTTGGATACAAAAATAATAATTTTTTTCTTCCCCCATTAAAACACAATTCAGAACACATTTTAATACTAAATCCTACAAATCTCACTGAAAAAAATGTTGTTACAATTCCTTGGGGAAGTGGGAAGGGTTGTTTCTTTCGCATTTGTCTCGTGTTGTGAGGGCGTGAAAAGGAAAATTCCTCCTAATAGCGATAATTTAGTCAAAAGCTATTTTAGAAAGAAATGCGATTTGACCGAGATAGTGGCCAATTCTTGGGTTAGATTTTTTAGCAGTGCACAAAGCAAACACCCCAGCTGGGGTTCCAAACTACAACTACCAAAACTCTCTGATGACTAACGCTTCCTGGCTGCGCTTCGTGCTGGCTTGGAAAGAACAAGACGACTTTTTGTCTAAGCCTGTACCAAAGTTATATAAAAGGCTGTGAAAAAGGTTGTGCATGTCCATCCACAAGCATCTGTCTTTTGCATATGCTTGTGGTGTTTTTTTGCTCGTGGCTTTTGGGCAGTGCTAATCTAATGTTTAATTAAATCATTGAGCTTTACTTCAGCCCTACCGTTTTTTTCTTTTTTCCCCTAGCTGGCTTTTTTTTCATTGCAGGAATTTGCTGCGGTCCCAAAAGAAGAATGAATAACGCTTCCTGTCCTGAGCACAGAGTGATCTGGTGGTGCTTGTTGTCACTCGGACATTGAGGAAAAACGTCCATCATCCACTTTGGCCCATGTGATGGGGAGCTGGGATCCCTGGGTTCTCCCCTTGCCCTGAGTCAGGCTGTGACAAGAGTCAATGTTAATTAAAATTAATGTGATAATACCCACACCTCCAAAACACTATGCAGACCATTTGTGTGTGTTCAGCAAGTCCTTTGACCCTCAAATGAAACCCACAGAACATAACTGCTGAAAGCAGAGGCAGCACTGAGCACATCTGATTTTTCCACAGGAATCTGGGCCCGCCAACCCATAGACTCAAAGCATTGTGTAAACATCTCAGGAAATAAAGACCAAGGAAGAACTGAAAACCCCCTTCTTGCTCAGGAGACACTCTGCCTTCCAATTCCTGCTCCCTCCCTTCCATCAGACAATGACCTTTCATGGAGCTTAATCCCTGCTAGCACCCACCCTCATGCCTCGTTCCTCCCTCGCTCTTCATTAAGCTCAACATCGTTTATTTCCAGTCACCTCTGACTGGAAATGTCACACTCCCAACTGCACTGCCAGCAATGCTCCCAGTCCTTTCCTGTGCTGGCCTCAGCTGCTGCATGGTCCAGCTCCCCCTCAGTTACTTTTCCACACTGGAGAAAGGCTGGAACTGGCAGGAGGCTCCAGCAAGACCAGGAACACCCAAGGCCAGGAAGCGGAGGCTGGAAGGGCTGGGCTGGGTCAGAGTTTCCCCACCCCTAAATTGGTCTCAGTCCTGATTAAGTTCTCTCCCTCCTCCTTGCCACAGGCTGCTCCCATGGGCGCTCTCAAATCCAGAGTTATTACCCACTGCCCTATGGGGAGCTGCACTTTGTGAGGAACCCACCATCCAGAAGAGCTCAGCTCCCAGCTGGGCATCCTTGCAATGACCAGATTTTCAGATGTGTTCAGCATTTTGCATTTATTTGCCAGATCCGCTCTTGAAAAGTTAGGTTACAGTAGCCAGAAAGACAAAAAACTTTATGAAAGGAGTAAGTGTAGGAAGAACTTGTTCATAAAAATCACTCTGCTGTCCAAAAGTCCAGGTCCCAGGTGTGCTGCAAGATCCTGTGAAAAAGTCACTGATGATTAATGAAGCTTTTTTAAACATCCCCATCAACTTTACACTGCAATTTTTCTTTATTTTACTCTGTCCCTTGTTTGCTATTTGTACTTTAAAAAGTGGTGTCTGCATCTGAAGAGATCAGCTTTGATCCTTGCACTGGCTTTGTGGTTATCTTCTTTCTTGTGCTCCAGATAATGGAAGGATGCTCCAGCCAGGGGTTGTGCTGCATCTCAGATGCAGCTGTGTGATGTGTGCACATCTCTTGACACAAAGAGGCTGCTCTAAAATGACTGCTCTGTTCTAAAATGTTGCTGGAAATTCGTTGTGAACATGGGAAAGAGACAAGAGTGTTGAGAGCTCTGGGTATTATTGAAATATTTAAATATTATGTATGGTGATGTCTCTAATTCAACGTTTGCTGTGGTAAACACAGCAGAAATGATTGTAGCAAAATGTTATTGCATATTCTAAGCCAGATTCTTGAGGTTTGTTTTATTTATATCACATGTGGCTGGGAGAAATAGTTCTAGGAAGGCTCAAACCATATATTTTCTTTGCAAGTTGCCAAAATATCTTAGAGAAATCAATTGCTGGGGACTCTTCTGTGTGACTAAAGATTTCTTTTTAACCTCTTGGTGTGCCAAAATCAGGAACAATTATTAATCTGTCCTGAAACTGCCAATACAACCTGCTAGCAACAGATGGTGTGAATGAAAAGCCAGAAGTGGGCATTTTTAATATTCAATAGATTAAAAAAACTTAGTTCTCTAATCTTACCTAACCTCTTGTGACCGAGGGTCCATGGTATTGACTAAAAGACAATATCAATAGCCTTGATTTGAGCCTGAATCAGCCAGGGAAGTGGATCTTGTGAGGCACTTTGTACCTCCAAGTGATGCTTTGTGTCCCCATCTCTGCTGGCCTTGGTGGCAGAGGAGCACTGAGTGCTCTCCCTTTGGCAACTTCAAAGCCAGAGCACCCTGTGCTGCAGGTATGGCTGCACTCCAGGGGTTCTTGTTTAGGTCTGAACTTGTATGGTAGTTAAGAACAGCTCCTGTCAATGCCAAGGGATGCAGGAGGATTACATTACTAGATATTATCTCGGGCTTGCTGTATTTATACATCTCAATTACAAAATCAGGAAGTGTTGCCAGCCATCCTTTGGATACAGCTGGCACAAACACACACACACACACACAGAGAGACAGAGAGAAAGAAACAAAAATAATCCCATACTGTGAGCCTGCTTGATTTTTTTGATTAGTTAAGGATTGTGGAAATCTGATTCTTGCAGCCTGTGGTGACGCTGTGCTGCTGGGGAAACTGGGTTTTGTCCCATGTGCCACTGCTGGGGGAGGAAGGTTGTCAGCACAGGATCCCACAGCTGCCCGGGAAAGGTGGATCCCAACTCCAGACTCACTCACCTCACCCAGGAGAAAAGCTGTATCTGAATCCCAGCTTTGGGACTGCTCATTATTTGCTGTAATATTGCTGCATAAAAAAATCACTGATTTATTTTGTGAGGGACAAAGGCAGGAGGGACTCAAACCACAGCAGCAGATCCTGTATGAGGGAGTGCAGGTGAGGAGCAGCCTGGAGATTTTGCAGGAATAATTCCCCAGCTCAGGAATAATTCCCCTGCGCTTGCTGAGCAAAAGCAACAGATGTGGCGGGAGCACAAACTTTTCGCACGGTTCCTCTCCTGGAGAGAAAAAAACCTCCTGCAAACCAAGGGCTGCAATTTGAGAAGCCGCTCCTGTGTCTATTTTTAATGCCTTTATTGATAGTTGTGTGCACAGACCCCGTGCCCTGGCGGGTCAGAGGCTCCTCAGGCCGCAAGGCCCAGCTCCGGCCTAGGCCTCCCTCCTGCCGCTGCCCTCGGCCCCTTCCCACCCACGTGTCCGCGCACGGAAACCACTGACCACGGTCAGGCCGTCCCCTGACAATTCTGGATGTGGGAAAGCTCTTCCCGGGCGAGCAGCAAGGCTTTCCAGAGCCCAGGCCAGGGAGGAAAGGCCGATGCACCAGGGGAGAGCACTGGGAGGACATCTCAGCTTCCTGATGGAGCAAAAACGAGCTCTCCCCTGCGGGGTTTTCTCTGGCTCTTTCTTTCGCTCTCAAATTGGAGGACAGGGAGAAAGAGAAGGGAAGATGAGAAAATATCCAGATGTAACCTTAATTTGCACATCAGCATGCTGATGGCAGGCACTGCTGTGGAATGGAAGGTGCTGGGAAACACCAGGAAAGATAAACTTCAATATCAAGTGGTCTTGGACAGGAAAATTTAGCGTGCCCAACACAGCGAGACAAACACCTAAGGAACAAGGGCATAGCTAAGGATACCATCCCTCAAGGGTTTCTGCTGGAAAGAAGCATGGCCTGGGAGGCCTAGTAGATATCAGCAAAGTATTCTTCATTTCTACTTATGGATGTGACACAGAACCCCTTCCTAGCTTTGGATACATCTTGCACCAAGACGCAAGAGCACGTTCACTTGTCTGAAAATGGAGTTATGAAGTGATTTTTCCAGTCTATGATATTGTTTCACAAGAGAAAACATATTAAAATATAGTAAAGTGCCGTCCTGTGACAGCGAATTTCTGCTAGCTCTGAGATGTGTTTCTAAATGGTAAATTCGTACTATCAGGCCATGGTTTTTTTCTCATGATGGTGTTCAAAGTCTCTTTGTGTCCCTGGTTTCCAGGAGAATTTCTGCACTATTAGCAGTGAATTTAGTCTGAATACCAGAATATATAACTCTGGATATGTCCACAGAGCATAGGTTTCCTTTATGTGAAAATATTCTGCATCCATGCAGAAATATCTTCAGCACTTCTGTTGTGAGTGATACAGTCTGCAAAGCACAACTGGCCCTTGTAATGACACCACCACAATTCAGAAAAATGAATGAGGGGTCTAAGATGCAATACGATATCTTTTTAATAATGAAAATAATTTTTAAAACTTTTTTTTTCTTTTTTTTTTTCTTTTTTTTTTTTTACTTTCTCTATGTGTGCATTGTAGTTCTCATTCTTACTTCTCTCATGGGTGGTGGAAAACCTACAGCTGTTTAGCCTTATAATATCAGAGAAAATACTCCAGATTTCTGCTCTGCCTCACTTGAAAACTCTCTTTTAGGTTGTTTTGTGTTGTTTGTTCTGAGGGAAGAGGGCTTTCCATTTGATATTAACATTAGCAGAGAAGTCCTGAACCAAATAAGCTCTTAGAGCTCAGGGGGAACATCTCCAAATTTTTCTGCTGTCTAGATGGACTAATCACACACTGCAAAAGCAGAGAAAAAGCCAGGGAACTGGAAATTATATCTTCAGGGATTTTTTTTTTTTTTAATCATGTTTCAATCCACTTTTTGAAATTTTCCTTTTGTTTGGTTTTACGGTTTAAACAACAACAACAAGTTTCTTTTTTCTTTTCTGTGTGGGGTATCATGAAAGGTACAGATTACATGGAACAGCCAGGATTGGAGCAGAAGGGAAGGTCATCACTTTACAGGACTGTATCCTAAGTACCACCAGAATCCCTGACAGCACACAAAATAAAGAAAAGCCTGCAGTAGCTAAACTTTTTTTGAATGAGTGCCTGGTGCTGGAAGGTACCATTGACAAGAAAGGCATCTAAGGACACTTAGCACCAGCCAGGTAATATTCCAAGATCCAGTGCCTCAGCAGGCAGGAGCAGAGATGCAGGGGGCTTTTTAGCATCCAAAAAAAGAAAGGTGAAGGGTTCATCTCAGTCCTAGGTGGTATTTGAAAGCTGGTGTGGTTAAGGCATGCCCAGCACTGCTGCCAGCAGCTTTTAAACCATTTTCTTTTGACTTTTCCTGTCTGCAGGACAAGAGTTGGGATTAGAGTGAGTGCAGAGCAAGCCCCAGGCTGAGCCCTCCTTCCTTTCATCATCAGACCATTTGGATTTTCTACATAGCTGGGAAACAAACTCTTCCACACTCCAGCTCAGGTAAATTCCTCTGAAGTTCTCTTGATCCAGGTGAGTGAGGACTGACATCAATTGATGATACCTTCCTGCATTTTTAATTCTGAGATTTAACTGTTTTTGCAACAAAATCACAGCAAATTAAGCAATTTTTGGCAATGCCTCTAGTCAAAGACTGTGAAGTAAAGACAGGAGCATTTATAAATTATCCATGATAGAATTGCCTACATTTATTTATTTATTTTATTTTAAATATTTTTTAATTTTTATTTGTTTGTTTGTTTGTTTATTTTAAACATTTCA
Source organism: Illadopsis cleaveri (assembly GCA_013399915.1). NCBI lineage: Eukaryota > Metazoa > Chordata > Aves > Passeriformes > Timaliidae > Illadopsis > Illadopsis cleaveri. The sequence continues at coordinate 151,704 of VXBB01002847.1, read as the reverse complement.
GCAGCTGACTTGTCAGGCTCTCTAAAACTGGTGACAAGATGACAGACAGGTGAGAAATAAGGAACTTTCAACCCAGAAATAATTTTCTCTTTATAGTTCATGAGAGTTTATTTTTAACAAGACTTCTATGAAAATAGAGAAACCTGGCTTACCCTTGATTCACATCCCCTTGCCCCTTTAAAAAACCCATATATGTATATATGCATATATAGATATATATGGATATATATGAAAGATACAAAAAGCAACATTATGAAAGAAAAACTATATGAACAACTGATTAGTTTAATGACCATTAGACTCCTAATGTCTTGGAGTCTTCAGATAGAGCTAATGCTAAATAACAATAAATCTACTCTCCTTTTTTAGCACTTTAAAACAACTTTGTTCCTTTGAAAGTTACAGTATGTTTTTACTAGTCTGCCTTCCACAAGGTTGAGTGGCCATTTATGTAATGTGATTTGCCCTCCATGAATTTGAACTTTTCTGGTAGGGGAAAAAAAAAAAGAAAAAAAAAACAAACAAACAAACAAAAAAAACCACCACAAAAAAGAGATTGCAAAATTCTGGCATTTTTCTATTTCTCACTGTATTGAAAGAAACGAATCATTTCGATTCCAAACGCTGAGCTTGTAGAAACAATTTTAGCTGCAGGAGGTCAAACTGAAGATAGAACTGAATCTGCATGTAGAAAACAGAAGTCTGCACACACAAAGCCACATCTGCATGTGCAGAATGAGTTGATTCTTGCTCAGGTGGGGTTTTGCCAGTGTGAGCATGCAGGAACACTGGGTCAGTTGTTAAAATGCTGCACACACAGAACTCACAAATCCTATTTGATCTAATTTGTGAGTCTGAACACATGGCAACAAACGCTTAAATCATGGCGTGTGGTAAAGACTCAAACAGCAACAATAAAATATCTACTTTTCCATCGTTATTAAATTCTCAGATGTCGAAGTTTTGGATCTGCACATCTTTCTATACTAACAAAGCACTTGAATGGGAATTCATCTATGCAGAATGACATTTCTATTTCCCCTTATCAGCAAGATGTTCAGCCATTCTTTTTTATGCATTGGCAATACAATAAAATTGTAGTGATGTACGGAATATTTGTCACAAATTCTAGGCTTAGTATGCCATAAGGGTAGAATACAAAATGCTTTATTTATATTTTGGAGTTTTTGAGAAAACCTTCGTGTGCAACATGCAGCCATTGCAGATCCAAGTGTATCCACCCTACTGGAGTGAGACTCATGTAGATTCCAATTTTCCATTGGATAGAAAATCACTGTGCTGGAGTCGAAACACTTCATTTTTAATAGCTAGGGAAATAACACAGTGGCTGGGTAATAAGTCCTATCACACAGGCACATCCCTGGAAAAATCCACTCTATTTTTACTAGGAGACCCTCTGCCATCAATTTGCTGTCTGACCTAATTTCCTTAATTTCCCCTGCAAGTGAAGTGAGAATGCTGTCCTTTTTTGGGATCATTGTTCATTTATTTCAGCAATATGTGCTATGATGAGTATTAATAAGCCTGTCTCCAACTGACCAAAAGATTACTTCTTTAGTTTTTATCAGTAAAATATGGTCAGTCATCCAAAAATTTACTTCTCTGGCATACTCTCCACTTACCATAATGAGGAAGTACATCTCAAGAAATATATGGTTAGAAATAATGCTTTTATGTTTTCTATATTTTGTTATTTTTGCCTCAAATCACAGCTCAGTTCAGCGTGATCTGACATGGTTGAAATACTGAAACCCCCACTCCTCCAAAGCAGTGTTTATTATAGAAACCACAAACTTAACCTAACCTAGAGCAGCTTTTCTAGCAGTGATATAATTACAGTAGTTATTGTTGCAATAAACCAGATGTTCCTGAGCTGGAATGAAAGCACTTCCCCCCCCACATTACATTTGTTACGTTGCCTCTTTTCAAGTTTCACATCAGCTGTTCAGAAAGCGCTCTCTCCGTTGAGTGTCACTTACAGATTCTTGCTGGGTGAGTCTTTTAGGGCAAAAGAATGAAATGCTGGCCAGGCTCTGAATTTTCACTGCTCTCCTTAAGGCCTCCAACATGACAGTTTTCAGTGTCACTAATTCTTGCCCTGGTTTAAAGAATTTTTTTTTTTTCCTTTAAGACACTTGGCTGAAAAAAAACCCCAAACCAACACTTTGGAAAACCTACTTATTGAATGAGTACATTGTTCTGTGTCAAAGGGAGTGTTCCACTCCTACAAAACCAGTGGAGTTTGACACAGACTTCAGGGGAGCCACCATTTTAGTTACTATTTTGAGCAATTTAGTTATCAGGCAACATCTTTTGAACTGCTTTGTCAGCTGTGGTTGCAACTCCGGACCATGAACGACCGTTCAACCTGAACCACGAATATCCAGCATTGCTCCAACATTACACGTCTTGTATTTTTAACAATGTGTTAGTCAACACATTTCTAATATTTCCCAGCCCAATCAAGCCCTAACTGCAGAAATGTGTTGCCAATAAAGAATTGGACCGTGTTTCAACTGCTGGGATCTTAGACATGAAAGTTGTTGTATATATTTCATGTGTGCAAGAAACCTATCTAGGAACAACAACCACGAAGAGTCAAGAAGTCAGGAGATTGCTTTATTGCACTTACAGAGCCATATAATAATACAATAAAGAAACACAAACTAGACTTGGGGTTTTGTTTACTCATAGGTAGGTTCTCATGAAAATACAGGAACGGTAAGAATTAATTATCTTATCAACTATCTGAACAAGTCACAGCAGCCCTGGGGGAAACCTTTGTAATGCTCAGGTACACGTGCTGCTCTTTTTTCTGCTGCCTCGTGGTAAACTATTAGTCAACCCATCCCCGTGGCATCTGCAATGTGACGAGGGAGGAATTCACCCCGTGGTCTGCTAAATTTACACTTTGTAAAAATGTAAATGTTTCTTATAGGAGGAATTTACATGGCTCTGAAACACGGCCCAGCTTTTCACTGATGTGGTAGGGGATGCAGACGCTGTTGGCCCAGTTTTACAAAAATCTTTGAAAATGGGCCATAAAATAGCTGAGGAAACCCAAGAGGCACCCACACGTTTGGAAGCAGATTATAAGAGAGCTCTGCTGCTCGGCCACAATCAGCTCCCTGCTTTCAAAAAGACACGGTATCAATTTCACGTTTTTTGCTCTCCCAGAGGGAACGTGTCAGAGCTGAAATAAATAAATAAGCAGGGCCCATGTCCAGGGAACCCTGACGTCTTTCCCATCACTCAGGCCGGGAGGCCCCTGTGCTTCCTCCCCTGGCTGTGACATGCCCAGCAAATATTTCCACCACCCACACTTGATTCATTCTTAACTCTCCTCACCCACTCATCATTACAGCTGTGCAAAGCATCCATTACAAACCCTGGAGCCATCCAAAACCTACCTTTGCCACTTCAGTCTGTGCTCCATGCCCAGCAGGCATTGGTTGGACTTTGGGGTGGATGAACTTTTTGAGACAATCAAGAATTCCGTGCAAATCTGGGCCCAGGTGAGGGTGAGTGGTTTGTGGATTGCATAGTTTGAAAATCGCTGAGAGACTTTCACGTCACTTCACTGCCTAGATCTCTGTCAATATTCACGGAAATTGAAAAAGATGTGTGCATAGGACACTGCAAAAGGGAATAATAATAATAACAGTGGTCAGGTCCCAAATGAGCTCTGTGCATTGCAAACAATTCCTGGTCTGAAGAACCTGGGCAGGGGGGAAAAGGGAAAAAAAAAACAGCTCTTTTTAACTCTTTAACACTTTATTGCTTCAAAGTGTAAGTCACTCATAAATTTTTTATGACATGCCTTTATTTAGCACATATGCATGCCACTAGTGGTTCAATTAGAAAGGAACTCTGCAAGGAGTTGCTGTAATGATGCTCTTGGGCAGGAAGTAGAGGGAAACCCAGACTCCAAAATTCAGATGGGAAGTTAGATTTTTCTGTAGACAAAATGAGAGATTTATTTGATTGGTGGCAAAAGTTCATGTCTGCAAAGTTTGGATTTGGATGCTCACCAGGATTTTAGGCAGCTCTGTTAGCAAAATTAAGCAGTTAAAGGGAATCTAGATTATGCAAAACCTACTGAGTGACATCTCACTCTGTCACCTTTCAGAACAGTGGGCCAATCTGCTTTAAAGCCACTGGCAGAAATTACAGATAAGGAAGGTTTTTAAAATAAAAAAGCAGTTTGAAGGATAGGATTCAGTATAGGAGGCTCTGTGGCTTCTTAGACAGGATCGAAGAAACTAATTTCACATCTTAATTTTTAAGGGAAGCCCAGACCACTCAAGGCAGGAGTACCAAACTTGTCACTTAATGTCTTGTAACAAAAGAACCTCCTTAGTTTCTGTTTGCAGCTTGACATCTTTTTATCTGCAAGAGAATTCTTCTCTATCATGAGTGAGCCCATGCAGAAGATTGTAACCACCTCACCAGATCCCAGCTGTGGAACACTCCTTCCTGCTGCTTCCAAAATATTTGTTTCAGAGTTTTTCGTGTGTGGCAAATGTCGCTTTGTCCTGTGGTGACTTCAGTTATTTCCTGAAATCCTGTGATGCTCCCGTTCATCAAAACGCCTTCAGGACAAGCAGAAAAAAGCCTTGGAAATTTTTATAAATCACAAAAAAAAAAAAGGCTTGAGGAGGAGTTACATGGTACTTAAGGTCATGTTAAGAAAAGCAGGCATGGGGTTCAGCTGAGCAGGAGATCCACAGTGGAAGCAAGTGTCTGAACCAGTCACCACAATGTGAGGCACTGTTTGCTCTCAGTTCTCCCAGATGTCTGAGAGAGGTGAGCTGAATCACAGCCTACAGGTTTCTGTTTCTTCCCATTACCTCCATAGGGAATGGGAGTGATAAACCTTGGAGTGCATCTCCACATTAGGTGAGGAGAGCTCTGTTCCTGGTGTCTGGTGAGTGCCACACACAAGGTGGAATTTGGTGGGTGAGGAAGGGAGAGAGGACCAACATTCAGTGCTGTGGAGGTCAGTGCTTTGTCCTGCTCTGCAGAAAGCAGAATTCCTGCCTCAGTCAAGAATTATCAAGTAAGAATAGTATGGAAAGTTTGGCGTGGAAACATTAACAAATGACACAATCAGCAGCGGTTCTCTGTGAGGAAATGAGCCACAAAAACAACCTGTGGGCAGCCTTGGACTGCAACAGCAGAACCCCAAAGTGCATTTATAACAGTCCTTAGTTACCACCTTCACCGTGTCCATTTGTCCTGGCTTAGAGAAGTGCTGAGCATCCTCATCCCACATCAGCATCAACACCTTGAGGACTGATACCCAGGGGCAGATAAAACACAGCACGTTAATGTTTCCTTTCACACATGTGTGGATGGCTGTGAATCAGGGGAAACAATTGCTTTCAAATAAATGATGTGAGACTAGAAAAGTGATAACATAATGCTTGATTTGAGAGCAAAACCCCTTTGGATTCACTCCAGTAAAAGAATGGTGCCACTAACAGTGCTGTTCTGAGGAGTCAGTTGGTATTTCCACTGATAATCTTGATTCTTGGGATTGGTGTCTGTCATTTCAACTCAGGCTGAGTTGTAACTTAGTGTGAAAAATAAAAACAAATTGTTGAAATGATAGGATTTCTCCCTCCCCTCTCCCTGCATCACAACAAAATAAGATTTACTTTTTATGAGCTCTTTGCTAAACCTCGCATCATAAACATCTTCCTTTTAAAAGGATAGATAAAGAAAAGGAAGACAAATGAGATAAGTTCAATATTTAAGAGATTTGCTCCACATAGACAGTCTTTGCTTTCCACAAGTTGCTATTTTTTCTTGTTAAAAAACGAGAAATACGTTACAAATCGCATTTAATAACATGAGGGAAAAAAATGCAGGCAATTAGTAGTGAATGCTCCAGTAAACGTATCTTCTGTTGCAAGAAGAGGTGTCATAAAAATGAGAGAACTGAGATTTACTGCCACTGAAGTCAGCAACAGCATTTCCATTGCCTCCAGGTGGAGGAGGACTTGGTTCCTAGGAAGTTCACTTCAAAGATGATTATATCAGCAAGTGTGGGAGCGAGGGCTCCATGGCCTTCAAGGTGAATACTAGAGGGAATAAAGGGCTGTAAATCCCCATTTCTGCAATGATAAGGATGCTGGCCCCGGCAGAAATACACAGAAATAAAGTACAGTTATATGAGTTTGAAAATCCGACCCAAAATCTCTGAGCAACCACATCTGCAGTCCTACCACAGGCAAATCTTCCTGAGCTCTTGTTACAACTGTGACTTACATAAGCAGTCTGGGGCCTGTCTCAGTGTTGGTTATCAGATTGTTCAAATATTTCACTTACATTTATTAACTAAAGAAGGTCTCAGACCCTTTGTTCCAGCTGTATACAGAATTTACCAAATTCACAGTTCATAGTCTATGTACTAGAGGCTGAATTGTCTGAGAATTTTCAGATAACCTTGTTCAGACTGTGACTTTCAATTAATATGAAAATGGACCTGTAAAGTCCTTAAACTGTCTCATTTTTTGCCTAAAAAATAACTAGACTTTCACAATTCTGTAATGGTTAGAGGGAGTAACAAGGTATTAGTGACAAGGTATTCTGGCTCTGCTCTCTGGGAACATAGGCGAGCAAATCTTTCGATTCCACTTTCTTGTGAGCTTATTCCATTTTTTTGTTACTTGAGAAAATTACCATCGTGTGCAGCTTTGAACAGGCCTGAATACACTTTTGAACCACTGCTAAATCACAGTTCCTCTCTCATGGAAGGGGAGAAGGCTTCCTTGGTCGTGTTCCCCAGGAAATCTTGGGGGTTGAAATCCCTCTCTCCAGACACGGCTCCTGCAGGCTGCCCACCTTCCTCCCGGCCTGCTCCTCTGCTGCTCAGCCTGCTGTGTCTTTTTTCCACATGCATCCCTGCCCAAAACAAACTCAACAAGGCTCCCCACCCAGATCTTTGGAATTCCTGGGCAACCTTACATATGCCTTTGTTTTGGGCAGGAACATGTGCTGAGCTGTCTCCTTCAGCGCCGAAGAGAAGGGCGGTGGTTAAGCCTTACCATTTTCAACAGGGCTTAATGCAGCCTGGAACAAAACCCTGGGTAAAGGTGCAATTTCACAACCCCCTCTGCGTGTGTGTGGGTGGTGTGTGGGAAGGAATTTGCAGAGAAACGGCCATCTTTCCCCAAATTTCCTGCTGGAGGGGAGCAACAGTCAGGACCAGGACGCCGGCAGCTCGCTTCAGTTGAGAGCTGTGTGTAGGAAGAAAGTTTAATTCTTATTATTTGGTTGCCCTTATGGTTTGTGCTTCAGATATTGGGGGGCTCAAGGGATGTACAGGCAGTTCCAGATTTTTAGTTCTGAGGTGACCTGACCTGAGCACCAGTTTGGGAGCCAGGGAGGCCACACTCGATGTGAAGTTGGGTCAGCCCACAGTTCTGGGCTGGAGCTTGCCCAAATCACAAGCCAAAGCTCTGCCTCCATGAGACTGTGGGAATTCAGGGTGGATGAATCACCCTTGGGGGGCATCTCTTGAGAAATGCTTTGCCCCAAAAACTTTAGTAACGTAGAAAGCACTGTCATGTCTGTCAATCCCAAATAATGCTGCTGTGGATGCAGGGGTTTGTACCCTGGGAAGATATGAGGTTTTTTTCTTTTTTCCTTTGTGTTAGAGCCAGTATTAATACTTGGGAGTCGCAGTTTTCGTGTTCAGACTCAGTGTTTATTAATTCTTTTCTATAGCACAGTCTCACGAGTCATGAGCTCTAACTAGCAAGGTAGAAAATGGAGGTGTCTCTAACTCTTTCCAAGGTTATTTAAGTATAATTTGTCCAATAATGAGATGACACCTATATTACTTATACTTTTAACCCAATAATTGACCACCCAAAGTCCCCAATATGGGCCTTTTCCACCCAGTTAGAAAAAAACACCCGAAACCAAGAAGAAGAAGGTGAAGAAGAAGGACTCAGACAACACCCTAAATCCTCCATATTGCCCCATATATATTGCTATATACTAAAACCTTAAATTCTGAGTTTTTCACCCTGTGAGATCACACAATACTATTCAAACCACACACCCACAACCCCAGTGCTATCACTCAATTTCAGAAGCCTGTTCTGAGGCCTCAGGTCAAATGCAGTGTTCGCCTGAGGGTCAGTGCCTTTTAGCACAGAAAGGCTGAAATTTTCAGCCTCCAGCATTCCAACAGGAAGGCTCGTCCACAGAGTGTCCTGTTTTCCCTGGGTGGCAGGAGGAGTTCTCCAAAGCAGTGTGGTGGCCATTGGCAATGGAATGGGCAGGAGGTGTTCCATAACTTGGCATCTTCTAAAAGACAGCATTCGTGTTAAGGTGGGTTATCACACATAACCACCCTTAATCCCTTTTAAATGAAGGCTCTGTTTATGGCACATCAAGGTCAGGACTGTAAATCCTGGAACAAATCACCAGGTATAATGAAAAGGAGTAATGCCAATTATATTCTCCAGCCATATTTAGTACTTGAAACGTGGTCTCTGTACTCCTTGGAGTTCTCTCAGGGAAGTGCAGATGGTATCTTTGTGAGGTAATAGTAACCTGCTTATTACAGTTCCTTTGTTTTTACCACTAGCTTGAAATTCATGCCATTATTAAACATTGTATTATAAACCTGGCATAACAAACCAGGTAATTCTTACAGTTTTTCAGTGACATGTTCAACAGAGCTCTGGAAGTATTTCCAAAGAAATTTCCAAGCTTTGTTTACCCTTTGTAGATCATTTCACTTTGCTTTACTCACACTGCTTTTGTGGTCAGTTTCTAGCAGTCATTCCCAGTTCATGGACAGGAAATTCAGAGGAATGGAGGGTTTTCCATACATGTGGCAGAAAATTTTGGAAACCAGAATGTCTCTCATCTTTATCACAGAACTTTGCAGAAGAAAATCGATTCTGGGAGATAAAGTACTTCCCTCAAGTAGAGACAACAAAACAAAACTCGGTGCAGAAGCAGCACATGATCTGATTCCTTACAGGAAATTATATACAAACCTTCCTGTTAAAGAGGTAATGTCTTCATATTAAATTGAATACTTTAGTTATTAAAAAAAACAACTAAGTTTTAAAAATATCTGGAAGTTAATGACAAGAAAAAGAGAAAAAAAAAGTCTGTGGCTTTAGTACAGTTAACTGGGCTATGTGTATTCTCTCAGTACAGCCAATTATTGTAGTTAAGCCAGCAGTGCTTAACTAGAGAAATTCTGCCTAGTTAAAGTGTTGGCTGTGTGACAGAACATGCATAAAGCACAGTAAATAGCATTACTATGTGTAGAAATGTTTAATTCTCTCAGTTACAGAGGTTTATCAAGCCCAGTACATAATCTTGGGCTGGAAAGAAAGATAAAGAAACTTTGCAGGTAAGGAACATTTTCCTGACAGGTTCCCAAGTCATATTAGTAAACTGGGATACTAACTTTTTTTTTATATTTTCCACTGAGGTGTAGGGGGAAAATAATAGAGAGTTGTTTTTTCCCTCATTATTTGGTGGTCCTTCCTTGAAACTTTCCAAACCAAAGCCATTTCTCACATCTGGTTGGAACACAGATCTTTAAGACATTCAAGTAATTCGAATCAGATGTAAAACTCCAAGCTACACTGTATGAAATTCAAGAACAATATAGTTACAGGGTTAGAAAAGTCTGCAATATGGCACCTCTTTTAATCAATACCAGCCTCAGTTTCGGTTTGTCTGTAAATACAAGACTATAATTAAGAATGATCTACTGCATTAATTATTTCAATACCCAGCGTAGCAACTTACTAGATTAGTGACACTTTGCATTTACAATATCATTAACAATTTGCTTCCCCTCTGCTCTGGGTGAAGTCCACGGCGACGTGGCCTGAATCAGCTTGTATTTGCAAAGGAAAATATTGAAGATCACTAATATCAATAAGCACTTCCTTATCTCTGCCATTTGGAACTGCCCGTATTGACTTCCGCCGCATTCCAGCAGTTCTGCCCCCTACCCAAACCCCCTAGTTAGTCGTTAATTTCCATTAACTAAGCCACCACTAAAACATCATCTAAATTATTTCCAATAAGTGCTCCATTAATGCCCGTTATCTGCATTTAATTCCCATTGATTCCCAAAAGCTACCGTGGAGCTTAATTGCCGCCCCAAGAAGAGCAGCTTCCCACAGGTGTCATCGGGACTGATTTCTCTCCGGCTGCCAAGCACTAGGGAGCAGTGCTACACGAGGCTGCCATGCAAATCGATGGCTAAAAACTCAAACAGCTGCAGCTGGACTTGGCCAGAAAACAGATTTTACCTCACCAACAAGTGCCTGCTCCTCTTAGGATACCGTTGCAGTTGGCCAGAAAATATTTTTGGGCTTTTCTTAGACTTTAGCCTGTGAAAATAAAAGTGATCTAGTATCTTGATTCATTCCACTTGGTTAAAAAAATGCCATCTGATAAACAGAAGTTCTAGACCCAGGGAAAAATCAGTGCAATTGTTTAATCCTTTTCTGATCCTTATTATAATTTCGTCCATACAAATATTTCTGACCAAGAGAAAAAAAATTCAAACCTTTACCTGTAGGATCCTTTCTAGTATTTTTGGATAGCGTAGGTTCTCAGCAAGGCTTTTAACTCCTCGGGATTGCATCACCTTTTTAACATATCTTTTGGTGTTTTACATACAAGTCAGTTACACTTAAACTCTCAGACTGCCAAATCAAGAAAACAAAACATCTGCTTAACAGTGATGAGCTTGACTAATGTTCCTTTTGAAGAGAAAAGCAAAAGAATTGGCTTACTGAAAATTGAATGTTACTGCGTTTTCAAAACGACATTTTCAATTTTACATTGCAAAACATTTCCCTCTATTTTCCATACTATTTCAAGTTGACATCTAAATTAAATATTTCGCTTTTATTCAAACAAATCACTTGATTGACCAACAATTACTGTATTCATAATCATGCTTTGTAATAGCTTGCTGGATTGTTTTATTGCTTTCATTAGGAGTGGAAATAAAACTCAACCGTAGGACATTCCCTGAGAAGGAAAAATCTGGATCTCACGGGGCTTTGGTCAGAGCATTTTTTCATTAGCTTCACTTTCTGAAGATGTTCAGTGCATTATCCAAAAAGTCCCTCCAAGCTAGTCCTGTGCAGAAGTTGCCACACATCCCACATGGTGCTATGGTCAAACCTCATGTCCATTATGAAATGACAGCAGGATATGGCTTTTCCTGGAGTTTTATTGCAGCCTGCTGTTCTTTAACAGCTCGGCATTCACACAGCAAATGCAACACATGTTCATTATCTGCCTTTGGGGTTGCACAGGCATAAATTACCCCTGGACCTAAGGCTCCCAAGATGAAAAGAGAGTTGTGTGGCCATTCCTTCATCTGCGCTGCCCAGCGCATTCCGCAGGCTCTGCCCGGCCTTGGATCAGCTTCACTGCGGCCCAAATCTCAAGGTGACAAAGTCTGGGGCAACAAAATTCCCCAGTTTACATCTGAAGGAACCAAACCCACCTGCTGGGGGTTATGGGCTGGCTGGGGGAGAGAGCAGAGCCCCACTCCAGGCAGCCCTGAAATGCATCATGGAGGGGATCCAGGAGATTCCCCTGCAGAGCACTGACGGTGTCAGGAGCTGCTGTAAGGACCTGAACAAGGGAAACCATTTGCAGGGCAAAGAAAAGAAGGAATTCTGTTGGTTTGGGAAGGACTTATCTCCATGGACGTTATCTATTAACCATCTCCACAGACGAAGGTATCAGCGGTGAGGTGAGAAACATTATCTTCACTTCCTTCTGGTTGCTTCCTCTTGTGCCAGCCTTGCCTCTGCCTGGTCAGGGCTGAGCCTTTTCACGTTTCCTGCAAATCCTTTGTAATAACCAGAAAAAGAAAGTAAAGATGTACTTTTTCCTAGTCCTAGAGCTTTTTGTGTGTTTCAACCCACATTTCTCGATGGAAACCACTACATATGCTTGAATCCCAACCTGCTTCCTTGTAGGACTAAGACCTTATTGCTTTTGAATGTCCCAAACATTATATTATTGCTGTTGCTATTGTTAAGGTCTTTATTTTGGATTTTTAATTTTAACTATTATTCATTTGGATTATTGGATGTCCCACATCCTTCACCAGCAACGGAGATGAGATTTCAGTCTCTTTTTTCCTCTGACAGTCCTTATACAGACAGTGTGGGGAAGAGCGTATTACAGAGACACAGAGCAAAATGAAAACAAAATATGATGAATATTAAATTCTGCATTTATGATGATATAGCATGCATAGCATTCCCTACTACTGCTTGCACCCCTCGAGCCCATTTTCCCAGATAATTTAACCTCGAAATCACAGACTGTGACCAACATTTTGCTGCGCAGCACCAGATAAGGTCACACTTGCTTTTCTCCAAACTCTCTTCTCAGACTTTCTCAGATTCTCTGGAGATTCACAGGAAATTTTGCCCCACAAAACAAACTCCAGAGATTTTAACCTCAAAAATTTCACTCTGGGTTATGAAATCTGCAGTTTTCTGGGCTCTGCAACCTGGAAGCCGAGACGGAGGGTTAGTCCAGGCAGTTGCTTGTTCTCTGCTACAGCTTCTGATGTTTTCCTTTCACACTCAAATTACCCTGGAAGCCCTGCCCGGGGGGCAAGTGCTTTCGGGAGATAAGGAGTAGTGTGAAAAGCTGGGGAACTTATCCCACTGTACAATAAACCCTACATCTAATCTGCCATTGGGTTTGTAACACACCCACTAGAGTTAAACTAATCGGCCACCCTGCAGCCCTCCCAACGCTTTTCTCTGGTTATTCTGCAGCAGCTCCAGTTTACTGGAGCTAAAGGTGCTCCATCTACACGTTTTGCACACGCAGGCATTCAGTCAGCCCCGGGCACTAAACTCAGGTGACAGTGGCATTGGCATGGAGGATTCCCTTCCCAGCTGGACACACACATGATCTACTCACTGAATTTTATCAAGCTCCAGGTGCCTTTGGGCATGTTCAAAATGCAGGGGCTTCAAACAAGGTTTTCGGGCTTTAGTTGTAGTTTACAGGAACAGTACCTGAATTTGACTTCTGTACCAATTTATATTCCTAAATCTGCTTTCTGACCTAGCCCTTGGTGACTGAGTGGCAGAGATTAAAATAACCACCCCTGATAATTCTCTAAATTCTTAAATTAAAAGCACTCCTCTGAGATACATAAACGGTTTGCCTGTTTCACATAGACCAGAAAATCAGGACCAAAGTCCAAGCAAAAATGACATATCAAAACACCAGCTGAAACAGAAGGTTCCAGCTGTTTCAAATGCCACTAAACCACAATGATTACTGCTAACATAAATAAAACAAAATCTTAATCCAGTTTTATCAAGGAGTCACTAACCATATTTCTCTGTTCTTCCAGTAGTTTTATGGGAGTGTATTTTTGTAAGCCAGGAGAAGGATGGCATATTGGGGACCACTTTCTCTTGTGCTGTTGGAAAACCTCAAACAGCTCCAAATGAATCTAACAAACAACTGAGCGTGGTCAATTCACATGGAGAAAAAAAAGCTGTCAAACCAAGGTCCAAATTATGTCCTTGCTAAGTAGCTTGACTTGTGGTGGGAATTTTATTGGACAATATCACTTCCTTGTGACCACCACAAATGATAACAGTTGCAAGAGCCTAACAGTTGCTAAACCAAAGGAATGGCTGGAATTTTGGAAAAATCTTTACAGCGTCAGCCCAGGCTGACATTTTGTACTTTAAAAGCTATCTTTGAGCAACTAAATAGGTGAGAGAGCACTCCAGAAGCTGGCAAGACATAGGAAAAAAAATATCAAAGCCTGCAAATGGCAAGCTGCTGCACTTTTGCTGCGCTCCATGGTTGTGGTGAAGGGTTTGGGTTGTTTCATTTGCAGACTCGTGGCTCCCTTCATTCCAGTAAAAAAAAAAAAAATACCAATAGCATTTCTAAATTAAACACAGCATCTTGTCCCTTCTATATAGGGCAGCTTTTTCTCTGGACCTCCACATCTCCAAGCACAATGCCAGTTCTCTCATACCATCTGTGTAAACTTCCCTCCACTGCTTTCAAAAGTGCCTCTTTTTTTCCCACTGCTGAGATCCTCCACTCAAGGAGAAAATGTTCAAGATGAGTTCAGTGAGTGATGATTTTTTGGTGTGGTTTTTTTTTTTTTTTTTTTTTTTTTTACTCAGT
>VXBB01002847.1:116513-137463 GCA_013399915.1 Illadopsis cleaveri | reverse complement strand
GAGAAAATTTTCAAGATGAGTTCAGTGAGTGATGATTTTTTGGTTGGTTTTTTTTTTTTTTTTCTTGGCTAGCTGAGTTAAACTGATCACAAAACGTTCTCCCTTTTCCCCCCCCCACCCCTCAATTTCCACCATTATTAGGGTCTCTGGGAACCCTAATTCTGGTTCTTTAGATTGTGGATGGGGGAGGAAGAGCACTGAAGTTTGATGCTGTTTTTGAAGGATTATTGCAATTCCTCATCATTCCAAAAGACTAATGGCTAAAGGAAGACATTTTTAAGGACACCAAGGAGAACTCATCTGCAGCAGGACATGGCAAAGGGAAACCTGAACTTTCTGGAAGTTAGTTCACTTTCATTGAAGGAGAGGAGCCACAGGGCAGGACTGTTCCCCTCCCGGAATGTGTTGCCTCCATAAAAATGCCCCTCTTTTGGGGATCCAGAGTTGTATCTCTCCGTGGCAGTAAATAGATGGAGTTTTGAATCCCAGTGATTTTCACCAGGACTTGTGCTTCTACGCCTTTTGGGAGATTTTGATCTCTTGCCTCGAGTTGTTTATCCTGGCATTTCCCTACAAAGTTTGTACCACTCCAGTAGCTACCAGGAGCTGCTGGGAATTGGCATGGGGATAAGTTAACAGGGTGCAAAGGGTTGAAAATGCAAGAATTACTTTTTTGCTGGACTTGCAGAGGGACTTAGGATGGCAGATTTCTACTGGAGAAGTGAGAATGGCAGTGCATGAACATCTGGGTGAACAGCTGGAACACACTGTCTCTCTTTCTCCTCTGTGAAACACAATCCCTTGTCCTTAGTTAATAATTGTAATTCCTTGTTTTCCCATTACAATCAGCCTGCATGTTTATGTTTGAATGACAAGGTAGCTTAGAGGGGAAAAAAAAAATTCCAAATAATTGTTCTGCAAACAATATTGTTCTTTCACATGAGCACAACGACGGAGTTGTGTTCACACACTCCCTGTTACCAATATAAATAACTGCAAAACCATAAAGAAAAATAAATGCACACAATAACCAGAAGTCTAAACCCACCACTACTAAACAGCACTTCATAACTGTGACTCTGAATTATTACTGCCTCACCAGCACAGCCACAATATCTGCCTTCATAAAATCCTCCACTTCACAAATTAAATGGATTGGATAATTAAGAAAACCTATGTTTAGTCCACAAAGTGAAACCACCACCACTGTAACAAGACAACGAACCCAGGCTTTCAAAAACGGTAACATTTTCATTCCCTGGAGTGGGAATGCATGATCCACACCTCCTTGCTCCCCGTCTATCCCGCTGGGAGCTGTGTGTGTGCATGAACACACCCTGCCACTCCGCAGTGCTGTGGCTGCCTAGGGATTGCCAGGAGCTGCCCTCTCCTTGCTGCTCCCATCTCTGGAGCTGGAGACAGATCCCTGCCCCTGTGTTTTCCTGCCGTGTGCCAGGAGATATCTGTTATAACTCCCAAAACATGTTGGCTGTGGAGCGCTGCCCGATTACCTTAAGCCCTATAAATAGGACAAAAAAACCCACACACCTATGGGGATGATGTAAGAGAATGTCTGTGTTTCCCTGTGAGCAGCATCTCCAGGCCAGCTGCTGACACTTTGCTGGTTGCATCTCACTTGTAACGCTTCAGCCTTTGCCAGCAGGATTTATTTTTCACCCTCCCTGCAGATGGCCAGGTGTTGTTAGCACTCCACCCACGTGCCTGAGCCCGCTCACAGCCCCTCCTGCTCCTGGCAAAATTCAATCCTTGCTCATTTCTTGACCCGTGCTCATCTTTGCATTGCTTTTTAATTAATCCACGGTTAGCTGAAGCTCCTGCCATCAATCAATGATTTCCTTTCAATTCTTGTTAAAGATTTTTTCTTTTCCCTAAATTTGCAGCACGTTGCTCAGGAGCTGTTAACAGCACACTTTTCTCTCATTATCAAATCAGCGAGGAACGGGGTCAATGAAGCAAAAAACCACAAACCCAGCACTGAAGACCTTCAGGCTTAAAGACATTTCTATCTGTCCCAGACACATGGTCTCTTGCCACTTTGGAAGCTACAGGCCACATCCTCCCTGGGTGTAAAGCACCAGGTTTTGGAACACACACATTTCCTGATTTACATCTGAGTATTTGGCAATTTCTCTGCCTACCCTCTAGCTGGGGGAAGAGCTGTCTGTGAAACTGCCCCGCAGACAGGAATCACTGGAGTTTTCCAAATGCAAATTTCCATACCTTTTTATCTTGGCAAGCAGGATCTGGGGTTCTGTGCTGAGTTCTTCAGGGGATGCTCGCATTGAGGATGTCTCTTCATGCCACCGCTCAGCATCTCATCTCTTAGCACTTCTACTTAATAAAGTTCCAATCATCAGGAGGTTCAGTTTTCATCCTGGGGTTCAGTTTCCAAACAGAAAGAGCCTTAAAAACCCCCCATACTTCCTAACAGTGTTTGCTTTAAAAAGACAAGACGAACAAATCCCACAAAAGGGAGTGGTGAACATGTTTTCTTAAAGGGCGTGAGAGGCAAATCACTGTTTAGTTCAGTGAAGGAAAATGCAAATTGGAACACATTTTAATGTGCTTTATCAGGGTTAGTTCAGTGAAGGAAAATGCAAATTGGAACACATTTTAGGGTAGTTTATCAGGGTGACCATGTGCCCAGCAAGGTCTGTGAGCTGCACAAGCCAGCCCTCAGCCCAGTTACAGCATCCTCTGTGGCCCAAGCCCGTGCTCACTGGGCATGTGCATCAAATTAAACTTTTAACTTCTTTTCTCCAGTCACCCCTTCTGTGAATTGGGGTCTAAATTTTCAGAAAATTCCATGCACCGTTCCTAGGACCATGCATGTAATCAATTAGTTATTTGTGTGCACAACTGCTGTGACCAGGTATGCAAATCTCCCAGCAGCTCTTGCCATTTTCCAACAATTCAACCCTTTTGTCGTCCACCCACCCACTTTTTGTTCGAAGCACCAAGTTCATGGAAATTTAACTCATTTGAAACATATGTGTAGATCCACACGGGCTGCCCAAAAGCATCACAAAGAGAAAGGATAACCTTGTTGTTAAGGCAGGAGAGCGCGAAATCTGGTTTCCATTCTGAGTTCTGCCACACATTTCCTGTGTAACCTTGGGCAAGTCATGAACTGTAACCCAGCTCAGTGGAGCTGACCTACATGGAGAAGCAGACAGAGCCATCCTTGCTCAGAGAGGTTATTGAGGCGTTTTGTGTTAGTACACAAGGGAAAATATATCAAAATAAGTCAGTGGAAGGTGCTAAGGAATTGTGAGATAGCAGCAGTGGTAGATCGGTAGTGAGAGATGATCTGTACTCAGTGAGAAAACAGCAAGTGAAGGGGCAAACTGAGAACTGAGCAAAGAAAACAGCAAATTCAAGCAGGGAGATGAAAGAGAACCAAATGGTAACAGTGAGAATGAGCAGGCATGTGAGTAATTAACCTTTATACAGCAATTTTTACTGTCCTGCTTGGTCTTGTCCTTTCACAAAGGGCCACAGTGTCGGGAGATATTTGAGAAGAGCTGGTTAATATGGCACTGGCCACCTCACAGGCTGTCTCATTGGCATGAATTATTCTTCATTAATCAGGGTAATCCTGACAGGGTTATTAATGCCAGGTATTGGCCAAAAGCTGGTGGAGAACATTGTGTTATTGAAGCAATTACTGTGCCTGTGCTCACTTAGGGGGAAACCTGCACTCTTTGTTTCCTTACACACCAGAAGAGAGCTGCAAAGTCAGTTCTGTGGCTCCTTTTTGCATGAAACACAATTAGATTTGCACATTACTTCACTAAATATTTGGGGTTCGGCCTTGTGGGAGCCCTGCAAATCATAATATATTCTGAGAGAATGCATCCCCTGTAAAAAATTACCTAATTTTGTAGCTGACCTAGATATGGCACTCACACTGACATCATTAGGAGTCTAGAGCAGACTGATTGCAGTATCTGCCCCAAATTTATGACTTAATACAGCAAAATGTTCAGTATCCTCAGATCCAACTGGGATAAAATGTTACAGTTGGGGCTCCATGTAGCAAATTTCCACTTTGATTAACAAGAAAAAACATACCTTTCCTAGTGAGAAATGAAACCAAGCTTTTGGAATACATTACAGATTGTAGCTCTTCACCTCTAAAAAAAAATTTAGTGGGTCTTCATTTCACTCACGATATGTCTTGTAAGAATTTGGAGATAAGAAAAATGAACATCGAACAAACAAAGAGAATTCCGGTACATTAATTTTAAGGATTCCTGAGCTTCTGGCAAACGTTTGACAATATTCCTTGACACAAACCCCTTAAAGGAATTGTGAGCCTGCCAGTCTGGGGTCAGTGGAGCCTCCCACTTCACCCCACCCTGTTCCTTCACCCCAGCATCCTGCATGGAAAAACCACAGTGATTCCCATCACCTGCTTGGAAGTGAGGAGGCTGCAAGGGATGGCCGTGAGTGCATCAGCCTCCTGAGCCCCCTGGAATCAATCCCTGTTTGATTTGGAGAATATCTTTTGGAAAAAAAAAAGATACCATCTTGATTTAAAATGTTCCAGGGAGGGAAAATAGGCTATAAACTTCGGGAAATTATTTTAATGGCTAATTAAACTCAATTAAAAACCTGTGATGATCAGAAAGGAGCTTCACAGGGGTTCTTATCAGACATAGAGAAGGAGCCCAGATTTTTTTGGTTTTTAAAGGTCAATTGCGCCTGTGTGACGTCACTTAAGTTTGTTTTTTTTTAATACAAAAACACACTGTAAAACCCTGGCCAGCAGAATGATTAGAAGAGCTGCCATCCCCTTCCAGGTCTTGTGAGGTGTCTAAACATAATCTGAAAAATGGAGATAATAGGCATGTGCTGTGGGAGCAGTTCCACCAGGCTTCAGCTGGCCTTCATGCCTCTGCCTGAGCTGAAATCTCTGGAAAAAACCAGGCATGATTCACTGGACCTTAGTTATGCACCCACCTCGAGTTTGGAGGCACGAATCACATCTGCAGCACGTGTGGCAGTTAAAATTTGGGTTGTGCTGAGCAGCCAGGAGAAGGCTGGGTGGAACAGCTCCACCTGATGGGAAATGCTCTGCCAGGCCCAGGGTGACACCAGTGCCTGCCATTCCCTGAGGGACCTGCTGGGGGTTCACACCAGGTGAAGGTGTTGCCTTCAGAGCAAGGGTTCAGCTGTTGGTGCTTCTGCCCAGCCTGAAGCCCTGAGGAGCCCCTGGACCAGGCTGGCTTGGCCCAACCACACCTTCATGGGCACTCGTTTTCTCTTTCTTCGGACAAATCGTCCCCTCCAGCATGGCAGAAATCCCTCCTTCCCTCCCTGTCTGGGTTTTTGTAACCCCACAGGTTTTGTGAGCAGTCACCACTTAAGAATTTGACATCTCGAGGGGAATTCCTTCCAGCACAAATGGGGTTAACTCTGGGAATACCATTCCTTAAACGTTCTTTAAAGGAGAGGAACTTTCATTTGTTCATCTTTCGTTTTCTCTCAGTGTTGTGCTCACCTACAGGCCCTAGAGAGTTAACAGCCACGACGCAGAGCTGCACAGGTGGAAACTTAAAACAAGAGGTCAGATGGGAAACTCAGCTTTCATCCATGGCTGGGGTCAGCACTGGAATGCAAAGAGATCATTTCATTTATAGAAGGCTCGGTAATTGTAGAAGGAATATCGTCTGCCCCCTTCCCCACTCTCCAAAGAAATTACCTAATAGTTTCCAATTGAGGTGGCTTTTAAAGGAATTCGGGTTTGATTCAGCCATCATCTCAGAATAAGGAAAAGTATTTTACTCTTCAATCGTAATTTTCATTAGTTGCCTGATGCCAGTTGAAATTCCTCAAGCCAACACATGCTTCTTAATTTTTCACTTCCTTTTGATAATAGAATAAAATACAAAGGTGGAAGTAATAATCTGCTGTACCTCCAACCCAAGATCCAAAAAGTTCCTTAAGAAATTGGATTTAATTTCCAGGCAGGGAAGATGGGTCAGAAGGAGCTCTAGGGCTTTGTCTGGGATCACACAACAAGCCAGCAATTGACCTGGGAATAAAATCCAGGTGTACTGTTTACCTTCCACGTGCCATTCTCTAACCAACACTACCGTCCCATTTCCTTCTCTCTACAGCCATATCTGATTTTAGCAATGCTGGCAAAGTGCAATTTTTGTGCAAGGTTCTGAAGAAGAGCAAGCTTTCTTACCTGAATCTGTCAAATATTAAAATACTGCTTTCTTTTGCTTTCATTGCTAAGAAAATGTCTATTCCACCTGCCATTTCCTGCCACAGAAATGATAACTCTGACAAACCTCAATGCTCTTGTCTGCTGCCAAATGATCTGGCCTCTGAAAAGATGAAGAATGTGGTTTAGGATGGAAAAAAACACATTCAGCTATTATGAGAAATATAACTGAGGTAGACTTTCTTTCTGAGGCCTCTGATGAATCTTTTTAAATGTTATTTGTTAACTAGACAGTGCCTTGTTGGTGTACACATTCAAAACTAGTACATAAGTCTGACCTAAGGAGGAAGGGGCTGTTTTTAAGTCTGACCTAAGGAGGAAGGGGCTATTTCAGGAGGGCAAGGCCCAGCTACAAAGAAGTAATAATGGAGATGCCCTTGAGGACAGGGATGCCTGCAGAAGCCACAGAGATTCCTCCTTTTGTCTCCAGACAGATGACAAGGACCAGCATTCTTTCACACACAGAAAGAAACAATTGCTGGGTGCTTGAAGGAAATTCAGTTGAGCCCCAGATCCTGTAAGCTACGAACCTTTTGTTCATGCAGAAATAAAATATGATGGCTGCAAGTCCCACATACATCAATATCGAGTTGTGGGTTTGTTTTTTTTTTTCAAATAATTAGGCAAAAGCTTTCTCTTTTTTGTGAGGTTCCTCCCTCAGAATGCCTTGGGAACTTGCTGCAGATCCCAACTGCCAAGTAGCTGCCCTTTTTGTTCCGTCTATATTTTTCCCCTCCCCAATTAGATAATCTTTATTTTTCATTCACCTCGGGCCTAGCTGCATCACTTTGACCTCTCTGTGAGGCCTGGGTAAATCCTGGAGATGCTGGGCCACAATTCTTAAGAAGGAAACTTCAAGTTCTTTCCGCTTCAGTTGCCCTTCACATGTCTGAGGCAGTTAAGGCTGCTGCCCCATAGTCTGCGTGGCAGGAGCTGTGTGCTGGCTGTGGCACCCATTGTCTGCATTTTTCCTCTCGTTAGTCTCCTTGACCTTTCATTGTCTTACTCCTGCAGTGTCAGGTCAGACTTAGTGTAGGTCTCCCTTCACTAAGGACCCCTTTCCTTTCGTGGATCACTAAGCAGGACAATTGCTCTATCCATCTTTTCAGGGTCTATTGTCGAGCCCCCCCTGAGCTGAGAAAGGTTTGATTCACTGGGAAACCATTTTGGTCAAAGGGAAACCTGACTATGTGTCCTTTTAGGAACTCTGTCTTAATCACTGACTTTTTTATCTGGGATATGAAGAGGATTCAGGAGATCAAAAGGTTTGGGAGTACATGGGTTTGACCACATTTTTCCTGGAAATAATGAGAAACCTCCACTGAAAAATGAGCTCCGTTACAATGGGCAAACAAGAAGGAAAGCCACATAGTGTTCCCAGAGCATTCTGAATCGTCAGACCTTCAATAGCTTCCATAGAGAAGGGAAAAAGTAAACAGAAAATGTAAATGGAATGTAATAATTAATGGACCTAAAGAAACAGACTCATTTCATTTGCGCATAATCGCTGCCTTTAAAAAAGAGATAAGTCAAAAGGGATTGACAGAGCAGATGGAGAAGGCTGAGGACTGGAGCTTCAGCCTGCCTGGGGGTGTGTGGGGTTGCCCAGGATTAGTTTTTCTCACCTCCACCAGTGGTTCCATATCCAACAGCCCCAT
Source organism: Illadopsis cleaveri (assembly GCA_013399915.1). Taxonomy (NCBI): domain Eukaryota; kingdom Metazoa; phylum Chordata; class Aves; order Passeriformes; family Timaliidae; genus Illadopsis; species Illadopsis cleaveri. The sequence goes on along the minus strand of VXBB01002847.1, from coordinate 129,546 downwards.
GTACTTCCCAGGAAAAACCACAGAGATCCTGCAGGAACATCCCAGTGGGACTGTGCTGGGTTGGAAGGGCCTGGCTCTGGTCCTGCTGATGCCTTGAGCATTTCCTCCTGCATGGAAACCTGACCACTGATGCCTTGGAAAGGCTGACCTGAAATAGAGACTGGACAGAGCCAGAGAATAAAGCAGGGATTTATTGAAAGGCCTTTAGGGTACACCTTGGGCAGGACAAGAGCCTGGCCAGGGCTACACCCAAGGTGGACCCAAAATGGTCACAAAATGGCTGATCAGTCAAGAGGTCTGACACTTTTATAAGTTTTGATCCATTTGCATATTGGGGTTTAATTGCCCAATTCCAGCTCCAGGCTGTGAGGTCCCATCCTTCTTGTTCCTCTCTTCAGCCCACCCTTGTTTGTGCTTTTGGGCCTGAAAGTTGTCCTTGGTGTGCAGCAGGAAAAGGATTTGTTTTGTGTCCCTGCTGTGTGCAGAGCTGAGTGACACTGAATGTGAGCTCAGAGATGCACCCCTGGGCAGCACAGAGTCTGAAATACATGGAAGCTAACACTTAAGGCATCAACCATTATTAGCAATTATGAGGCCAAATTGTATAAGACAATCATGAAACTTCTGTGCTTCCAAGGAAGTTCACCAGCAGCAACCATTCCCATCCAGGCAGTTCTTGAAACAGAGATACAGGCGCCTCTTTATTTTCCAAATATCAAATCATTTATTTCAAGGACTTTCCGAAAAACAGGAAGAATGAAAATGCCTGTTTTTCCTGCAATCTAGCTGGAACCCTTTTACCTACTCGTGTGCCAAAATGCTTTTATTAATGAGCATTCAGCTCTTCCTTCAACCAGCCATTACCTCTGCACAGAGTCAGCTCAAGCCTCTCCAGCATGCAAAGCTGAAAGTTGCAGTGCAAGATAAAAGAGAGGAAATGGACTTGGGAAGGCAGGCGAGCAAAGGGAGGAATTGGGACAGAAAACCTTGGAGAGAGCTGGACTCATATTCCTGCTATCAATAAGATGAAAGAAAAAATGTAAGCAGAAGCCAGTGACTCAACTTTTCCCTTTGACCCAGGCAAAGTCAATAGGGAGCCAGGTTGTTTGCCTTTCTCCAGGGATCTACTTTTCCCAGAAATCATCTGAGCTTCTCCTTGCATTTTTTTCCCCCAAAACTTTTAGCAGGAGTAATTTAGGATTTTGCTTTGTAAAGTACCCCACTTTGAGCTGAAAGTATTCACTTTGAGCTGAAGTTTGTGTTTAAACTTCAGTACATGCTGACACCTTTACCTGAATAAGAGAAAAAAAAGTCAGTTGGATATAGTGAGCACCTCTGCACTGGATTTTGTATGAGGAGCTCCTGCTGGCCCTAAACAAGGAGATTAAACAGATTAAACATTTATTCTGCAATTTAAAAAATGAGAGGGAAAAAAATCCTTTCAGAAAGACAGAAAAGTTAAAATAAAAGAAAAAACCTTTGTGCCACGAAGAGCAAAAAGTGATATTATCTACATCTGCCACACTTCAGGGGTACATAAGTGTGGAATTCAATGAGATGTGAACTGTTCCTGTCTTCCCCAATGAAATTGCTGAATCTGGCATTTCTTGGATGAAACACGGACATAATCCTTGTGATATTTACATTAAGTAAGATGAGGAGAATTATTTTTTTCTTTACTGGCACATATTGCCATGGAAGGAATGACAATATTTACAATAACTCTGGTGCCACCTTAATTTGCTGCTGCCATTTGATTTCCCAGTGTCAGCCAATCACTTCAGGTCAGCAGTGTCACTTTCTGCCAACATTACCAAATGGAAGTGTCCAGGATATTAAATATGCTTGCATTTACATATGAGAGGAAGGGGAAAAGTGATACAAGCATTTCCTGTACTGTGGGAACACCAGAACATCGTTGAGCTGTGACTGGCTCGCTGACAAAGTTCTGCCCCACAAATGTCTTTAGTCCTGATCCTTAGTGACACTAAATATCGATTTTCTATTAATGAGGTCACAAATATAAGAGAGAAAAGAAGTGATGGGTGAAGGAAAACTCAGGTATTTCTGCTGATCTGGTGGAATCAGTGCAGCTGCAGCTTCAAATTCCCAAAGTCAGGGAGCAATACTGTGGGATACACTCCAGCCATACCAGGGAAGCCCTTGGCAAAATGGAAGTGTGTGGTTAAGATTATTTGGAAAACTGTTGAGTTTTATGCACACTTTAAGCTTGTCTAGAGGATCTGATGACTGTCTTGTGTATTTACAGAAGTTTGGTCCAAGAACATCCTGGAGGAAATACCTTTGAGTGGGAATGAGGGATTGTTTTCCATTTCCCTGGTGACTGCGCCTCTTTGTACCCTCACAGCTCTGTCCTTCCTGATGAGCTAACTCGGGTAAAATTTGTTACGGCCCCCAGGAGAAATTAATTCCCCTAATTAGACTGAGAATTTAACTTTGCACAGCTAAGTAATTTGGAAAGTTTCACACTGCCTTCTCTGCAGGCTGGTGGAGGCAGGACCTCCAACAAAGTCATGGCAAAAGGAGGAGGGTCACCTTTTCCATTTGCATGGTTGGATCAGGAAGAGGATGATTTACTCTCCCCATCCTAAACTCCCATTGAAATGAACAATCCTGCTCCTCACAAAGGGACTGCTGCACATTTAACTTGGAATGGCAATATGGTCACTTGCATAGCTGAAGACATAAGGTTTGTAATATGATTGAGCTAATTGCTTCCAGAGGGAAAGAAACAGAAAGAAGCTATAAAAAGGTATCCAATATTTGAAAATCAGATTTCCCCCCTCCAACCTCCCAGCTAATTATGTTTGCAGAGCTTTAAATGTCAGGTGGAACATAAATTATTAACTATTTTTCTTGTCATCATGTGCACATTTTTTCTTTTGTTAAATCTTTTCTCTGCTATTGGTTCATGCTAATGAGTTCAATAGTGAAACACACTACAGGCAGGTGGGCAAAATGAGTGTGCATTCTGGCTAATTAGTTTCAATTAACGACTACCTATTGATGTTTCATTCAACCTTGCAATTTTCTAATCTTGAGGCACCGAGCAAGTGCAAAGTTGTATTAACTCCTCTTTCATAATAGCAGGGCCAGTAGCTGGTTAAAGTCACAGGGAAGATTCCCATTAACTTCAGTGGTCTGTGAGTCAAGCCCTTGATATATATAGAAGGCCCCTGAAAACAGAGTTTTGTTTTTTAATGTATTGTCTCATGTGTTGAATAGCATGGCTTGCTGCCCAGTGTTATGGCAGTTCACAATGACTATTCTTCCCACCCATTCTCCTTCTCCTCCTTCCATTAATCAGCGATGGGTCGAAATTCAAATGTTTTGGAAGCTCTGTCTGGTTTTGATGTGTGACGGTACATAAAAATATCTACAAAGTGGTTATTAGGGTGCTTGGTGTGGCTGCATTTGTCCTGGGGAAACCTCCCCCGTCCTCTCTGAGGGCAGCAGCACATTTTGTGGGAAGGTTGGCAGCTCTACAAGGTCTTCTTTGAGGCGGACTCCACTCCCTCTGCCCCAGTGGTACATCCATCATTTTTGGTTTTCCTTTCCAAAATGCTTTTCACAAAAGTCACTTCCTTGTTTCACATTACTCCATGCTTTGTGAATTCAGACTGAGACATGCTGTGAACCAGATCCATATCTGGTGTAAATCAGCATCATCCTGCTGCTCTCGGTGGAGCTGCAAAATTCTGTACCCATGGAGCATCTTGCCCATGAACTTTCTGCTCCAAGGGGCAGTTTTGCTGCAGTGAAAAAGGGTCCACGTGTTTTGGGGAGAGATGTTGGCAGGAACACCAAATTGCAAACCTCACCTACACCATAAGGTGTTGAACTTCACAGATTCTGACATCTCTGTTCTGTCTAATGAGATGATTTTTCTCTCTGACAACCCTCATGTTGTCCATTTCTGGGTACTAGAAATTTGGTGCAGAGCAAAAAAGGGAAAGGAAATTTAAAAAAAAAAAAGGACCAGGTTGATGAGAGCTCAATTATTATGATAAAATAACCCTGTGTATAAAGGTCTTTTGCACTCCTATTTCCTTATATAACTTACCACCCCCAAGCACCTTTTTAAAAAGTTCCTCAAAGTTTATTCAAGGATGCATTTTGGTTGGGTTTACAGTATTTGCCACTTGCTGGCCAAAAGTGACAGAAGGGATTTCAGTGTGCTGCTCTTCCCGTGGTGACACTGCCTTTAATTTAGAGTAAGTGATTATACATGTTTGAATGTCAAATCACTGCATGCAGCTTTTGTGGTCGGGGGCTCGTTTTATCAAAGAATCCTGCTGAACCCCTTCCAAACCAGAACTCCCATGTGCGTAATTATATTGTATTTTCATTATATAAACTTTATTTTTTGAGACTGAAAACATATGAAATGATTATGGGAATGCGCGTTGTACGCGACACCGCCACGTACTTGTGGGAGGAGAGGTTTGTAACACAAACCAAATGTTGCCATTAATATACAGGTACCAGATACATCCTTGTGACCCAGGGAACTAAGGATGAGTTAGAGAGAAAATAGGGGCAATTGAACTTCAGATTGAAAGAGAGCCCTTATTTCACGTTAAATAGCACCTGACGCTCTCTGGAAATAGATCTTAAGGATTCGTGGCCTGCAGGTGAACAGCAAATTTAGGTTCCTTCAAAAATATCTTTTAAAGTGGTCCTTCAAAAAAAATTGCATTCCTTCATTAATGTGTTTGGTTGGTGCAAACACTTCTCTGTTAGAGACCTATTTTGTCCTGGGAGAGCTGCTTTGGTGTTTTGCCCAAAAACTGTACATTTGGAGTTATGTCTTTAGTTTAATTTCATTGTCTTATGTCACAACCCAATGAGGACCTAATTTCGGTTTGAACAGGTACCACAGAGACCTTTTAAGGGATCTCCAACATAATATTGTTTAAGGTAGGATCCAAAATTATATCCAGCAGCAAGGTCTGGCTGGGAGGGATAAACTGGGTAAGTTCTGAGTAAGTTGCCATCACCTTCATGTCTGCAGTCCATATTAATTTATATGGATATATAGATTTTATTTTATTTTATTAACAAGGCTGTTAAGCTTTGTCCTCCTGTCATAGGAACTGAGTCACCATGTAGATTAAACAATTTACCAACTACATATTAACCATGTCCACATGATTCAGCACTTGAATTTCCACTCTCCTGCACCCTTATCCCACTGCCCTAAATAATAAATTGCCCTCTATTTCAAATACTTTTGGTAGTTTCTTTCTGTCTGCCTCAGTAACTTTTGCTTGACTAATAGTGGTTCTTTAAAAAACAATCCCCAAAAGAAATCAAGACTCTAAAGTGTATGTCATGAAAGAAAACCACTTATTTTGCATATATAATATATGTTTATGGACATATATGCACACAGAGAGCAAGAGAGATGCACTGAGAGCAAGCCAAAGCACACATCCGTCATCAGAGCCATCTGTGAGTCACCTAAGACAAATGCTAACTCTTTCAAGGCAATCCTATACAATAGATCAATAAACAATATCTTCAGTCTCTGGCTGGGAATTCAGACCCAGTCATTTACAAGCCAAAAAAAATAGGTCAAAGAATAATGGTGATAACTTGCCTTATCATCAGGCAGGGTGTGTGACAAGCTTGCTCACGTGGCCTCTGATTTTTCTGTCGGGGTGACAGCCCAGAAGTCATTGATGTCACCGTGCTGCAAACCTGAGTGGAAAATCAGAGACGGGTTTAAAAAAAACCACCTCCTATGATTAAGTACAATTCATAAGGTAAGATATACCAAACTTTTAAAAGGACAGCAAATGCAAAATGATACCTGAGTTGAATGAACACAGGGCTTCTTCACCACCACAGAAGTCACCTGAAGAGAGTTTTGCAGCTCAGTGTGGCAAATTCCTGCACAGCACTCTCTAAGTCCCCAGCCTGAGCCACTTGGAGCTCAGCTGCTCTTGGGCAGAGAGAGTTGGGAGGCTGGTGAATCACTGCCGAGCTGTAATGCATGTTTGCATAATCTTCACTTTGAGGAATGCCCATTCATCCATCCCAGCTATTGACCAGTTGATAAGGGTGCGGATGGAATGCGGTTTCCACATTTGGAAGCATTTGGAAGCACGCTGGGGTGAATCTGTTCCTGAAGTGTGTTTATGTTTGTGATGCAGGCTATCTCCTCAGTGGCATGTTAAACTCTGCTCCCCAAAGACAAGAGTGCAAGAGCCAGCGTGGAGGGGGAGGAGGAGAATCCAAAAGGATGGCAAAGCTGCAAAATACATTTCCTTTGGAACACTGAAACTGGATTTGCAAGAGTTGAAGAGCCTTTCTCGTTTAAAGGAAAAATAACAAACTCCAATAAACTTACCACAAGTGATTAAGTGTTGGGGGAGGTCTGGAGTTGTAAAACGAGACACCGTGCTTTCACATATCTCCACAATGAACTTAATCTGACAGAACATCATGTGTTCAAACACTAAAATCCCTCAAAATGTTTGCAGGTGATTTTTTGCAATTTTCCAAGCTCTCCTAATTTTACACCATCTCCTTCCCTCTTTCCACACCTCCATGAGGATGCTGACGTGTGCTGTCACTTAAAATTTATCTTTCACAGTGTTACAGTTTTTCACACACAGCCTGAGCAATCATTTTTGGTGTAAGGGAAGGGTTTGCCAGCGTTCTGTGGCATGGCATTTCGGCTTGGCTCCCACCGCGTGCGTGTTTCCACTGAAGGCAATCAGTTCACATCAGGTATTCTGCAGACCCAGTACTGCGGTTTCTCATCATTTCTAGAGAGGTTGGAGCTAGAAATTTACCTACTGCCTTGAAGACGACACGGAATTATCCCTGGATTAGCTCCCAAATTTATGTAAACAACTTCCCCACCCCCAAAACAACTCCCAAACTACATTTCCCCCCCTCCTCACACTTCTGCATCCCTCCGCGCTTCCTGATCCCGGCAGGGACATTTCAGAAATAGCCACCACAATGTTGTTTCCACTCCGAGAGAGGAAACACTGGATGGGAGGAGCTAGGAAGGGAACAGAGGAAGCGGAGCTGTTTCCATCCCATCCCGAGCTGCGCTTTCGCAGCGAGCGGGCGGGAATGCATTTTGGGGCAGGGGAGCGCAGGGGCCGGCAGGGAATGTGCCCGGCCCGGAGCGTGTGTGGCTCCCGGCATCAGCCGGCACAGCTGAGGCTGACAGGCAGCTCTGAAATGTTGAACAAACTGAATGAATCGAGGTCAGGCCGGAGTCAGCCCCCAGCGCCCCTCCTTTCCCTCCCTCCGGGACTCACTGAGACATGAAAGGTGCGGGACGGCTCCTCCAGCAGCCGGGGCTGCTCCGTCACATGTGCTGTCAGCAATCCAAGATTCTCCTTCCCAACATTTCCGTGGGGGCCAATGGCGATATTTTCTGGCCGGGGCTCTGGGAATGAGATGTCAAGGCAGCCCGTCCGTGCCCTGGGATTGCTTTCGTGCGTCTCCACCTGCTGGCTGGCATTCCGCTCCTCCAGCCGGGATGGGGATCGGGATGCTGGGGAAGGGACGGGCTGGCGTGGGAAATGGCACTCGGTCCCGCAAGGAGATGAGCAGACAAGCGCCACAGGAGAGATCCTTTCCTTAATTTGGTAACTTGATTTGTCACCCGCATCGCAGGTGACCGATAAAAGGCCACTGAGATTTTTTCGAGCTTTCGAACTTCTGGAGCCTCACTTGAGGAGATAAGCAGCAAGAAAGGTTTTGGGGTTTTTTTTAAGGGAGGAAGGAATTCCTAAAGCCTGGAACAGTCGGCGTTTTATTTCCCCACCGAAACCAGATGCTAAGAATGTTAACGTGCTTTCATTGACACAGAGAAGGAGGGAAAATTTTCATTAATATCTGGAAGCATGAGCATTCTGGGGCCCACAACTTAGTTGCTGTGTGGTTAGGAAAGCAGTTACTTAGCAAATGCAGGCAGGCAGCTGTTTCAAATGGAAAGGAATAGAAATGATTAATGACTTCTATGCTTTAAAGAAATGAACCCACAGGATTTCTTTCTTCTGCTGTGCTGTCCCACTTGGCCATTTCTGTCATGTGCCCTGGGACTTTCTTTGGAAGTTTTCAATGGTCTGTCGTGAGCTGCTCTTTAGAAACTTACTGGACCAGATCTGGAGCCAGACAGATGCCAGCTGTGGATGTGACCCATTTGTACATACATTTACAGACTCTGAGCACAGACTATCAACACTTGATATTCCATGAACTTTGTCCTGCAGCAGCAAGAGTGTCTTGCTTTCAGACACTGCAGCCATGAGCACAGTGCTGAGTCCTATTTAGAGCAGGATCAGTGTCACCTTTTCCCTCTTGCAGCTGCATTTTATGCAGAGCAGGCATGGGGCACTCTCAGGAGCCCAGACAATACAAGGAATGAGCCTTTCCTCTGTTAGCCATCTCAGATGCCAATATATATAGTTGGTATTTCACCATCCCTGCATTTCCAGCAGTGGCTTTTTTTTTATCCTTTCCAAACCACTCATTCTTGTCTCACTCTGGTTCTTAGGTCTTCTCTGTGTGGCATCACAAGGTGGAAAAGGCTAAAAAGGGGATGAGGAAGAGAAAGAGAAATGTGGAGAAAAGAAAAACGAAGGCTGTACAAAACAGATAATATTTTCACTGAACTGTTCACAATGAATCATCCAGCCAATTTTATTATATTACTTATCAGGGAGAGTAAGTTCTCCCCTGACTTGACTTCATGGGATTATTTTGAATTTACCTGTGTTCAAAAGGGTACACACCTTGGTCCACTAATGGTTCTGTTGCCGCATTTTTGATTGATTATATGTTCAGAAACGTGAATGTGCTCTTCCAAAACATTATCCCCTTTCAAAAGGGATATGGCTAAGGACTGAGAACAGGATAGATGCTACAGAAGGTGGTAAAGGTGTCCATTGCAGATCTGTATGATTAAACACATCCAAGTACATTTATTCCATACCTATCCAGGCAACATTGCTGGCAGGTCAGTATATTCAGTTTTTGTTAGCACCAGAGGTATGACTAAATCAGCTGGCTGTGTGGATTCAAACCCATCCAGTAGTTTAGAAGGTGTATGAGTTTAATGCATCCTGAATGTGCCTAAGAACTTGGCTGAGGCAGCTGAAGGGGCTCTCACAGATTGCCCTAAGACCCAGCAGGAGTGGAAGATGATATTTCCTTGTCTACGAGGATATCACTCCCAAGTCATCGTTTCAACACAGGAAGTTATCTGCAACCTGGGGCAGCACTGTGCACTCACACACAATCAGCCTGCTGTCTGATGATATTTAAGAATTAGCCACATAAGGCTTTTTTACAAAGCTGTCAGAAAGGCTCAACTGATTGTTTTAACTAGGCCTGCTTAAAATACCTGAACAAACTGATGCAAAACAAAAGCAGCTTCTGCACGTTTGAACTGCAGGCTTGCTGTACATCACTTATTTTCGGTGTAGGAATAGAGACAAGCTAAGGTGAATGGTGTTTCTATTTCTATATGTCTGTGGAGATCTCTGTCAGGTACCCAGGTGAATTAGAACTGATGCCATTCAGAGCTCACAGCAGAAGGATGAGCTTTATACATGTGGGTACCTCAAATCACACATGGAGGTATAAATTTGGTATTTCAGTCCACTCTGCTGAAAGCAGAAGTTGCTCCAATAGCCTGAATCTTCTTTCACAGGCTATTTTTGAAACTGATATAACTCAGGCAGGAAGTGTGAGTGTGTGTATCTGTGCTGCTGAACACCACATGAGGGCCAGATCTGTTTTCTGAAGTCGGTTCTTGCTCCTGGTTTTGTTTCATTGTTTTTTTATTGTTGGTTTTGGTTTGGGTTGATTTTTTTTTTTTTTTTTTTTTTAAATTTCAAAATGCTTCCTGAAAACTCATCCCTGGTAATCCTAGAGGGTTTAATAACCAGGTCTTATTCCTAACTGGATCATCTAGCTGTTGTGCATATGGATAAATTTCTCTCTTGATTTCCTGGCCCCTTTTATCGTTCAGTATTTAATCTGCACTCTCAGTTGATACTGTCTCAGTTACCACAGTATTTTACTGCCACACTAAAAATTCTTTTAAAATAGTGCTCAGTTGAAGGTCCCTCCATAGCACAGCATTTCTGCCATTCACAAAAAAGCATATTCAAAACCAGGCTGTGAATTTCATTATTGCTGTTATTATTGTTTTATGGTTTTCCCCAAAGCATGTTGATGCTGAGCAGAGTGTCAGGCAGGTGAAAGAGTCACGTGCACCATTTGCAAACAGATCCTACATCAGTGGATGTCCTCAGGCCTCAGAGTTGCACTGCCAGTGAAGAAACACCGATTTTGAACATTTTCACCAGGAATGCCCTAATTAGCTTTTCTGTTTGGGTGAGAAAAATTATTTTCCTGGCAAATTCTCTGCCAGTCTCTTAAGTATAAAAAGGTGGGTGGTTTGCTCTGGGTATTAAAGGTGGGTAGTTTGCTCTGGGTACTAAAGGTGGGTGGCTGGGAGGTGACTGCCCACAGTGAAACCCCACAGGGGGCTTGGGTGGTCCCACCATTTCACAGGCTGGTGGCACCTCATCCTGGCACAGGTCTTTTTTATCCCTCTTCTTTCTGTCCTGCAAGCTGAGGGTTGTGAGCACCAGGGGAAAAGCAAGCTTTAGTCTAGCAGCTCAAATACCGAAGTAACTTACTTCCCTGGCTGGAACAAGGAGGAACTGTGGAAGGAATTGCAGCTCTCTGAGTCATACTTCCTCCTTGGAGTTTCNAATAATAATAATAATAATAACCCACCCCAAAACCCAAACCCCAAAAAGCCCCAACCAGTTCTCTCCCAGCTGAGATCCTGTGTGTGGAGCCATGCTAAGCACATTCTGATCTCCAGCCAGCAAGTGAAAAAATTCCCAAATGCCACACCTATCCAGGGTGTGACTAGAGACTATCAGCTAGCTTATATTTGCACTTTGATATAGAGCACATGCTTAACATCCTATGGTGTATCCTTGGAAAAAAAAAATAGCAACAAGTTTCAACACAGAAATGGTGTTAGATTAGGAGGCCAGAATAAATAAGAGCCAATGAGTTGTAGAATGACTTGAGGTAACCTATAAGAACTCATCTTAAAAAATACCACGAGGGCAGTACATTGCAGATGAAACACATAATGAGAAAAAGCATTCCAGACTCCTCATTTGAGAACAGATTACAAATAAAATAGGCTCAAAGTGCAAAGTCTTTGATATGGAAATGCAGTAATGGTTAAGTGAAATAGGCTGAAAATCTATTTATCAACAGCGTGTAATGCCTACTTGGATCGTCCCATGAGAAAAGCAAATAAGGAGTAGTAGGAGAATATACAGACACTGTTAAAAGGTTTACATACCTCCTGCTTTCAGACCTCATGACACAGCCCTTCACCTGGACTGGAGATTTGGAGAAGTTACAAAGCTGGTATGAAACCACACCTCAAAGGATTCAGGAAACACGCCCCGAGACCCAGATTTTCGAGAGTCACCCGCTATGTTCAGTGCATTTAAAAGGACCTGGACAATAAAAAGCAGCCCTCTGGCATCAGGCCCCCCCCATGAGCATCATTCCCAAAAGCCTCAACCCAGGCACAAGGTTCTCATTGACGGGAACGCCGCTGTGGGAGAGACCAGCAGCCCGTGCTCCGGGTGACACCACCCAACTTCAAGGGGTCCCACCCCACACGGGGTCTGTCCTGTCACTGCCACCTCGGGATCCCTCCCCTTTGTGTCCCTGCTGGCCCTCTGCTCCATCATTGCCAATGGGCATGTAAGTCATTACATGTGAATCACAAATGCGAGTGCCATGGAAATTAAACTCCCTGACCTGCTCGCATTTTTCTCTTTGATGTCAGCCTGAATAGGCATTTTTGACTGGAGCACAGTTTTAATTTTGAGAGCTGGCAAGACAACCACAACCTTTTTCTAGCAGGGGGAATTCTTTGCTGTTCTTCCCGAGTTGCTTTCCTGAAGAAGGAGTGTGTCAGTGAGCACCAGGCCCGGATCGCCTTTGCGCTGCTTTCAGACACAGGAAACAGAAACACAGCTCCCGTGTTCCTGTTCACACCAGCAAATGCACAGCCCCAAACTGCACCAGCCTCGGCATGTTGCATAATTTCCATTCATATGACACGGAGCTGAAAGTGGAAAATGTCTCTCATTCATGGCTGAGGACTTCTCTTGCGGGGGCACCCTGGGTTTGGGGTTATCGTGGCCACTTTCAACCTGTGGGGCAGCTGCGTGCCCCAGGTCTCAGCACCAAAACCCTGGGACAGGCAGAGGTGTTGGGACCTGAAGGAATCTGCAAGGGATCCAGGATCAATATTAGATTTCCCTTTGAAATCACACGCTGTTTTGCTGAAAACACTGCAGTGGGGCCTGTTTTGAGACTGCAGTTTCCCACCTCGTTCTGGCTGACCTGTTTGAAATAATAAAACCAGAAGGTTTTCCAGGATGGATGACACTGGGGACAGGCACCAAAACCTCACTTGTGTCTCTGAAGGCTTTTCCATGGTTGGAAACCTTGTTCTTACATCAGAGGACTATTTTTTCTTCAGTCTCTCAGCCAGGAGGCATCAAAAAGGGAGATGTCTAGGCCATCTTTGTAGTCAGTTTGCAGTATGGCTCTTACAGCTGCAGGATTTCAGGCAAATAAATATTCCAGAACTAGGAAATAAGCATGCATTCAAATTATATATCCACGCTACCCAAAGGAAAATTTTATTTCAGACGNCTTGGAGTTTCTCTTGGAGTGGTGCAGCCCTGCACCATGCCTTAGGCTGACACTAGAATCAAGCTTGTCCATCACAAAGTGATAGGGAAAAGGAGAGACAAGTGAGGCACTGGATTATCATACACTCCAATCTCCCAAATGCAGCTCTAAATATAGCCAAACATGTGAAAATCTGTATCTGGAAACAGTACAACTATTTAGCTCCCAACCCTTCCAACAACGTACACAATAAATAAATAAATAAAATAAAAATAAGAATAAGAAT
>VXBB01002847.1:101978-115728 GCA_013399915.1 Illadopsis cleaveri | reverse complement strand
GATCGCCTTTGCGCTGCTTTCAGACACAGGAAACAGAAACACAGCTCCCGTGTTCCTGTTCACACCAGCAAATGCACAGCCCCAAACTGCACCAGCCTCGGCATGTTGCATAATTTCCATTCATATGACACGGAGCTGAAAGTGGAAAATGTCTCTCATTCATGGCTGAGGACTTCTCTTTGCGGGGGCACCCTGGGTTTGGGGTTATCGTGGCCACTTTCAACCTGTGGGGCAGCTGCGTGCCCCAGGTCTCAGCACCAAAACCCTGGGACAGGCAGAGGTGTTGGGACCTGAAGGAATCTGCAAGGGATCCAGGATCAATATTAGATTTCCCTTTGAAATCACACACTGTTTTGCTGAAAACACTGCAGTGGGGCCTGTTTTGAGACTGCAGTTTCCCACCTCGTTCTGGCTGACCTGTTTGAAATAATAAAACCAGAAGGTTTTCCAGGATGGATGACACTGGGGACAGGCACCAAAACCTCACTTGTGTCTCTGAAGGCTTTTCCATGGTTGGAAACCTTGTTCTTACATCAGAGGACTATTTTTTCTTCAGTCTCTCAGCCAGGAGGCATCAAAAAGGGAGATGTCCAGGCCATCTTTGTAGTCAGTTTGCAGTATGGCTCTTACAGCTGCAGGATTTCAGGCAAATAAATATTCCAGAACTAGGAAATAAGCATGCATTCAAATTATATATCCACGCTACCCAAAGGAAAATTTTATTTCAGACGCGTGGCTGTCTGGGAAAAAAAAATGATTGTTTGATGCACTGTTCTGTAATTTGTCAACTGGACCTTTCCTAGAACTTTCAGTCTGGCAAAGAGGCGGAAAATAATTTTATGGCCAGGAAGATGACACGGACATTCACTTGTTGGAGTTCCAGATGGGCTCAATTATTCTCATGAAGTCAGATTTTATAGCTAAACTGCTGGAAATAGAAATCTTCATTACAGAATCACTACCACAGTGATACCTCCACAGTTAAGTTTACAAGGAGAACAGACTATTTATTTCAAGCCAATTTTTCAAGCCTTCTCAAATCCAAATGATAATTGATTGACTGCAAAATGAATCTATCAAAGTCTGGAACACAAATCTGAGGTTAAAGACATAGGAATAGTGCTTTTGAAACCTCAGATTTTCAGCTCTCTTCTCAGGTTTGTTCTCTTCAGAAAAACAGGGAAAAACTTTGAGAACCATTCACTGCTTTTCTGGAGAAAAAGACAAAATTCTAGATTAAATTGAAGCCCACCACCATTTTATCATTGATTTTGAAAGAACCAAGGCTGAGAGACAGTAGAGGGAGAAAGGCCAAAGCAAATGTCTTGGATTTAGGTCTGCAACATTTGAAGATGCAACTCTAAGTTTTACAAGACACATTTGCTCCCCTTGCAGTGAGACTTGCGAAGATTTCTCTACGCAGCTGATTTCCAAATGTACACAAAGGAGGCAAAGCTGGGCTCCCAGGTTTAAGGAATAATATGCAGGAGCTCTTGAACCAAGTGAAAGCAATCATCAGAGATGTGGGTGCTCATGGATTTGTGCATTTAAGGCTTTGAAATTTTGCTGAAGAAACGTAATTGGTTAATAGGGAGCAGAGGGGTGTTTCACTCTGGCGAGGTGGATGGGACACAGGCTCATCAAAGACCTCAGAAACCAAAAGCTTGAAAAGAGTGGTAATGTAATGTAAAGGAACAAGAGTCCAGAGCTGTCTTGTGCCTGAGCAGCCTCCTGGTTTAAAAAAATTAAAAAGGAGTTTGTGCTAGAGAAAGGGCAGGCAGACCCATGAAGTGGATACTGATGTTCCCCATTTGCTTCTCATTCCTGCCAAATAATTCTTATACAGTGTTGGGCAAGACAATTCAATTTCCCTGGGCCAGTTTTTCTGACATGGAGGCAATAAAGAATGATTTCTGTCCCCAGTCCTTTGTTCCTTTTGTCCATATGAGCAGCAAGCTGTTCAGGATCAGGGCAGTATCTTACTGGATGTCTTTTCAGTGCTTAGCATAGATGTCTCTCAGCTTCAGATGCGGCCTCAAGGCACCACGGCACTACAAAATTAATTACCTGAGCTTGTGTGTTTATTTAGTTAATTGTAATAACTTCAATTGGGATATTGGATCTAATTTCAGCTCATTGAAAATCAGTTCATATCCATTGATTGGCCTGTTCTCTCCATTGCTTGTGACAATATTGGTTCACAAGCAGGATGTCAACAGGCACATGGACTTTTCTATTGTTTGGGGCTTTTTTTTCTTTCCCTGTGAAATGAGCAGGTGAGGATGCCTTACTGCCCAAAAGTTAACTGACTTAGGACATATTTCAAATATACCTGATGTTAATCAATTTGTGGAGATGTAGAGGAGTATAACAAAACTAAACAGCTTCAAGAAAAATGCCTGAATTGCTGGAAGGTATGTTGAATGCATGCTGAATCACCTCCACAGAGGCATCCTCCTGTGCCTCACCTCTCTGTCCCAACCTCTGCCTTACTGGCACAAAAACAACTCCTTTTTATCCCGGAGAAAATCGGGTCAAAGTGCAAAGCAACCATTCAGCACCCAGGGAAGCCAAGCAGAATTATTTCCTTGATGACAAGGAGCAGAAGGATTTTGAAGACCCTTCCTGTGGCTGCTGACCACTTTCTCTTGTCAGACTCAGTTGTGGTTTTGTGTCCTAAGATGTGCTTAGCACCTCGCAGTTTTCACTCCTGACAACTTTTCTGTCTGGTTCAGAAGGGTCACTGAAATGTTTAATCAGAGATTGCTTGATATTAGCACTCTTTAGTTTTCCAGAGTGCTGTCTCTCAAGCTAAAAGAATATAGAAGCGAGCAAATTATCACCATGATCAACAGTAGATTTATCACACTGTGGTTGACAAATCACATCATTCCAATTTGATGTTGCATCAAACTTACTTCTTTTTTGGAAAAAAAAAAAAAAAAATCCAATGGATTTTCCTCTCCAACAGCGTTCAGCAACCTACAAGTTTCACAGAGACATCAGAAGCCTTTAATGCAGGTTTTCAGAGTAAATGAAACCTTTTTTATTTCGGTGTGGTTGCCTTTGTAATAACAGTCTTCTTATTTGTTGGATACTTATGTAACGTAAGATGAAAAGACATTTTACAGCCTTCTGGCAAGAGGACTTAAAATTAACAGCATACCTGTGGCTGCCCTAAGCCAGGGAGGGAGTCATTTTCAGGCCATGGGAAAACTGCAGGTTTGCATCCTTCCCTTCTTCTGGCTCACCGGCGTTCGGCGTTTCCACGGACTTGATGTCTTCCATCAAAGCATCACCTTCACACACACACAAAAAAAAAACCCAAAAAACCCAAACAAACAAAAAAACAAACAAAAAAATCCGAGAAAAAAGAGAGACAGAGAGAGAGAAATTAAGCAATTGGTTCTGAAGAAAGAGCAAGGTGACAACTGTGACCCATGGAGGAATGTGGAGGTTTAACCCATCCTTTGGAGTCGTGTTTTAGTGCCTGGCGGGGCTCTCAGGTCGCACAGAGTCTCTGTCACCTCCCCGGTCACCTCTGGCAGCAAAGCCCAGCAGATGCGGCTCATGCAGAGGGAGGAATCCTCGCCATCCCTTTATGGGGCTTTATGGGCCATATCCTGTGGGCAGGCGGCCTCCCCCTGACTCCGAGGGATGTTTTACAAAACAATCGATGGCCTTTTCGCGCTGACTCCCTCTCAGCGTGCGGAAAGGAAAACCACAAGAAGATAATGATCTGGGGTTTGATCTCACCCATACCGGGCTGCCGGTAGGGCAATCCCATTGACTCCAGCTGATTTATTCCAAATGACTTTCACAGGCTTTGGGCTGGGCCTTTAAACAAATGTAAACTTGATCAGAACCAAGCCCAATCACATTCATGCCCATTCTTGCTTTGAATATTTGTCTTCCATAGCACGTTTTCACCTGGAACCCGAATGACCTCAGAGCAAAGCTTTCTTATTTAACATTAAGTTGACAAGTATTTTCAAACAAGTTAATTACTCTCATTACCAACTCGAGGCGCTTTTAATCCTCAAAGCAGCGGTGCTGGGAGATATAATTTCCTGCACATCCCCATTGATTACCAACAAATAGATCCATGGGTGCTGCAGATCCCAAAGGAATGCAGGTCACGGAGATGTGTCTGAGCTCGCTGGGTGGAGCAGGCTGTGGCCAGGAGAACCAGCCAGGCTCCTTGGAGAAATCCTTGGGATCCTGGCCTGTCCTGAGCCCTGGTGATGCTGCTATCCATATCTGTGCTGGCATTTGGGAGGCCCTCACCTCTGGGCAGATAAAGACGGGGTTCAGAAGAGTGGATGAAGCTGACCTTTGGCTTCATCCCGGGGCTTCCAGCACTCCTGGGATCAGCAGAGCAAGAGTTTTACCCTTCCCACCCAAGACTCCGGGAGGTGAGGGATGCTGCAGTCAGCAGGGCATGGACAGCATGAGGAGGAGTTTGTGATCCTGCCTGGAAAAACAGCTCTGCTCTCACAAAAGCCCCGTGAGATCTGTAAGGAGCCAAGCCCTTGGCATTCCCAGCTCAGGGAATGTCACACCGCATTCCCTGGGGATCAGTGCTCACGCTGCTGCCTCAGACAGCCCAACACTCCTGGCTCTGCAGGACTTGGGCTGCTGGAACTCCTCCTCTGAGCAGCAGCCGTGGCCCACAGCACGGGGGATGGCAGCCCCATTAGATCAGAAAGTGACTCACCATTGAGCGAGCCCCGTCAAGCAAGATAAATACAATTTGGTTGTTAGCTAATCTATTTTTGTTTGTGTTCCCAATGCATCCAAGGCACTGATTGCATTGCAGTCTACCATGCTGGCAGTGAGTGCATGCTGCCACAGTGCTCTTTGCTCTGTAAGGAGAACATTTGTGAATACAATGGCTGTGTTTGTCTGTCAATATTACATCACTGCTGACGTACCCCGCGCCAGCTCTCCAAACGGAATAATATTTTTGGGTTTCTAGGAGTTAAGTTATGGAAAGGCAATATTTAAGCATTTTTAAGTAACCAGAATTCTCGTCTGAGAAACACTTGTGCTATCTGTCACCTTCATCTGCCAGCCCTTCCTTCCTGCATCTCTGTGACTGAAGTTTCGTGGCTTGGTAGAGCATAGCTTTGGACTTTGATCTAAGAAAGCAGGCTTGACAGGGGCTGTTGCTGCTTTAAAGAGGCCTTGTAGGATGCTTTTGCACCTCCATCGCTGAACTTTATCAATGCAAGCAGTTCTCGGGGTGCTCAGCACCTCCTGAAAGAATTCAGGCTATGCATTTGGGTTGTTTCTGCACATTGTACTTCCTCTCACTTCATTTTTCTTTTTTTTTTTTTCATTTTGTTTTTTCATTTTGTTTAGCATTCACTTAGACTTGGGGATGGCTATTTATGGAAATTTAAAATTTTCGTGATAAAGAAAGCGGTTTGCAATTAGAATGAGAAGAAACCATGGGTCTTAACAACAGAGAGGGAAACTTTCTAGCTTGCATGGTTGGCACATCCAGTACCAGTGGCCAGACTTTGCAAAGGAGTAAACAGGCAAAGGTGCATGGCAAAAAAGGAGGTGAAAATCGTCATAAAATGTGACAGTTTTGACTGTTTCTAGGACTCCAACAATAAAACAAACACGCTGTCTTTCTCCAGGTGATCTTAATATAAAGCAAACTGGCATACCAGATAAGGCATTTATTTACTGTCACATTTTATAGAAGTCTCTTCAGACTCAAGGAAAAAAAACTTGCTGCAATCACTTCATGATCAAGTCTTTTTCTGAGAATCACAGAGAGATAACTGATTATTTGTGCAGCCCCAGAAAAAGCTGTGGCTTTGCAAAGCTCCGCCATACACGTAATAGGGCTCCAAGGTTTCTGCTGCTTCTCCTAAACCTGGCTGGAGTATATGTGGAAAGGGTCAAAATTGAAATATTAGCAACGAATTGACAGCACTTTGGAACCCAGAAAGCTGTGGGTATTTTCAGGAGTGGCATGAGCACTCACTGACTGCCCATCATCGTGTTTGCCCTCCCCCGTGGTCCTTCAGGCCTTCTGCTGCATTTTTACTGCTTGTGAGAAATTCTTGCAGAGCCTGCTGGTTAATCATGATAGGTTTAAACAAGCTGTTAAGTGATGTGGGAAACCATTGCAAAGACATTCGGCTGAGGCTGCAAGGCTACATAGGGTTGTGTATAACCCCTTTCCATCTGATAGTGCTATCATGGTGTGGGCTGTGTGGGAGCCTGCTGCTCCTATCAGCCCAGGCTGATGCTCCATGCCACATTTCTCATGCAGATGATTCTGTCTCCCCGGATTTAAGCCCTAGGCTGGGATGAAAATGAGTGAAGTAACTCGTGTTCTCCCTCTGAGTGCATAACACTGCATTGTGCTGCTTGTCTGGTAGGTCCTGAGACAATAGCTAATTTTTCTCACATGTGGCACATTATCATCATTATCGTTGCTATTATTGTGTGATATCATTTGAACTAGTCCAAAATTGCATACCCGGGTGTAATTGCACCTCTCTCCTGATCAGATGAGACAGACATATGAGATAACTATGCCATGAATAGAGCCAGGGCCCTGAGCTGCTTTGGGCTCCGTGGCAGAGAGAGTTTCTAAACACTCTTCTGTCAGAAGAGCAGGAAAGAAGACCCAGCCTGAGCTGAGAATTTAGTTTTCCTGCTAAGAAGATGCACTGAAGCAGAAGAGACCTGTGTCTGGCTGGTGTTTCCACTGGAGTGAGGACTGGAAGTTTGACAGCGCTGCCCTGGACAGCCCCACAATGGTCACTGCCAGTGACAAAATGCTGAGCTCCCAGTGGTGGAACAGAGCTGTGGCCTGATCTCTGCCCTCTGCCAGCTCCTGCCTGCACTTCCCAGGGGGTGAATCTTAGGAGGGGCTTTTCCTGAGGATGACTTAGTGACTTGTAGAAGGGTGGATGCCTCAGGGGCTGCCTGCAAGGCACGCAGTGAAACCAACATCTGTCTTGGCAGGTCTCCTTATCTTCAGGCTGATACCATCAAAGGTCTCAGTCTATCCTGGTTTGGGACTGATTGTCTCTCTAGGCAGTGAATGTCTTGTGAAAGTGGGTAAAGTTTGGATTTTTAGGTGGGTTGAGGCACTGTGATGGCACCCAGTCCTGAGGGGGTTCACTCCCTTTCCACCACCATGTCCCATGGCCATTCCTAACTGAGCCCAGCCTCCAAATCCTCCTCAGGACAAAAGCAGCTGCAGTTCTGCGAGGGAGCCCTCCCCAAGCACAGCACCCTGCCTTCCTTTACTTCCTATGTTCAGAACTAGAACTCTCCCTTTGTCATTCTGCCTCTTGATCTTCCCAGGACATGTCTCACCAGAGATGGAACTGGCTCCCGTACCTCAGGATGAAATTATGAAGATGATCCGTGCAGGCTGTGCTGAGGAGCTGCCACAGTCAGCTCTGGTTCTCCTGCAGTCTGTGGTGGTGTTTTTGGGGAGTTTGTGAGGAAGTTTACCATAAACTGCTGGGATCAGCTGCCTGGGCTGTAGATCCGTGCTTAGAATCAGCAGTTTTCTGTGGAAGAAAATCCCAAGGTTTCAAACCAACACATTTTTTCACCTACATTTTTGCTTTCCACTGAGGGCATTCCAACTGTGGAAGCATCAGCAGGGAGTAATATGACTTAAATTTCTGGGAAGCTTTACAGTGAAGGGAAATCACTGCAAGATCTTTTTTAACAGTTGGACTTGATGATCTTTTCCAGCCTCAATGATCCTACGGCTCTATAAAAATCACACCAGCAGAGCCACAATCAGGAGATAGCAAAGGAAAAGCACACCAAAGTCCCCACTCTTTGGCACTTACAAGCTTAATTAAAGGGTAATGTAATCACTCCAGTGATTAATCATAAACTTTTTTTATCAATAGAAAATGAAAGATTTTCCCCAGCAGAGACTCCAGCTCACATTTTGCTATCACTGTAACTTCATCAAGTCCATGCACTCAATTCTTCCCCACCTGCCCAACTGTGAGTCAGAAGCAGCTTCATGGAATTATACCGGGGTAAAACCAGCCCAAGGAGATCATGGCAAGGTAATAGGATCCCTTTCTTAAACTCCTATACCTAGAGAGAGCCAAACAAACGGGTCTGAATCCATTTTCCTGCCAGGTGATAAGGGACATTTTATGGCACAAGCAGTGCATTGCTTTGTAGATAAACTGCATGTTCCTTAAGGACACTGAATTCAGAATCCCTGAGGCAAGGGAGTGCGTTATCCTTGTTCCCAAAAGCACAGGCATGAAAGACACCGGGAACCTCATCCTGCTGAATAATGCTGTTACTATAATAGGAGGGAAACAGAGGGGAGGGGGATACTTTACCACAGCCAGCAAGGATAAGATGGCCAGGAGTTTACATATCCAGCTTCCCATGAAAGGAAAATAACAGCCTGCCCAATCCCTTCCTACAGCTCTCCTCGTGCCACTGCAGCAAACCCCCAGTGCCAAGCTGAGCCAGCCCATATAGGAACATAAACACAGCCAGAAATCAGGCTTGGCAGCAAATAAAGCCCGGGGTGGGAAATACCTCTCACTTGAAAGTATCTGCTGCTGTTAGAGGGTCTCTTTGTAACAAACTCCCACGCCACAGCCTTAAAGCTTAATGGTCTGTGAAAGTTATTATGCAACGTTTTCAGCATTGGGTTCCGTTTCTGACGGGACTTTATGATCTGTATTACAGGGGAGCGCTGCTAAGCTAATCATACCCCAGAATGAATCTCTGTAATGGAGCAGCCCCTAAAATCTCCACTTTGCAGAAATGCAGAGAGACAGAACTGTCACTGGTGTTATTTTCCCCCTGCTTCCCCAAGTCCATCTGTTAGAGCTGCTAAAGATCAAGGGCCATCATTTCTTTTCTTCTGCAGACTGAAGGGTGGAAAAGGCACTTGGCTTCCAAGAGCCTAATTCTGCACTTTTTTATTCCCAGGCACAGACTCTTCAGGCACTATCAATTTGCCTTTTTCTTTTTAAGGCATGCCTGGTATAAGTCATGTCTGAAATATAATTCCTTATTTCTGCTACTGATGACAGCTTAAATGATTAAAAGGAATTTTTTTTTAAGTTCTTTGTAGGTTTCTCATTTTCATATTATTGTTATTTTCCTTTCTGCATTTCATTCAGTTCTGGTAGCAGAAGGAGCCTTACCGTAGTCACTTTTTCCTTCTGTTCATTAAAACTAATTCTATTCTGTTTGCTTTTGATGAGCAGTTAAAAGAAAAGGAAATAAAAACACAGGTACTAAATAGTCTGAAATGCTCACCAACTGCATATATTTACAGAAAAACTGGATTTGCATCCTACAATTATCAAGAAGGGCCCTTTAAGCTTGAAACAGGAGCAGATTCTTTTAGACTTTCCCAGAGAATAGCAGTGACCTTGCAGATCAGATAACCCATGGTCTCCAAGAGTTCAAATATGTCATCAAGACTTTATTTTACTGCTCCATGTTCCTTGGCCTAGTTGCTTCAACCAGGCTAATTGCACCACTCCCCCACTCAAAAAAAAAACCAAAAAACCAACCCCACAACAAGACTGCACAACCAGAACCAACGCTGTTGGCAGGAACAAGGATAAATGAGGCACTGTGTGGAAGGCAGGAGCTCTCTAATCTGATGGGTACCACGTATTAAAGCCAATGGAAACATTTCATTAAAAAACCTGCTAGGTCTTTGCTCGGGGTCTTGTCACAAAGCCCTCGCAGGCAGGCAGCCAAGTGCTGAGCAGCAGCACAAATGGTCCATGATGGAAATCCACAAGCCCACAGAAAACTTGCCTGAAGGATACCTGGGGTCCTGAAACCTCTGCTGCCTTTCAGTGTCTGCAGGGAGAGACTGAGATCTGCCATCACCACCCTTAAGAATCCTGACAGCTCTGCAAGCATCATCTGCCCCAGCCCAGGACCTCTTGGAGTGTGTCCAGGAAGCCTCAACCTTTCCAAGAGGCCACGTGCCTCTGTGCCAGGTCAACACCCTTCAACTGCTGTGGTTTTATTCCAGAAAAATTCCACTCAGTCTTTCAGGACACAGGGGTGAGCATCCCAAAACTCCAGCATCTCCTCATCCCACTGAGACAGGTGAGCATCCCAAAACTCCAGCATCTCCTCATCCCATTGAGAGGGGTGAGCATCCCAAAACTCCAGTGTCTCCTCCTCCCACTGAGAGGGGTGAGCATCCCAAACCTCCAGCATCTCCTCATCCCACTGAGAGGGGTGAGCATCCCAAAACTCCAGCATCTCCTCATCCCATTGAGAGGGGTGAGCATCCCAAAACTCCAGCATCTCCTGCATCCCACTGAGAGGGGCAAGCCTCTCAAAGCACCCTGCCTCCTCTCACTTGCATTGCAGCCAGCTTGCTTTCACTGACACATTTTCTCTGCTGTTCCCTTCCCCCTGGATATCCCTGGCAGGATGGAAGAGCCCGGGAGCACAGGAAATAAAAGCATCCCAGTCGGGCGGCGTGAGAACTGCTCCCCTCTGTTCTGCCTCCGACAGGCTGGAGCTTGTGAAATCAAGCAGGGGCTGCATGTTAGCACAAAAGCTGACTCCAGCCCATCTCCGTGGATTTTAGCACTCGCTGAGACTTTTACTTTCATTTTTATGAGAAATGGATGCCTTTCAAAGTTGCTGAGGAAGTTGCTCTTCTTGTCAACAAGCTGTGTTGGTTTTACTCCAGGATGGGCTTTTTAGGGAAGTCAACCAGGAGAAGAAAAATCACTTTCAGCAGCAACTACTGTCTAGACTAGTTCAGCCTTAACTTTAAACCATACCCTTAGGCTCCAGTTTAGCTATGTATTTAAACATATATTTAATTTTTAGGCACATGAGTAATTCTGGTGCACTTACTTATTTAAATTTAGGCACATGTTTCAGTCCCTTCCCGAATTAGCTTCTAAACCATTCACAATTTAGCCTCGTTTCCATCAGTGCAAATCATTGTGTTACATCATTTGATTACTGCAGAAGTAAGGAAAAAAATATTCTTGGTAATTTCTTGAGAAAAAAAAAATCCTGCTTTTATACCAACATTTTCCTGGGGGTTCAGCTTTTTTAACCAGTTCTCCAGCCTGAACTCAAAGGCAAAGCTGGGATTCGTTGAAATACTTTGGTTGTGAAGGGAATATGCTCTACAAACTCTACAAAGGTTTTTAAAGAGGAGAGATGAGGTGGGAGCATAACTTTGTCATGCATTTCAAGCAAAAATGCTGCCACTCCCCTTTTCCAGATCCTCCTTTTTCCCATTATTATGGGAAATATTATTATCCCGATATTCTGGGACATTACCTGTTCAGCACTCACACCATGACACCACCAGCTCGTGGCTGGAGGAGACCTCTGCGTGTATTTTGGTTTGATGTAGTTATCAATCGAAACTGACACACTTTATTTTGATTTTTTTTTTTTAACTTTAATCCCTCTGAAATGGAACACACACTCAGAAAGACGATTCCTCATTTTATTTTCCTTCTCCAAAAAGAGAAGCATTCACAGTCCAAGGTTGCAAACCTGAGCAATTTGATCAATGATGCCAACACAAATGACAATCGGCCAACAAAAGAAATTCACTCGAGTTAAATGGGAGTTTATTATCATCCTCTTCTGTATCTCCATTGAGTTACAGTGAGTCAGGTTAAGAACCAACCAGAGGGGACAAGGCAGCTCCTGCTGACACTCTGTAGTGTTCCAGACACAGCAAAAAGAACATAAAATAAATAGGATACAAAGATGTAATGCTAGGACTATGTGTTTCCCCAAACATATGCTGTTCCATACTCATTTTTAACAAAATTGGGCTGCACCTCAATAAAAAAGAAGATAGCAGTTGCAACAAACAGCTCAAATAAAGTATAAATATTTCTGGGGGCTTCACTAAGACTATAACCTCATCTCTCAAGGTTCTCAATTCTTCACTTCCTTTACTGATTTCTGGAAACAAGTGGACCAGATTCCCCAGATCATGTCACCCTGCATCATTATTTAACATATTTTCAGCAACATTTGATTTGAAATGGCAGCACCCCGAGCCCACTTCTTCGGCACACACATTAAAGCCCACAGACACACACACACGAGGCTAAAGGTGGTAGAAAGCCCAGGCAAAGTGAGCTTATTTAATTATTAATAATTAACGTTAATATTACATTATGGGTTCAATCCTGCTCCCTTTGAAGTTGGTGGCATTACTCCCGTTGAATTCGTGTACTCTGAAAAAAGCCCGAGTTCTCCAAATTTATCACTTTGCCATTCATCCACGCTTCGGGTCAAAACTATCACCCAGTTGTTTTAGACTTGGTTCCCAGCCAAATTATTTTTACTAGAGGTTCAAAGGATGCACAGTTGTCCTTCAGAGAGGTGCCAACCCACTCTACAGCCAAGGGACAGCGTGGTTGAGCATCTCAGAACGGCCTGAGGGATGCAAACATCCCGCAGGTGACCACAGCAACCCCATGAGAGACCGTCCTTTCTCAGAGAGCATTTCTGCAGCCTATGTGATCCACACTGATTTACTGTCACTTATGGGGAATTGTGCCTAAAATCACTACAAAACAGCTCCCCACATTTTTGTTGTTGTTGTTGTTGTTGTTGTTGTTGGTTTGGGGGGTTTTTGGTGTTTTTTTGTTTGGTTGGTTTTTTGTTTGGTTGAGTTTTTGGTTGGTTTTCTGTTTGTTTGTTTGTTTGTTTTGAGGTTTTTTTTTTTTTAAGAAAAATGATAACATTGTGCTTCAAAACCTTCTGAATAAGCAATTCAACAACGAGTTTCCAAGGGTATTTATTGCTTGCCTTTGAGATGCCTTGCCACGCTACAAGAACGAGTCTGGGGAATAGAGAAAATGTTTCTTTACCTTGTAAATCGAGTGTAAATGCTCTATGTGGCCAAGATGTGCTTTTTTGGTCCTTCACCTATCCGTATCAAACGCCAGTGTCCGTGTTTGCCCATTTCCACGCTGATACATTACCAAAACATACTGTCAGCTGAGCAAAACAGAAACTGTAGCCGCCGGTTATAAAATCAAAACATTCTCCACTAAAGCACTTCCACTTTAAGGATGCTGGTGCTTAAATACATTGTTTATTCACCTTGTTACTGACTGCCGGGCTTTCTCTGGTGCCTCTCCCTCCGCTGGCTCACTGCAGGCATGGCCTAACGGAGGTTTCCCTCGATGAAGAAAGAAATAAAACCTTGCTCCCTCTGTCTTTTTTGCCCTTTTTTTTTTTTTTTTTTTTGGGGAGGGGTTTGGTTTTTGGTTTTTTTTTGGTGACAAAAAAATATGCTCTTCTTGGGATGCAGAGACCAAGATACTTGCGATACTCAAGGTGTGGAGGCATAAACATTTTCTGCATTAGCAAAATGTCATCTTTGGTCATGTTCTCAGTACCATTCCTGATATGGGCGATTTTAGCTGCAGGTACACATGGAGTCAATGCTGATAGAGAACTGCTAAATCAGCATGGCTTGGACTGTTCTAAAGCACCACAGAATTGTTTTGGAGATGCTTAAATTAACTCCAAACAAGAGGCTAGATCACACAGGAACACAAGATAATGCCATGCAGAGATGCTTACTTAAGCCCTGGAAGATTTACAACTACACAAAGGCAGTGCACAAACTCCTCCTACATTTGGTAGCAGCTTGTCCGTCTAGGATGCTTACAATCACAGGGCATCAGGCCAACAGCCCTCCTGTGCATTTTAAATGGCTTCAGAACAGTATCTCTCTTTC
>VXBB01002847.1:71442-83654 GCA_013399915.1 Illadopsis cleaveri | reverse complement strand
TTTTTGGTTTGTTTTGTTATGCATTTTATAAAGCTGGATTCTTTGTCTGATCTGGGGTTTATTATCATAGTAGTTTTAAGCTGTGTTATTAGCCACATTGATATATGAAAGGTGCATTATAATATAATTCTTGTGTGCCACCTGATGTGGTTCTCCCTCAGCTGGGACACATCATTTGGTATGATAGGTTATCTTCTGGAACTCTAAGTATTTTGTGTGTTTAATCTGTTATGATATACTAGGGGTTTTTTGTTTGTTTTGGTTTTTTTGTTTTGTTTTTATTTTTGTTTTTGTTTTTTTAATTATAGCATAATGCTAATTTAAAAAAAAAAAAGCCTGTAAATTTCATAAATAAGCCAGCTAACAGAGTTGTATGCTGAAGAATAATCTAGCTGTTGCCTGTATGCTGCTAAACCAAAACAGAATTAGAACTCATTTTGAGGCAAACGCAGTTAAGATCCTACATAGTGCATAAATAAGCATTGCAATGCTACTAGCAGTTGCAGGACCCAGGAGGACTGGATACATTCTGTCCAAATTTCAGGAACATTTCTTACTGCTTACCTCATAAAACACTTCTGTTCGTGGCATCTCTGTGTCTCTGAACCAAACATGATTATTGAGTTTAGTGCTTGTTGGTTTTTATTGTGTGTTACACTGAGTGGCAGTGTGTACTGCAAACTTCTTTAAAATATTGTATGTACTGAAAAAGGCCAAATCCAGATAAGTGGGTTCACGTGCCAACAGAGATGCTTTATTTGTCACGTTATTATAACAATCTGTAGTAAGCAAAAGCAATTCAGATTTGTACGTTTTTTTTTTTATATTGTACTTATTGACATCACTGGTCTGAAATGCACATTTTCACCGACAGACCTGTAACAGACAAGTTTCCAGCAAAAAAAAATCTAAAGTCTAGAAATAAAATTGGTAAAACCCAACTGTTGCCGTCTTTTAATTTACTTTTTTTTTTTTTTTTTTTTAAATTCAGCCTTGAAAATGCTGAATGGTTCTAACTCCCCAGTGCTGTGAGTAAAGCACGTGACATTTTCTAGGTTGGACTCCCCACATTTTAAAAGCTGAAGACTTCTTGTTGTTATTTTAGGAAGCTGTGGGTGTTTCGAGCCGTGGGTAGGTAACTGCCTGCCTGTCACACCAGCGTGGCCTTTCAAAGAAGCCAAATATTTTTTTTCCCTGCCTGAAGATTTCATTTTTTAACATCAAAGGAAATTAGTCAGAGTAAAAAATGGTAAAAATGCCCTTTGGTGGTTCGTGTGAACAAAGGGTGAAAGAAAGTAGGTGTTGGATGGCACAAAATGCTTGCTGGTGTTTTCTCATCAGTGGAAGGCTTTGTGTCCTAGGAGACGTTTACAGAAGACAGGTGGTTTTAAAAGTTGGTTAAGCTGCCTTCTTCTCTGTGCCTTCCCCTCAGACACAGCTTGTACAGCTAAGATAATAAGCAACAAACCTGAAAAACATTAAAGCCCGCTACAACTGTGTAAAAAAAGAACTGGACCTAGGACAGGAATTAGATATTATTATAAAGTAAAATGAGAAAAAAAATTGTAACCTGTGTTCCAATACACAGTCCAAAATATCTCTGAAAATGGGGGATGGAAGCCAAATATTCTCTATTATTGTTATTATTACTATTATTATTATTATTATTTTCAGAGTTGAACACAGCAGAAACAGCTTATTTTCAGTGGAGATGGTCAAGCTTACGACCTATGTATGTGATTATTTATCCTGTGAAATTACTTCAGCCTTAAAAAATATCTATGTAAAAGGTCGAGTGCTTGTCCTCCCTACCACAAATTAGAAATTCAGTATCTGAATTTCTTCTGAGTTTCCCATTGACTAAGCTTCACATTACAAGTGATTCTGTGCAGCGAGTGCAGCACAGGAAATGAAAAATGAAACTCCAGAGCTAACTTCTAACGTGTTAATCGTTGTCTAGTGCAGAACGAGCTCCTTTCAGGGCAGTTACCACTAGATGGGAAACCACCTGCACCAGAAGAATCCCAGATGAGCTTGTGTGAGCTTGGTGGTTTCCCAGTCATTTCAGCCAGAAACCTGCAGCCTGTGTGGCCTGCTGTAAAATCCCAGGTCAGGTGAGTGAAGTAAAACCAGTACAAGTGGGGTCTGGTTTGTTCCATCTGAAATAGGCAGCTCCTCTGCACAGTGAGTTACACTGGGAGGTGTAAAACACTGAAAGGTGACCTGAACTAAACTCACAGGGACTTCAAAAACACATCAAGCCAAAGCTTAAATTGGTCTGGGCCAAAATGGATTCATTTTTCCCAGCATATTAGAAAGAAAAAACCCTAAAACCTCAGAAAGAACAAATAGCTTACTTTTGTATGGCTGATGGCTCAACTCCTCTGACCTTAAGTGTTTGAAAACCAAGTGAAGACACACTTAGGGGATCTTGGCTTCTGACAAAAATCTTGTGCTGATTAAAACAGTACAGTGATTCAGTAAGAAATGTAAACCAGTGTTTGGTTGAATGTGTTAAGTAGGTTTTGCCATTCCTATTTCTTTTATAAATGCTATTCAGCTGACTAAGTGTTGTGACTTAAGTAGGTTTAAGCCCACATAGTCAGCTTTATTATTGACATTTTCCTTCTCCTGAACATCATCTCTTAAATGCAGATTCCTAAACTTGAATGTTGGGTGAGCTATGCCAGTATTACTCACATTGCAAAGGGCAGAAAGACAAGAATGTAGCAAGAAAAACAATTTACTATAGGCTGCAAAAAATGCACATTCAGCTAGGCTGAATTATTAAGGGGAAAACGACTGTATTTTTTTGTATCAAATTGAGACAAAGAAAAACCTCCAACAGATCTCCCAAAAACCTCCCCAGTTCCATTGCTGAATTCAGGCCATTTGACAATCTTGGACCTCTTATGAACATTCACATTTAAATGCTCTTTCTTACAGAATAAACAAGAACTAGCAAATGAAAAAACTCACAATCCACTTGCATTCAAGCACAGCTGGCATTTTAAGTGATAGAAAACTCCAGAAGATAGAGAAGAAGGTTGGAGCTGTTGTTTTTAAAAGAGTCACAGGAATGACCCATGCACGTGGGCTCCATGCTCTGGGATTCCTACAATGGGACAATGGAAGTGAAGCTATAAATGATGGCACTTTGATGAATTTAATGAATGTTGGCATCATTTGATGAGAAATGTATCTCTTCAGACAAACAAGGTGTTTTTATGATCCCACAAATACAATTGCTCGTAGTAATTCCATTGGCATGGCCAGCACAGATCCCAAGGCAGCTTCTGACTGAGTTCCACACCGTATTCCAATCGAGTGGTGAGAAAGGAATTGCAAATTAGTCAATGGGATTGCACTGATAATGTGACATTTGCCAGACTTCTGATTTTGGTTTTTATGGCCAAGCAGGGCCACATGGAGGAGGAAGGCAAAAGTTACCCTTTGCTTCTTTAATGTGATAAACATTGAAGAGTGAAAACAGAAACAGATTTTGCTGATCCTATAGCACCTGCAGAGCCCTACCCAGACCCATCCTCCTTTCTGCCTGTGTGAAAGACCAGGTATTAAAACATCTCATATTTCAGGGAATTCACCAAGTATTCACAGACATCATTTTCCTGAGGGCTCTCACATGAAGAAGGAATTACTGGCAGGAAGATGCCAGTATGGGAATAAGGCACATGGGCAGCATCTTTGCTCTGTGGGGCCCTGCTTGGTGCAGGACCTCAACTGCAGAAGAAGAGGGTGAGTGGAGCCTCCTCCTCTCTAGGTGAGGAAAAAGAATGGCCTGGGAGTGCTTCTGCTGACAGATCCATGACACAAGAACTGGCTAAGAGGGCAATCCCTCAGGGCTGGAGAGAGCTCCAGGCACAGATCACTACCAGCACCAGGAATGCCAAACCAAAGGAGGAATTGTGACATGCAGAGGCCAAGCTCCAAGCCAGGACCTGAGACGTGGACTGGCCAGAGCAGGAATCTTCCCCTGGATCTGTGTGGGGAGCAGAGGTCCAGAGCTCTGAGCTTGCATCACAGAATGGAAATTGCTACCCACCCACCCTTCCCTGCAGAGTAAATAAATTTTAGGTTCTGTGTGGCCGAGCGGTTCTGTTCCATCCATCCCACCTGGCAGCAGCCCCGTGACACTCAGCTTGGTTCCCTCACAGGCCATGTTCCATCGGTGCCTGCTCCCCTGTGACAGCTGCAGCTTGTGAGCTGGAACAGCAGCAGCAGTCTCCCAGCAGCTGGGCTGAGAGGGGCAGATCCTCACCCACGAAAGCACCAGCAGGGCATTACAACACCCCAGAGCCAGCCCGAGGCAGTGACCTGGTGTCCTGAGCCACTGCTCTGATGGCAAACTGTCTGCAATGGGCAATTGAGCTTTTTGATGTTTCATTTCTCCCCTTTATTAGATTGTATCACTGCAGATTGTTCAAATACGGGGTATTATTTTTTGAACAGCTTTCTTTCCTCCCCGGACACCCAGGGGCCAATGTTCTTTACATTTCAGCTCTTTTAAACATGAAGAGCAAAACTTCAGCCAATGTATGCTGTTAAATTTCCAGAAGGCATCATAAATTATTCACTCAGAAGTAAACATTATTTCTTCTAAGTGTAATACATTTATTTTGTGGGTTTGACTCAATGTTTTTGCAGCCATTTCAGTCACTCACTCTGACCATTTCATTCCTTTTAGACAACATATCCGTTAGCCACATTTTTAGGTTTCTCTTTTCATGGAGACCCTTGGACTGCAAAGGATGGGAAGGGTTCTTCCCTTATGGATATGATTTTCCAGGGTCAGTGAAAGAAGTTTCATCGGCCTTCACTTCTGCGTGGCAGTGCTCCACACTGCTGCGGAGTCAAACAGCACAAAGCCTCACATGTTCGTGGAACATTGTTCCTCTCCTCCACAAACAGCTTTCCAACCACCAAAATCCAGCCCTCCCATGCTTTTAAATCCCTCTGGGAACCTGCCCAACACGTCTTCAGGAATCTCTTTCCCCTATGTTTCTGCTGAAGGAGTATTTCAGGCGAATCCCAAGGCAAGGCTCCTTGAAAAAGTGTCTCCATGCTTTTCTCTATTTCTTTCCCATTAGTTTGAGGAATAATGATGCTACTGGAACTTTCTGAGATTTGTCCTCCTCCTACTGCGTAAGAGAACTTAGAAGAAGACTGAGACATAAAAGTGTAATAAACCAGGTTTTCAAAATGTGGTTCTAACGATGTACTTATGGTTTAGCAGGCTAATGAACTCCCAAACTGTGGTCCAATCATTCTCTGCCCTAATCAGTGTTATGGCTATGACACATCAAGTGATGCCAGAATCCATGTGGGTTTTTAGGTTTCCAGTGTACTTGACTACCTGCCCCACAACCAAGATCTCCTCAGGAAGGAAATACAGTGCAGATGTAACTCCTAGCTCTGCTTAGAAATGACATTCTGCTCTGTTCTTAGTCTCAGAGTAATTTGCTTCTTCACTTGTATTTCAGAAACTGTCATGTGCTTATTAACAATAGCCTCTGTATGTGTGTGTGTTTTTAACAGAGGTAAACGGGGGTCTCAAAAATTCAATGTCTGCACATACATTGCAAAAAAAAAAAAAGAAAAAAAACACCAGGCTGGTTTAGAGAACAATGTAGGCATGTGTTTTTAAACTACTGTTCGTGCAGTCTGGTCAGGGCTGTGTGACACAGTATATACAGTGTTTTGTCATCCAAGGAATGTCTTTGATCAAGAGTTTATGCAAGAAGAAAAAAAAAGCCATGAAACCCTAATCCGTTCCCACAGTCCAGTAAACGTGAGCTGGACAAACAGTGGACAATAGCAGCAAAGCTTGCTGCTGGAACAATGGCTGCAACTAAAAAAATTAAAGGGTTGCTGACTCACAGTTCCTACTATCAAGAAAGATTCCACATCGTGTTGATTATTCCCCAGAATCCTGAAGATGCTGAAAGTTAAAAGGTGTTGAGATAAAGCAGCGAAATAGGGGGTTAAAAATCAGAAGTGGACGACAGTGACAAATGCTGAGTTGATTCTGTCTGATGCAGGGTCTAAACCATCAACCTCCTTTTCTGCTGAACGTTTTGCTAAAACAAAACTCTGTGATTTTATTAGGAACAAGCATCAGTTAAATTCTTTCAGACAGGAGGCTGCTATTTCAGATGTCACCCAAACAAATTCTGCACAACTAGAAGACAGCTTTCACATTTTTCCAAGACAAAAGTTTTACGCCATTTCTTATTCCTACTCAGAAATCTTCCCAAAACCAGATACACAGAATGCTGCACTAGTGCTCAATTATAGTTATGGTTATAGAATGGGAAAAAATAAT
Source organism: Illadopsis cleaveri (assembly GCA_013399915.1). Taxonomy (NCBI): domain Eukaryota; kingdom Metazoa; phylum Chordata; class Aves; order Passeriformes; family Timaliidae; genus Illadopsis; species Illadopsis cleaveri. Next base: position 77,311 of record VXBB01002847.1, on the reverse strand, counting down.
TTCAAACATTGTGCAGCAAGCTGCTTTGGAATCACGTGACACAGTGTCTGAGTTTTTTCCACTTTTCATATATTCCATGCATTTAGGAAGTCTCCCACGTTTCAGAGGAGCTTAGTGACCATGGCTCCTTCCACAGAGTAGTGCAGCATTTGATAAGTAGTACTAAAGAAACTCTAGCATGAAAAATGCTGAAAAAAAAAAAATTTTAATTTCCACACTAAGGGAATAAACCAGTGATTGAGGTAGGAACATTCAGTGTGACGACAAAGAGATATTCAGGTTAGCTACAAATGAACTGACTGTGGAAGCTTTCAAAACAGCACACAGAGTTTTGATTATTATTTTTATTATCACCCCAGGCTAGGCTGGGCCTGCAATTCCAAACCCTGGGACACAGTTGGCCTTTACACATCAGTCCCAGACGCCACAACTTGCGACTGGGATCCTGCTGAACTCCTCTCACACCTCCCAAATCCCCGTTTTCCCTGGTGATACATCCACTTCTGTGGGAATGTGTACTGTCACAACTTTATCCATTAGAAAAACAACTCTGGCAGACTGTAAAATGAGAATCTTCATGGTTACTTGCCAAACTATGAAAGCTGAAGGTTTAGGCTGAAGCCATGGTGGTAAGAAATTGCAAAGGGCACTATTCAAAAAGCACTGAGAACAGAAAGAATGAAAACATTACCAGAAATTCATATTTCTTACTCTAAAGCACTGTGGGATATAAGGGTGCAGGCAGACTTTTGACAGATGGATCTCCCTTTATTCCAATGCAGGAAGTTGTATTTCCAGCCAAAGTGTAGACAAGCATCCATAAATACAGGACAGGCTCAAACTCTCTCTTGCATCTCTTCAAAAACCAGAACCTACATAAATATTGAAACTGATTTATTGGAAAAACTGAAACTCCAAATTTAATCTCACGTGGAAATTATCACAACCTTGTTTCAGAAAACCAGATCAGGCTTCAAATGAGCCAGAGTACCTCTACAGGGTTGGTTTTGAAGCAGTTGCACACCCAGATTCTTTTTTTTTTTTCTAATTTATTTCATCCATTTCTGCCAATTACAGATATTCATTCAAAACTGAAATTGAGCACCTTTAGTACAGCTGACAAGAAATGGAAAGGAAATTGCTTAATGAAGACAGAACAAGAATTGTGCTTGGGAACTTTACCAAATGGCATTCAAGGTTTACCTCTCTGCTGATGCCTCAAAATTCACCGTTTCTTGTACTCATCACACATTTCAGAAAGGAAAATTACAGCTCTTCAGGACTGCACTGACTTCAGCAGCCTAGAAGCAATGAGTTAATTTAATAAAATGCCATATTCCACAGGCTCAGCTGGGAGATGATCATGAAGAGATAAAACAAGCCAGGACGCAGCCCAGGCAAGTCAGAAATTGGTGAGTGAAATGTTTCAAACATTCCTCCCTAACTACTGAGCTACAAGCAGGGGTGGTGAATGAGTGCAGAGATACATTCTTAAGTCTTGCTTCTGCAAAATTTCAAACTTCTTGGACAATCAGCACCAAGCCACAGTCTCCATGTCCTGATTTATTAATAATCAATGTCATCATTTAAAAGTTTGCATATTTTTCTGTGTCTTTGTGACCCTATGACAAAGACAAAGGAATATTCTTGATGTGAGCTGGGCTTTAAATCAGGCATACCCAAAACCTCAGCTGTAAATCAGGCATAAAAACACCTCTACAGAATGCTGGGAATGTTCCACTGCCACAGCCCTGAACGTCACACAAACCCCCAAAACTCACTGCAGGAAACAAAAAATAAATGTCACTGAAGAAAGCACAGAACTGCACATCCAAGAGAATTTTGAACTGCACCTCATTTAATAAACCAAATCAGGCCCACACAAGGTGTGAAACAGCAGATATTCAGAAAAACACAGACTCGTGGAAGAAGAGACACCATCAGTGTGTACACACAAGTGAAACTCAATTAAAAACCTAATTAAAAAATTAGAGACTTAATAGATAAGGCTAAACTTGGTACACTCCAGCTGGAAATCCTGGTTGGTACAATACTTATAGTTCAGTATATACACATGTATTTATAGAATAATTATTTTATTCAAAATAAAACTAAAGCAATACAAGAAAATTAACCACCAGCCCTATTTTCCAAGTAACAGTCACCACCTGACTGCCAAAGACCCTTTCTCTCCTGAGCTGAACAAAAATAATTGTGTTTGATACAATCTCTGAAGCAGCACCTTGGCTTGTCACTGAGATTTCTACTAAACAAATGCTCCACTTGGAGCTCTCACAACCCTGCTCTTGCTTTTACAGACATTTTTGCCAATGAGGAAACAAGTACAAATGAATTCCCACCTCAGTGTTGCTTCATTTCAAAGGAATTCTCCCCATAAGTGAAATCATGGTGAGTGTGCACGTTCTGTACTGTCTATTTTAACAACTTCACCTGTTTGTGAGCTCCTGCAATCCCACACATCCACTAGATGGCCCTGACACTGCCTGTGTGCACCAAAACTCACGTGTCAGACAATTAAACAAACCAAAACCCTCAACTATGTCTTCATGAGGCTGCACTGTGCCATGCAGGCAGAGCCAGACACACACAGGGGAGAGGAAGAATAAATAAGGAGATCTGGAATTCCTCACAGAACTGGAATTGCAAAGACACCCAGCAGATGAGCCAAGCCAAAGCCTGCTCCAGGTATTCCTCTCAGCTGACAGAGTTAAATGCAGGCAGCTGGCAGCATCCATTGATTAGGAATGAGACTGAGGAGGTCACTTTTCAAGGCTGGCACATGAAAAGCTGTGTAAGAGGCACTAATAAACACAGCCAGTGAGAATCACAACTCTTCTGGCAGTCATGTTTATCCCACCCACCATTTCAATTTAAATTGGTAACTTGTTGGGGTTAGATTTGATGGAGTTTGCTCCCTTCCCCCCATCAGTCTGGGAAATCCAGGTGCAAATTCCATATTCTGAGCAGGTATTTTCACCCTTCTCCTTTGCATTCTGACCTCCTTGGTCATCCCATCCCCTGCCCACAAAAACGTTTCCTGCTGCCAAGTCTGCAGGGAATTGATTTTATTCTCCTTCACCCACAGCATCTACACATTGTGCAAACTGAATGATCTGCATACACAGATTTTTAAGTAACAGACATCCTTTAAAGGAGGAAACTGTACAAATGCTTGTGTTCCTTTGGAGGAATCATCAGTAAAAGACCAGCAAAGAATTGAAACAAATATTTCTGTTTATCAGATTTACACATCAGTGTGTGTAATAGCCTAAATAAAATGAAATAAAACTTGATAGAGATAATAAATGTTAAATACCATTGCAAGTCCAGCAATTTTCCCCTTCAACATTTAACATCTCTTCACTATTTTGATTTTTTTAATATAAAAGTAGATAAACACTTTTCCAGTTCTGTTCTTTTAATGTTGTGGGTTTTTTTTTTTTCTTTTGTTTATCTTCTTCATCTGTTGCATTCAAAATGTTAGTGGAGATCTCTCAGCACCAATTCTAAAATCAGACTGAATATTTAGCATTGAACAGACCTAAAAAAGAATACACAGGAGTGGTTCAAAGGGTCTGTTTTCCAAGAAGAATGTTCAACAAAACTCCCAATTGCTCCACTTCTCTTCTTCTGGTCCCACTTGCAATTCAAATTGTCAAAGATTATTTCCAACTTGCTTTCTAAAGAATATTTTTTCCTTTATTTTGGATTTGTTGTTGGTTGGGAAATTTTCAACTGTCAAGGATTTTCACTTGATTTATCTCACTTCAAGTATTTTGCTATGATTGCAGAAGGGGCACAATAACTGCTCCACACAAATACTGTGTTTTGGAGTGGCTTTAGAAACTAAATATCTTCAAAAATGAATTTATGTGTTAAGAAAACAACTTAATCCTACAAACCTGTTTAAATTTTCCCCTGATTTTTTCCAGATCTTCTTGCAGCTTATCATAAGTGGGGTCTTCATATGGGAATTTCTGAATCATCCCTATTAATGAATCCAGAGCCTTTATCTTTTTCCTAGGGGAAAAAAAAAATCAAATCAAATCACAACCCAATGATTCTCACACAGGAGTTTTTTCAATCTGTCAGTATGAAAATTATACTGATATAAAATAATCCAGAGCACAAAATCCAGCCCTCCATGCTTCTTTAATTCAACTTCTCCCATTTAGCCCATTGTCAGGTGTGTTCCACACATATTAAAGAAATTGTCCAAACTAGGAATTATTCCAAATTGGGAATTAAGCACAACTGACAGATTTAAGGTTTTCACTTTCAGCTTCCCAGTCCAAAGTTGAGAAATATTCAAGAATCAACAAAAATACTGATTGGATGACTGGGAAAAATAAAGAAAGGCAATTCTGACAGATAGATTAATCAAAAAGAAAAAAAAAAAAGATATGAAGAAAAGAATGGAAGTCACAGCAAAAGGACTTTTAGCCTTTTTAACCTCACCTGTTCTTTTCATCTGTGCATTTCTGGAGTAGACAGTGCCACGTCAGTGCAAACCCAAGGTAGCAACCCATCTAAAAGTGAATTTAAAAGAGAGTCATGAGGGAAAGAAAAAAAAAACAAACCCAAAGAACACACAGCACAGACAGCTGAACAAAAATAAAGCCCTACACTGCATCCCACTCTTCAGGAAACTAAAGCCTGGCTACACCAACATGTTTCCAAGCTGGAAAGGCTGACAAGGGTTGGATTACCCAAGTCATCCTCTCCCTTGATGTCTCTAATCCTGCCTCCCTTTGCAGCTTCCCCAGCATGAGGAGATTACAGCACTTCTCTCTGCTGGCCTGCCCATTTTGCACAAAGCCATCGAGCTCTGGAGGCTGCTGGTTGGCATTCTCATCCTAGAAACTGTGACAAACTAGAGCTGGACATATGGGACAAGCTGAGGTGCCTCCCCACCACTGTCCAGCCCCTCAATTCCTAGGAATGCTTATTGATCCAGGTGTGCCAGAAGAGGAACACTGCCACAAACCCTCCCAGCATCAGAATGAACACAGAACTGCCTCTTTATGCCTCAAGATTCCATGCTTTTCCCTGTGCTGAGCCACACAGGGTGAGTGGGTGGGGGGAAGGGCCTTTAGCCATAAATTTGGGAAAAGAAGACGGCCAAAACTCCGTACAGGAAACAAGCTCAGAAAACACAAGCACACCTGCTGAACTCTCCAGCACGTTTAAAGCAGTTTTATGGGGGGTCCTGGACACAGAGAGATGTGGCAGAGAAAACACAGCAGGTCTCAGCATCAGGCCTTGCCTGGAAGTGTCAGTGTGTCTGTGACAGGAAGATCCCAGTGCCGAAGGGTTTCCCCGTTTACCTCCGAGCCGAGCCTGGCTCCGTGGAGAGCTCCACACCTCCTGCCCTCAGCCAGCCCAGCGTGGCTGCCCTCAGCAAGGCCCTCCTGGAAGCCTTCCCCGTGGAACCTGGGAATGCAGAAGCACAGCTCTGTTCACCTCCTGCTGAGCTCACAGCGCCCGCCAGCGACTCCGGGCAACGGGAACGTGCCTGGCCTCCAGAGCTCAGAATTAGCAGATAAAATCGGTTTAAATTCCACAAGGACAGGCTCAGACCTCTGAGATCATCCAGTCCAACCTGTGAATGATCACCACTGATCAGAGCCCTGAGTGCTGTTCCAGCTGCTCCTTGGACACCCTCGGCAATGGTGACTCCAGCAGCCCCCTCCAAGGCCTGGCAACCTTTTCCATGAAGAAATTCCTCCTTATGTCCAACTTGGTGGAGCTCGAGGCCACTTCCTTTTTTCCTGTCACTTGTTACCAGGCAGAAAAGTCTGACCCCGCATGGGGGGCTCCTGTCGGGGAGTTGTAGAGAGAGAGAAGG